>CM061153.1:4661407-5081407 GCA_030710495.1 Labroides dimidiatus
ACAGGAGAATCGTTATAGAAGATGAATGAATGAATAATGCTCCACACGTTTTCAATGGGAGACAGTGTACCTTTCAGCATTAATGGAGCCTTCACAGATCTGCAATGTTGTTTTTCAGCCTTGCTGCTTACGTGCAGATTTCTCCAGATTCTCTGAATCTTTTGATGATATTATGGACTGTAGATGATCAAATCCAAATTAGGCTTCTAACTTGAACAGGAGGGTAAAAGTTAGCTTGAATCTAAAGTACTTTTAAATCTTATAGTGAGCGATGCACCAATCTGATCCTGGTATCAGGTATCAGTTTCAATGCAGACTCAGAAAGATCGATTAGATATCAGGAAAAAAGGGCAGATCTATAGCAAAATGTACTTATATGGTCTTCTGTGTTCATCAACACCAGTAGGTTAGTGTAAAAATATCATGAAGGAGGATTAGAGCACAGAGGTTTGGAAGTAACCCATGCTTGTTTCACCTATTTAGCTCAAATTTAGAATGTCGACAGCAATTGTTTGTCTGTAGCAAGCATCCAAGTAGCACAGTAACTGGTCTCGAAGGGAAAAAAAACTACCTTGAATCTGTCAGTAGGTCAAACTTTAAACAACAGGCTTTAAAAAAATGATCATAGGCTTAGTGACATCACCCATTGGTTTCTGAAGGAGCATTATGAAGCCTGAGGATGGCAGTCACAAAATTGGACCAGAGTTAACTTTTGGTAGACCAATCAAGAAACGGGCATTGAGAATAGAATAGATCTGTTCATCTGTTTACATTAGCACACTCCACTCTATGCATTCAAAGCAGTCCCTCAGACTCTCACCAGCCTCAGGTCTCCATCGCCTGACTGTGAGGGTAGCTGCAGGCTGCCTCAGTACACAGGGTCCGCAACAGGTCTGCAGGCTGCGATCATAGCTCTGTAGGCATCCCTGACTCTGGCATACAGTAGATCAAGTGTTTTATAATCTCTGGTTGGACAATCAATAAACTGTGTAAATCCAGTCAGGTGGGAGGAGAGGGTAACATGACTTGATATTATTATGAGAGCCTCAGGATGATCAGTATGTATCCTGGCAACAGTTTCATGGATGACATCACATGGAGGTTCAGTTGTTAGCCTCATGGCTAACAGTTACAGTATGTCTGCCTGTCAGATGAGCCAGCCACGCCCCTAATATTAAAACAGGCTTTTTAGACCCAAACTGTCAGTTTTTTGTTTCTTTTTCTGTTAAGAGGCTCTTCTAAGCTTTTGGACCTTGTCTCAAGTGGCCATTTGAGGAACAGCAGCTTTTAGTACTTCCACATTGGCCTCATTTACTCCATGGAATCTCTCACACTCAACCATGAAACAGTAAATCTGTACACTAATTGAATGAAGTGAATGCAGCCAACAAAGACATCATCTGTTATCTATTTATTATTTTTTTTTCTGTTAAGCATTTTGGACCTTTTTTTTTTTTTTTTAGCTAAAATTGATCATGCCCAAGTGAATCATCAATGTTAACCCAGGGAGTGGGGTTATTTTCCAAACTGTTTTATTAAATATCAATATCTTACAACCAGTGTAGTCTCCCCCTCGTGGCCAATGAAAGAATGCATGTTTAAAACCATTCTGTACTGACTTTGTTTCTAAAACTAGACGATAAATACACAAACACACACAAACTCAGACCAGGAGACTAGGGTACAGTGTAAAAAGAAGCAGTTGAATATCAAATGATGGTTTATGAGGGCCAGGCTTGCTGTTTGCAGTCTTTATGCTATGCTAAGATCTCCAGCTTCTACCTGCAGCTTTATACAGCACTTGTCAGGCAGACATCAGCCCTGTATTGATCGATTCATCCACCACAACAAATAAACACATTTCCCAAAATGCCAAGTCATTTCTTTCAACTGATTTTTAAAACAGTCTGTGAACAATATCTCCTGATTGCCTCCATTTCAATATCCCTCTTGAGTTCCCTCTAATGAAAGGACCGGCATACAAATTCAGTTATGAGGTGGGGCATGACAGGCAAGCTAACTAGCCTTTAATTATAACCATTCATTTGGTCTCACTGCTGACATTTCCACACATTAATGCACAAACTCAGGTGGAGATGGAGGCGGCTGGAGACACAGAGGAGAAAGAAGAAGCTGATACAGACCCAGATGGCTGCAGTGCACCATGCGCTCCAGACAGTACATGCGCAGAGGCTGATGGGGATGGGGCTCCACTGGAGCTCCATGGTGACCAGGCCCACCCTGGCAGCTCTGCAGCTGGACTTCAACAGCTTGAAGAGAGGAGGGAAGAAGGGGAGGAGGCCTGTGAAAAGCCAGGTGGCCACCCTTTGGAGCCTGCACGCAGCGAAGGCAAAGAGGATCAGGATCAAGAAGTGGCCGCACAGCCGGGATACAAAGAAACAGACATGGATGAAGAAATTCAGGAGACGGAGGACTCAGAGATGACACCGCGTGAGGGGTCAGGGCTGGACGAAGGTCAACCTGGTGAGGTTCTGAGTCAGGAGCCGGAGGCAGCTGACATAAAACAAGAACATGTGAAGTAGAAACGAGAAGACGATGAATAAGACAGCCTGCTTGGTTCTAAAAGCGTTACAGTGAATAGATACAACAGCCGTGTGGCTGCTCAAATAAAGCAAAAAGCATCAGAAAATGTTCAACGTTTGTTTATTTCCTACCTTTGCCTCCCTTCACTATCAGGATGAAGTGCTGGAGACCTGTGTGCATTTGCACTGTTAACAAATAAGCAACAACATTCATGAGCACCACGTTTATAATTAGCTCTGAATCTATGTGGGTGCAAAATTAAAACAAACAAAAAAAAAAGAGATGAATTATCCTGTGACTTGAGTTGAGAGGTTTTGACACCAATCAG
Organism: Labroides dimidiatus; assembly: GCA_030710495.1. NCBI lineage: Eukaryota > Metazoa > Chordata > Actinopteri > Labriformes > Labridae > Labroides > Labroides dimidiatus. Next base: position 4,664,280 of record CM061153.1, read on the forward strand.
ATACTAAAGGTTTGGCCAGCTGTGCATTAGTTACTTCCACATGAGCGACCTGCTGCAGCAGGAACAGGCCTGGTCCCAGTGATGCTGTTTCCAGGCAGCATGAGTCCACACATATTGTCTTATACTAATAAACACAGCAGTTAAAGATGGGAGCTGGCACATCACACGGAGCGGCGTGCACAGCCAAAAGCTGTGGAAGCCTTTTCAGAGCGTCGCTCCACTTTGGAAAGTTTTCTGAATTCAAACTAATCATCCTCACTGAATCCAAAACACAGAGGAGATTACATTATTTTGCATCACATGATGCGCAATGGAACAGCCCCAATTTTCGCCCTTCCACATACAAAAGCCCTGGCAGCGCTGCTTCCGAGTGTTCAGGCCGATCTCGCCCAGCACTAAACCCTCTGTTAATCTGCCGCCCAATTCCTTCTGTTACTCAACAATAACACCACGGGATCCTGGAACCAGGCCTGTGAGTGGCAAGGTTCTCAATAAAAAGACACAGATGTTAGGACACACTGGAAGATTGGCTGGAACAGTTTTATTGCATCAGCTGGTACAAAGACATCACCAGAAAAAGAAGGAAGGAAACAAACGTCTTTGGCATGACAATCAGTCCATCAGCTCCAGCGCTCTAGCAGCCGTCCCTCTGAATGCTCCGATAGAAAAGAAATTCAAACCACATTTTAAAACCTTTCACACTTCAGATTAATATTCATAATTTATTGGCACGTTATTTACAATACACTTTGCTGGAACACACACAGATCACCCTCTATAGAGACAACGATGATTTAATTCAGTTTCTTGTCAGTTAAAGTGACATTCATTAACCCAACAGATAAAAAACTACAACTGGAACAGACGTCAAAACACTCACATGGATAAAGGCACATTTTTAAACCCCAATAAATCAGGTACGTTTGGTACAAATACTGTTTCAGTGGATAGAATGAATAATAATATGAATACAGAATTTATTTGAAGTCTTATTAACTTATGACTTCCTCTAACAACCCTCTTCAGTAGAGGTGTAACAGTATTTGTATGTATTAATTCATTATTTGACAATTAAATACAAAATCTGAAGCATCATCTTAAGTTACGCCTACATCTCTAAGGCGACTGATACAACTCATGGTTTCTTTATAGAAAAGCATTTTAGTGGTAATTTTTTATTGTGCACTAAAGAAATTGCAGCCGACTCATGGGATTGTCTTAAATCTCAAATTTGACTCAAATGAAGTCAGAAACTTGTGTAATAAGGATTCGGAGGAGTTTAAGGACTGATGGAGTGAAAAGAAGACACTGTCAGGAGAGTAACGGGGATGTTTGTGTCTGTGGTTGGACAATGTAAAGTTAGACTGTCCTGTCTCACCCTGTCTGGATTCTATTCCACATAATCCCTGTTTAACTTCACATTATCCCCAACACAACCAGATGAAGTTCTGTGAATGTTTTTATGTTGCTGTGAGTATTTACACATCATTTCAGTATAATGAATAAGTTGTACATGAACATGAATAAGTAAGTACAGCAGAGTGTAGGCATTTGTCTAATGTGTGCTGCTCTCAGCGCCCTGCCTGTCGTCATTATTATGGAGAAAAACGATCCTGCCTGAGTGGAACATCTTCTACTCTAGAAAACTTGATTTTGTTAAAAAATTTGAGTAAACATGAACATTTCTGTTTCATCTTTCTCTTATTTCAGTTGTTACGTTCAGAAGAATCAGAAGAAACATCAGACAGAGTGCTGGTGCTGGTGAGATAACACTTGTTATGAATTGGCGCTATACAAATAAAGATTGATTGATTGATTGATTGATTGATTGATTGATTTATTGATTGGTCACGCCCATAGACTGTAAAAAACATGGATGAAGCCTCCGCTAAGTCACCTGTGTGTTCCTGATGCAGAGTAATGAAACCGATCGTCGGCAGGGGCCATATTTGATATGATGCGTGCGTTGAGCTTCCATAGGGCGCCTATCAGGACTATGAGTTTGTCCAATCAGAGGCACAGCTCAGCTCACATGACTAATATCTTCTAAACCGCTGAGTTAGAAAAAACATCATTTGAACCAGGCTGTAAATGTGTTTAAGCGCCGTAAAAATGTTTTGGGTTTTTTTTTTGGCGTGATGTGTACGTGACCTCTGGTCTTTCTGCAGTCAGCCTCTAGAGGATTCTCCATAAACAGCAACTTTTAGCACTTCCCCATAGGCTTCATGTTTCTAAACTGGGTGTTGCCCCTTGGTTGTGCTCGTCTTGTCCAACCTTTATTTTCCTATGCTACGCAATGCATGATGGTACATTATGCTAGGTTAGTGGCCTTCTGCTGTACACTACTTCTCATGTAGTTCCTGATACTTTTCATGTATTGTGGGACACATTGGCCCTCATTCATAAAACGTGTACAACCGCACAGACTGGCATTTATCAATCTGGACGTGGGTGGAGGGTTCATGAGTCCTGAGCTGCTGGACGTCTTCAACAGCGATCTTTCTTCGTTTCTGGACCTGAATAAATTGCTTTCCTTACTGCAGACGCTGGATGTTAAAATGCTGAGCCCTAACCCTAACTTTAAAAGAACCAGTCCTGTTTATAACCATGGAACCTCTTGGCATCATCAGCTGTGTGGTTTCCATGGGGACATATCATTTCCATTTATTTTAATGGGCCAAAAAAATTGTATATACTGAATAGTAATACTGAATATTTTAAAAAGTACCAGGGTACTGTGGGTAAATTCAGATGGATGGGACTGGGCTACATGTGAGTGATTTATGCAGGAAGAGGGCGCTCATGAGGCTCCATATGTCTTCAATCAAACCAGGATGTGTACTAGCTGCTTTTCTGAAAAAGAGTGGGGTCTGAAAAATTGCTAAATATAAAAATAAAGTTGTTAAGCTCACAAAACTGGAGCTCACTACATAAGACAAAAATAATTCGCTTTCGCAATTATTGTACAGCAGCACGACAAAGTGGTGACTCACCTTTATAATGCAGGATAAAATGAGTTGGGAGATTTTGGATGATTTCTTCTGAACATATTCTTTGGTAGATTTCTATTTTTAAAGAAATACTCATTTCTTAAAATAAAAGGGAGGTAACAGCAGTGTTTCCTGCCTGTATGTTGCTTTAAAGTGAATCTACGACTTCTGAGTTGACAGAAATCGTCGTCACTTTCTGCTTGTATATAAAACAATTTTACTTTGACCTGACGTCATGTTTTCTCCCACATTTGACTCCCTGGACTTCCAGGTGTCTGCAGAACGCTGAGGGCTACACATTTCTTATCAAACCTGTCATCAGTTGTGCCACATGTTTTGTGTGTATGGGTTTGGGGGTTTAAGCGATCGGGGTCTCTTGGGGCTTGGGGCCCTCCGCCTCCAGCGTGTCGCCCGCCTGGCAGCCTTCGTTGCTGAAGAGGGAATACGGAGGCGTCTGCCGGGCTTCGATGATGAGGACGCCTTCAGGGGACAAGGAGGCGAAAACGGTGAGCGGGTCCACGTCTACCGGGATCCTGACAGAAGAAAAGTGAGAGGAAAGAGATGGTTACAGTTTTTATTTATGCATGAAAGAAAGTTTAGATGTCAAGAGTAGCAGAAGTTTACTTGCTGCTGTGAATTTTCAGCATGTTTAAAAGCCCGAGTGGGAGGAAATGAAATAAGGAGAGAGCGGTGAGGAGGAAGAGCCTAGAGAAAGAGTTCAGCTCCTGCTCGGAGGTCATGCAAAACGCTGTGACATTTTCCTCAGAAAATCCGAGCGTTGAACAATGTTTGCACAGCAGCTCGTACTGACACTTTGTCAATACCCATAAACAGCCTGCAGACAGATAAATTTAGTGCTGGATATCCACAGGAGGGAAAGAAAGAACTTGGCTACAGATCTGAACTGTTATTAAAAATGCTAACCCTCTCCTCCTCGGTAAGAGCTCCTACTAAACTTCTACAAAAATCATCTCACAGCAGGGAGATGGACCGAAAACCGTCATTAAAACACCCTCAGCTCTGCGACAGAAAGGACGGAGCTGTGAGTCAGGTGTGAGTTTGCAAAAATGAAACCGGAGTCCAATCAAAGAGCGTGTCATCTGCATGCGTTCACACCTGCAAATTTCCATCAGTGCACTCTCTCCTAACCTGCTGCTCTTATCTGTCAGACAGAAAACCTGATAAAGTTTCCCCTCTGTGGCATTTTTCACCTCTGCTAAATTTTCAAACACTTTTCTCTTGGACATTATTACATTTCTAAAAGTAAAGTGAGACAAGTTGAATCAAAGAAAATTAACCGGGATGAATCATGCAAGGCTTTACTTCTCTTAAACTGTGTATAAACTACAGGATCATTGGTTTTTAATCATCCCACTGATTCTAATTCAAGTATGAGGCCAATTTCTACTTTAATCTCAAAATGAAACACCTCCCTTTGGTATGAAAGTCCTTCAAAAGCAGCTGTCGAGGCAAACACAGAGATCAAGGCTGTTCTTTGTCAGATAGCATGGCCAAATATGGGCATTGTAGGTTTTCTGTGTGAGCAGCCAAGTGTCTCTGGGATTTAATATAAACATCAGGCTGCCCTGTTCAGAGAGCACACTGGAGTTTACCATCCATTTAATTAGAGAGGTACCTCGACTGCTCTGCTCCTCACTCCACTGAGAAATACAAGACTGAGGCGACTCAACATTCGGCCTCACAGGATCAGAGAGACAGAGAGGGTTATGTCAGGTCTATTTGTGAAGATGAGAGCTGTCCACTTTGAGGACATGGAGACGCAGCCCGAGTACAGAAAGTGGATAAATATGAAATCAATCCAACAGCTGCTGAGATCACAGGCTTTAAAAAGATGGATGAGATAACATATCAAAAGTAAAGCCAAAACACGTGTAGCTTTTCCTGTCTAGATAATGTGTCTTACCAACTGGAACATAGGTCCACCCATTAAACTCCCATGAGCACTAGCACCCACTGTCATAAGACGTGACTCTTGTCAAGGCGTGTGTTGATCTTCTTTTTAACACTGGTTTGCTTTATTTAAGACATCTTTTCCCAGGATGCAAAGTAATGAGCTAATGTATTTATTTGTAGTGTAGAGCTATTGTTAGAAACGTGACAACAAGCAAACTTTGCAAACTTGATTTGTGCTGCAGTCAAGCACCAGGCTATATTTAGTGTTACCATACAAAAAAACTGTGTTTCTATTCATTCCAGATGGGCTTTGTTTGCTCTACGTTACCAGTAATCTCGTTATATGTAGTTTTTCTGCCATTCTCCAGCATACTTGGATCCCTCTTGGTTATGCACATTGAATCAGGGCTAGTGCACACTGGCAAAATGTACATGCAGGAGGCTGGCAGAATGGCAGGATGGGATTTGAATGGTTTAACAAATTGGATCCTAAACACTAGGAATGATTGACATCAGGACATAAAGATCATTTTAACCAGAATAACAAAAAGTCTATCTGAATCTGATTACCAACACTGGCTTTAAAGTCCCTCTAAGGACTTTCTAATTGATCTTGAAAAATTCTTGAGATCTTGAAAACTTGAAAGTCTGTCAATAAAATGAAGAGTAAGGTTACGTTAGCTCTGATTGGTAGATGAGCAGGACATAAGGATTCAATAATGTTACACATTAGCCTACAGATACATTTCAGAGCACTGGGCTGCGAGTGGCACTAACATAGCCAGCAACAAAACAGTACAAACTGAGAGTTTACTTGTCAAGTTTCAAACAACAGCTCTGTGTAACTGTTGATAAATACCTTACCTTGTTGCGTTGTATCTGGTAAAAAGTTGTCTTAAACAAAGAAAAGTAGTGTAAAAAAGAAGATCTGATCTCCATTCACTTCCAAACAAACACACACCTTGTTAAGAGTCATGTGATCACAACAGTGTGCACATGATTCTGGTCCTCACAGCCTCTTTAAGCTGGGAAAGGTCATTCCTTTTCGTTAACCATCATGTAAGTTAGGAGGTGGTTAAAATGCTAACTTTAGGCAAAAACTGGTGGTCAGAAGAAACTCCCCAATTTTTCTGCTTGAAGGAAACATTTCTTTATTTTATCACTCTAATCCCAAGATCCACTTTTTCATCTTTGATGCCTTTTATAGTGTCAGTACTAAGATGGCACTGTGAGTGCTGTGTGATGTCATGTGAAACCCATGAATAACACCCTTATTAATTATCAAATGTGTGGTTCATCCTTAAACATGACCTCATGTCAAAAACTTGCAAAAACTCACATTTTGTAAGTTGCTGATTGATCTAATAGCAGATGTTATGGTTGTTTATGGTTAGATATTTTAAAATTTAAAACTTGCCAGCCAGGAAAACAGCAGTACGACAATATAACAGCAAAATCTGCAATCAAATGACAAAACGATGCAATAAAAAGTACCATGTGAGCTTTGCCAGGCCTGTCCTCAAGAGGTGAGGAAAACAAGTTTTAAGTGCTTGTTCTGAGATTTGATGTCGGTTTGATCTTTTCTGATGCATTCACGGGAGATGGGAAACAGAAACACTTCATTTATACAGTGTCCGGAATATTGGGTCAAGAATGTGCTTGCATGGGGATATCTTATTTATCTCTCAGATACATAAATCATCATGTTGAAGGATATTACTGTGGGTTGTCTCCTGCCTGCTTTTGCTCTCCGTACCACCTTTTTCCCCTGCAAACATCAAAGCCTGCTTACAAGAAATTTTTATTTTGAACTTCAAACGTACACAACAACTCTCCTTACATTGAAATCCAAGAACTTAACTATCTTTTTTATTTAGAATCCACAAAAAAAAAAAGATTAAAACAGAGGTTCAAATCATAAGTCATAATAATCTAAGCTTTTGTTTAGTGTTGTTAACGTTGAGTCATGAGACTGAGGGAAACCAGTTGCAGTATTTGTGTCAGGGTGTGTATTTCCAGGCCTCAGCTCTTGCCTCATGTTCTTAGGTCTCTAAATGTTTTTGAGTAGTCCCCCTTCTTTTAAAGAGAAGCTGTGGAGGAAAGTTGCCCTGCTTTGACAAAGTCAAATCGCTCAGCCGGTCCATTAAGTGTGACTCCATCAGAAACCTTATCTCTGCCAAGCTCTGGAGTTTATTTACTGTACCTCTGGCACAAACACAATTTTTATCTCATGCATTGATTTTGTACAGCTGCCAAAAGGCTGCCCGATGCCCCCCACCCCATCCCCGACCTCCCACCTCCCTGCAGAGATGCTGATCGAGGTGGAGAGACAGGCGGCACCCATTCAGACTGGACAAGTGTGTGTTCACAAGGTGTGTAAGAAACACAACCCATCCGCTCTGCCATGCAACACACAAGCTACACATGTGAATAGAGTCAGTCCAGCTTTATCGTCTGTGTGTGTGTGTGTGTGTGTGTGTGTGTGTGTGTGTGGTAGGGATTAAAACACACTTCTCACACTGCAGACTTTCACATGTAAACAGGCGAGCTCTTGTGTTGCTGCTGGGCTTCATGACCCGAGTATTTAAAGCTACCTTTGGCCTCAGTGTGGGTTTAACACTGACTGATGTGGTTAATAACTGACAAATGTCACACATGTATAGCAAGTGTTTAACAGAAAAACAACAACCTTATCCCATGCTACCAAACGTCACCCGTGACAATCAGTTAACTGAGCTTGTTCTCATGTTGCTCCTCTTTAGGTTTCAGCTACTGATTTTAGTCCAAACCACATTGTTTGCTTTGGATCTGGTTGCAGTCCTGCGAACCCCCTGATGTCCTATAAGGGGAAAACTTTTGTTATAAGCCCAAGTTATTATGTTGAAATGCTGTGCTCAGCATTTTAAGCTCCTCCAACAAATATCCACAAATTTTCATCATTCAAATTTTAAAATGTTCAGCATTTTCAGGAGAATTGTGTGTGTATTTTTCAAATTTATAACTCTTGTACTTTTTAAAATATACAACTTTTTCTAAAATTTTTTTGGCCCATTAAAATGAGTGGGAAATGATCCCTCACCATGGAAACCTCCCAGCTGATGATGTCATAAGGTGTTCTGAGGTTATAAACAGGACTGATGCTGTTAGGGCTCAGCATTTCAACATCCAGCATTTGCTGCAAGGAAATTGATAAATGTTAATTGGTGTAACCAGTGTTTCAGATGCAAAATCTGATATTGGATAAAAAAAGGTGCTATTAATATGATTCTATCAGTCTACTACACTGTAAAAAATGAAATCTAAAATGATTTTACCAAAACCAAAAATACAGAGAAAACATTGATGTCTACAGCACTGGTTTTCAAAGTGGGGGCCGGGGCCCCCTAGGGGGCCGCCAGGGGGTGCTTAGGGGGCCTCAGAAAATTGGAGGAAAAGGGAAAAAATAGAATCAAATTATTTTTATTTTTTATTATTCTTTTTATATAATCATTTTTCCTAAACGTACAACACGTAAAATGTGTAATGAGAAAAAACACAGAATATTTCTTTAGACGTAAGGAAGAGCGTTTGGTCAGGCATTCTGCTGAATTCACACAGCAAGCTACCTTGCCTGAGCGGGCACTGAAAGCACCATTTTTAGTCTCATATCACGCACACACACACAAAAAAAAACTTAAGGGGTCCCAAGTCAGAAGCTAATGCTGTTTGGTGGGCCTTGGCATGGTAAAGTTTGGGAACCCCTGGTCTACAGCATACTGACTCGCTCAGTGCAAAACCCATATTATGAAGTTTAGAAATGAAATATTTTGAATTTACTTTGAGTTGACATTTCATAACAAATAACTTATTTCATCAGTTCACTTGCATACCTTCTAGGAAGGTGAATTATTCAATGCTTTTTCATACTTTTGTGGTAACACCATTTAACATTTTAATGGGACTGATTCTTTAATTGATTAAAAATGGTAGAAATGTCATATAAAACACTATGACACAACCAGAAATGCAGATTACACATTTAAACAAACATAGAACATGTTGTTTTGTCACTAGCTAAAAAAGTTAAAGCACAATAAGGTAAATAAAGTTTGAATCCTCATTACTGAATCTAGTTCTTGTTAATGCACCAGTGGAAAGAAGCAGGAGTGCCTCAATTAAAGTACATTCACACATGCCTCACTGAACTAATGTGACATCCCAGTGCTATCTCTGCCTTTCATATAAGCCCAGGATTTGGGTATCGAGGTCAGTTATTTATATATGACCCCCTCCTCACTCCCTCCTCCTCCTCCTCCTCCGGCTGTAGATTCAGTGTGTCAGTGGTTTTCGGTTTTGCTCGGCTGGCCTGATCCAGGAGCTTCCAATTAAAAGGCTTGTGATACGAACGGTGTGTGGCTAGCACTACCGCTTACTAATTAGCCTACAGGAAATCAGCGGAACTGCGGTGACGCGCGAGAGAGACAGCGATTCGCACCAGTGATTAGCACTGCTGTTTGAAGTCCTCACACGGGTCAATTAAAGGAGAAGAGTCTGCATGTTCTGGAAACTTCTGCTCAATTAGCTTGTGATAAGTCTGCAACATGTAAGAGATGAGTACAACACTTCTCCATGCTTCAGTTTTCCAGCGTTGAGGAGTGTTGTTTCTGTAAGAGGAGACCGTTTGGAGTTGGGAAGTTTTGTTTTGAGAATTTTTAGGATCTGACTTCTGAGCGGCTCCTCCTCCCGGAAGAAGTTTAATAAATAAACTGAATCAACACATGCAGGAGGAACAGAGAAAATAGAAAATACAAAGAAACATCTCAGCACTCTGAAGTGTCACTCACTGGATCTTCTTTGTGAAGTTCTTCGTCACGATGCCTCCTTCTTCCTGCTTCTCTTCATGCTTTCCTGTTTGAAAAAGCAGCAGAAAGATAAATGAGGCTTTAAATAACTTCAGATGTGATTCATGTCCAGCATTTTGCAGCAGATAGACCAGGACTACGATAATGAATGAGTCTCCTTCTCATCAGTTTACTTAAAAACTAAGTAAACTAGTGTATTGTGACACTTCAAACCTTAACATCTACTCGTTTAGGGAGATTTAGGGAGTGTCTGGACCAGAATATTGTGGATGACAACATTTGGCACACACAGTTTTCCATTACTCCATCGCTGCTCTGTTTTTGTTTTGGGATCTCCGGGTGTGTTGCAGTTGAAAATCATGAAACACCCTTTTTCTCTCCTGATAAAAAAGAAAAAAAAAATCCCAATACATCTTGACACTGAGAGAAACTTAAAGCCTGGAGAGCCCCCTCCTCCTCCCTCGTCTCCTGTTTATGGTCGCCCTCTCACTCTCTCTCTCTCAGTCTCCAGTTAGCTGCTTGCAGCTGCTCCAGAGCTGCTAAATATCTCTGCCTCCAGCCAGCAACGTGGCCCGCCTCACCCTTCAACCCCCCACGTCTGCATGCCAGGCTCGACTATGTGCAACCTTACACCCCTCTGTGACGTCTCTGATTGCCGCAAGAGCTGGACTTCAGCAGAGACTGAAGGTGGAATAAGAACTCCAGAGAGTTTGTGCTGTACTTTCCTTCTCATGCGACTTTAAGATCTGATCCCGACTGAAACCTCCACCTCTGATTATCGTGTCATCAAGAGTAAAGATTCAGTCCCACCAGGCGTGATTGCGCCCTGTTTTTACATCTCTTGTGCAAAACAGCAGCTGCTCTGAGTGATACTGAATGTTCTGGGTGGAGATGTTGTGATACAGGATGTTCTGAAACGTTTTCCTTCATGTATGAGTATGAAAGAGGCAGTGAGAGTTTAAGTGTATGCAGATGATGCATTCATGTCTTTGTAACTGTGCTGGACGTGGGCTACTTTTTCTTCTATCCATACAGAAAGCTGGGGTTTAACATGGAAATAGGTCTTTATCTTTAGTTTTTCAATGATTTGTAAAGATGCACAAGCCAACATTTGTTAAAGAAACAAATGACTAAATGTTTAAAGTCTGAAGGTTTTTGGTAATTCCAAGCTTATACCTCATTTCATAATGCACCTTCATCGGGTTGATTCACTCTCATATCGGCATCCACTTAAATATGAGTGTAGTGAAAAAGCTCTGATAGAGACGCTGAATGCTAACTTTACTGGTGAAGCAATTGACCTATGGCTAAGTCCCACCTTTAAACATTATGAGCCAATCACACTGCTTTTAACAGTTCCCGTACACTAGACCCTTCTTTGCCCGGGTGTCCATTGAAATGCACAGTCAGTTTTTGATCAGTTTCATGAGGTTTTTCTGAGATTTTAAGTTTAAAAATGGTCAAACGGTGATCATTGGTTTCATGCAACTCTGACACAAGGTATCTGGAGAGGCTGGGTGTCAGGGTGTTTTTTTTTTACCCTATTCTTAGACCACATTTCAGTGGAGAAAAGTGTCTTCTTTAGATAAATGTTCTAGTAAATAAAATTAACACGGATGTTTACGTCTCTTCTAAGGTAAGTCAACATCGTATTTGAGACAACATGTTGTCACTTTGCTAGAAGGAAATATTAAGTTATATTTAACACCTCTAACGTTAGCTAATGTTAGCCTAGAGTTAGCCTAGAGTTAGCTCCTAGTTGTGTTGTTTATCATGTCTCTTTGTCTGTTGGAGTTCATTGGTCTGTTTTGTTCTAGTTTTTGTTCTTTGCTGATCTTCCATCATTGTTAGGTGTTGTCCAAAGGGCTCTAGTTAAACTAACATTAGCTTCTGAAGCTTAGCTTCATTAGCTTATCTGTAATAGCCCAGATAACAAAGGCTGACAAACGTTCTGCTGAATGATTCAGTGTAAATACTGTAGCTCCAAACTAACAGAGACTCTCTTGGTAAAGATGGTAAAAAGGAGGTTAGATTTTTCTCATGACTGATGCTGATCCTCAGTCTTGTTGTCTGAGATGCTGATGGGAACCAGATGTGGTTTATCAGGTTTGCTCTGGGACCTGTAAGTTTTGTCTTGTAACTGAAGCTTTTTATGGACCTTCAACAGTAAATTGATTCATATCTCCTCCAATGTGGAGTTTAGACCCTTTTGGTGACTTTTAGATGATATGTGATCTTTCTGTCTCCAAAAATCATCAATGACGTCCTGTGGAATGTCTCCTACTGTAACACCTCCCATAGCGCCTGTGACTGAATGTTTTTTTGTCTGAGTGAGTGGAGGGGGGCTGGACATAGCCACAGGTCAACTGGCAGCAAAAGAAACAAAAAGTTCCCTCCAAAAGTGGTGGAGACCAAAGCAGAGCCAAAAGGTGAATAAGACACACACTGGACTCTCTTTATTTATAAAGTAAATTTTCTTTGGACCAGAAACGAAGCACCACCGGATCCTTTGAGTTCATGGGGGTTTATAGAACCTCTCTTGAATATCTAACCCTCAGACATTGGCAAACAAAAGGCTGTCATGTCGAGATTCATAACATTCCCCGGAGATTAACACAGCTCCATCTGAAACTCTTTTAGATTAACATCATCACGACCTCCAGCTACTAAAAACTGAAACATGATGATGAGACAATCTTGAGCTTGTGCTTTTGAGACACACACACACACACACACACACACACACACACACACACACACACACACACACACATATATATATGTATACACTCATTTGAAGTTAAGGTGTATTGCATCGCCCCAAGTTACTGTTCTCACCTTGACAGTTCCTACTGTTCTCTTCTTCGATCTTATATATTTTGTTGAATTCCGTTTGTGTGAAAGTTACTGAAGATTGTCCCTGTTATAAAAAGAAATTACTCATTTTAAAAAAATCAGCTGGTTCTGCTGCCCTTATGAATTATTATCATTGGTATTGATCAAATGCAGCTTTAAAGTTGCTGTCTGGAGAAATTGAACATTAAATAATTTAATCCTCACCATCAAAGAAGTCCATTAATACGTCTTTCACACAGCACAACTGCTCTTTTTCTTTGAGAACAAAATCAGATATGATTCAATCAAGAAGTATAACTCAATCAAGACTCTAAATGAAGACAAGTCATGATTCAATATGATGCAACAAGTTCAATTTGTTAATCTGGCTCTCCTAAGTGCCAACACCACTGATTTCTATGGGAGTCTTCTGCCTTTTTACCCGTGCTCCTGCTGGACTCCTGATTTGTAATTTCTCCCAATTTTTCATATCAATACCAATTAATTTAAAAACATTTGGTCTAATCCAAAAGCTGAAAAAACAGATGTAATTGTCTGATTCTCAGCTTTCCGGGCGAACCTGAATGTTTCACAAACGTGTAAACAGAAAGAGGAGACAGGAGAATTTCATTGACACACTTTGATTTTCATGTCTTCTTTGAAAATTTTCAGAAAGTAAACCCTTTGCATGAGCTAAATTCTGTAAAAAACAAATAATTCTACGCTCCTTACCACATTCAGCAAGCTCTGACACACTCTGTGTTCGCACTTCAAAAATCATTTGAATTTGCCTGAACCCATAGAGATGCAGGACTTCATATTGCAGCAATAAATGTGAACACAGTTCGTAAAAAAATCCAAACATCAAAATATATAGATTCTTTGAATGTACCGCCACCACCCATATTTTTCTGTTCCTTTAGCTTGAGGGAGCCTGATAATGTGTTCCTTATTTTTTCACTTCCCAAAATAATAAAATCAGAAAGAATATCCATTGTTCTTTTTGTTGATGATTTATAGCTTCTAAGCTCTCCCATTTTGTCAAAGTGAAATGCAGGTATGGGTTCTGTTCTGGGAGCTCTCTGCCCTTCCATGTGCCTATGTATGTGGAATACCAACCAAAGCCAAGGCAGGGAGAGCAGCAGCAAAGGCTCCCATGGGTACATAACAGACCAGGTCAGGTTGAGCACAGCATTCGGTGAAAAAAAAACCCCAGAGATCATGAAGTTCTCTGAAACTTTTAGGGTGTTTTTTGTGTTTGTTTTTTTTTCCTCATGTTTTGAATCTCAGGATATCACTCGTCTCCTGCAGCTGTTTTTCTTTTTCTACCAATATGCTTTTGTTTAACGTGACACACAGCTTATGAATCATTCATTTGTTTAGTTTGACTTCTGTTAATTATTTGTCACTTTTTGAACTTCTTACATGTATCACACTTAACGAACAAGGCTGAGTCACTGCGACCAGCCAGACCAACATGGCGCTGATTGAATAACCCAACTGGCCTACCGACGCCATGTTTATAAAAAAACTCTGATCTGAGGTGGTGGTGGTGGGGGGGGGGGGGGGGGGGGGGGTTGCTGTCCTCTGTGCCCTCTATATCCCAGGGTATCCCTGGAATTCTTCTTATTTTGGAGCGCCCAACATGAGGAAGCAATTCTACACGTTTCCTCTCAAAAACTGAAGGTCTGAAACGAGACACCAACAGATACACAAACCTGCACGAGGCCTGCTGGGTAACAGTGATCCTATTTCTAGAACATTCTCCCTGGTGTTTAATGGCAGTGAACAGCGTGTCTTATTGTAAACAGAGACTGTTGTCACAGGCCATGCCTTCCTTTAAATCTAAATTGAGCTCCCAGTGATTCTCCAGGAATCTGAAACAGGTGTCTGAGCTCGAGGATCCGCCTGCCAACGTTCAAGTCCCAGTCCCCAAAATCTGTCAGCCTCTTCCATATCCAGACTTATTGATGTGGAGAGCGTGTTTCACCTCCGAGGCTTTAATTTTAGTGCTTCAAACCTGCTGCCAAAGGAAAAGGGCTGATACGCCTTGGCCAAGTTAGACGAAGGATCCTCAGAAATAAATATGAAGGTGTTGATTACACTTTGTTTTCATTGACATCAGAGTAAACGCCTCCTTTCTTAACACTTCACTTTTAATTATTATATCATTATATTATTTGTGAAATACTTGGCCTTAGGAAATGGAAAATGTGGTGAAAATCTTTTCAAAAATTACAGTCAGGCGTCCAGGTTTCCTCAGTTAAATTTCACCATGCCAAGAAAGGGTTAAACTAGCTTCTGAATTTAGCTTAGCTTTTCCAGTTTTGAGTATTTCAGCTGTATAAACAATAAATCTTCATCACATGTTGTCTAAAATGTCCAAGTTAAAAATATTGAGTCCTAAAAATAGATTTCTAATAATTATAATTTCCCTGAAACTTTAGTTTGTAAACTCAGTGAGCACGGTAACCCTGCCCTTGGACATTTTTGTGCTAAATGTCCGCTTTCAGTGAGGTAAACTTTCTCCTCCTTATGTAAGGAATCTCCTCTCACTGCCTAAATGACAGCCAAGAGTGCAGACTGCCTCACGAAGGCCCGAAATCCTCGTGAACTTGATGTTTTAAGACACTCACCTGACACTTCTACAAATCCGTCCCTCGTTTTGACGTGTAGCTCCTCTGGTTTGAAGCTGTGCACGTTCACACAAACTTTCCAGGGCTCCCCGCCGGTGGTGACGGGTGAGTGAGGCGAGGGCTCGGCGTACCTGCTGGTGTACAAAGCGGGGCCTCCCCCCGTGGACTGCCGCGCGGGGAAACCTGTGCGTAAACTGCTGCTGAAGGGCGACGGGGTGAGGCGCGAGCTGAGCCGGCCCGGCCGAGCCCAGCCCGGCCAGTCCAGCGCCAGATCATCGGGGAAATGTGGCATCCCAAATTCATCTTCCATGAACCGAGAGGCGAGCTGATCCCTGAACGGCGACTGGTCTCTGAACGGTGCCTGGTCTCTGAACGGCGACTGGTCTCTGAACGGTGCCTGGTCTCTGAACGGTGACTGCTCTCTGAACGGCGACTCTCCAAACGGATCCCGGGGAAACCTCTGCCGGTTCCCCATAGTGTAGAAGTCTCCCTCTGCCATGTCCAACGAGGAGCTCAAAACCACTTAAAACTCTACTTTTAGTGCCAGAAAAAAAAAAGTTTGTTCTAAAAGGTTTTGGTCAAAGAAAGTCCCTCTTTTTTTTTCTCGTGGTTAAACTTTTTTTTCTCTTTGACGCATCCCCGTTACGCAATCAGCCACCAGTTTATCCAACAGACTCCTGAAGGTCTTCAGCTTTCACTTGAAGTGAATCCCTCCTGGCTTTGGGTTTTATACTGACGGTGATTCCCAGACGATGATCCAGCACAGAACAAGTGTCCAGAAAGTGTTGGGAGGATCTGGAGAGCATGCGCACTGCAAAAAGTCAGCTACTCCAGATGTATAAAACAACCTCCAACTCCTTAAAGATAATAAAACTTCATGAAAAACTATCTTCTTGTGTTAAAACAAACATTTTCAGATTTTTTTCAAGCATAGTTTCATTTAAGACTCAAACTTTGTTAAAGTTTTTTCCTCGCGGTGATATTTTTTGCAGCGTGCGGGCGCAACAGCTGACCAAAGCCGCGCCTCCTTTTGACCAAATGAAGTGACCGCGCACATGTCGCTCATGCAGAGCCGCCGCCCCCTCCTCTTCATGACTCACAGCTTTTTAATAGACTGTAACGCAGAGCTTGAGGTCGAACATGTGAAGTCACTGTACGGATAAAACATCACAGCTAAGAGTCAGCTTCTTACAGACGTTACCTGCTGTCAGGACACAAGCCAAGACTTCAGAGGTGTATTTTTATTCAGAACATGTTTTTTTTTTCTTTAATATAGCTTATTCTAAACACGCAGGGAGAGGGAAAGTTGATTTCAAGGGGTTATTCAATTTCCAGGTGACACATTATTACACTGGAGGAGTTTTCACTGACACAGGAATAGAATGTGACAGTATGAAAAACATTATGCTTCTCCAATATGCTCCTTCAGATGGAAAACAGAGAGTATGCATAATTCATCACTGAAACACTGGATCACTATTGCTCTATGCTCTTGTTATTGTGGATCTTTGAAAGAACAAAAGACATGATCAGAGGGATCCTCAGCACAAAGACATCTACAGTTCATTGACTGACGCCTCATTGGCTCGTTTCTTTTCCTTTTTGGCTGCCATCATATCCAACAATTTAACATCCAACACGTTCTGTAAATCAAATAAAACACTTCCTGTATAATTTGTACAATGCAGATGCATATTTACACCACAGTAATTACATCATCAAAATGATTCTCCACAAGGAATTGTGTAAACTTTACATTGTGAGATGGGGAGGGGAGGGGGAGGGGGAGGGGGCGCGCTGGCCGGCGCACCCATCCTAAAAATTTATCAGCACGACTGCACAAATCTCCCCTCAGCGCGCCATCAAGGCGGGCTGACACGAGTCATCATCACTTTGGAGTTTGTGAATGACTTCTGTGCCAAGTTCCTTCCTCCTCCAGCATCGTGTTTCCCTCATTCGCCCAATTAAGTTGACATTCAGGGAAATAATCTGAGAGTATTGAGTGCATAGAGAGCAGTCTGTCAGGCCTGGAGCAGTTCCACAGACAGGATGATGGATTTGAAATGATTGAGGAATATAACACTCTTAATTAGATGGAGAGGCAGTTTGAAAGTTTTCTTTCTGCAGATTCAAACTCTGGAGTCAAAGCAGCCTGAAATTAACTCTGATAGTTCCACTTTGAGAAAACAAGCCTATTTGCTTTATTGCCAAGAGTTAAATGAATAACGTCATGTCTTTATGAAGCATTAAGTCCTGATAGGCAGTCGTTTAGCATAGCTTAGCATAAAAAAATAGCAAACAGCTACCCAGATGTTGTTGTTGTTAGCTAGCTAACATGCTAACACTGACCTGGGGAAAATGCTGAGTGGATTTTATCAGCTAACTCAACCAGACTTGGTTACTTCACCATCCAAAATTACTAAGCAATAAACGCTAGCATGGCATGAATTTCAGTGTTACTTTAGTTCACATAAATTATGCTGATAAACGGTTGCTAACAATCGATTTTCCTGTGACAAAGACGATGATGAAATAAAATTATTCCCTGATGATAAAAACTGTGAGGAATTAGGTTTTGTTTGTGCTGTGCAGAGGATAGTGAGACAGAAATGTTGATGGTTAACCTTCAAACACTTCAAATCCATAATGTTTTCTCCACTGTGTGTCTAATCTGTCAAAATACAATCAGTGCATTCCTGAAACAGGCATTTGGTGATCTGTTAGACACACTTACTACACAAGACTGTCAGGCTGGTGCATTTAAGGACCATAGTTAAAGTGAACCACAGTCCTTATTAGTCCTGTGTTCATACCACTTTAATTTGAAGACAGAGATTAAAAATAGAGACACAGAGTGTTGACTTTGTTCTTGACCTGGAGTAAGGGACATATTTTTGGCTGGGTTGCCCAGTTATTTAACCACAAATTACAGACAAAGCAAAGGCTCAGTTTAACACTGGGATGATGCTTCTGTCCTGTGTTTGAAGTTTTTACAATCTAACTGATGCCCAGGATACTAACTTATGCTAATTTATGCTAATTTATGCTAACTTATTGGTGGTGTAAGGGATGGGATGCTGACTTCAGTTCACCTCACTGCCACAAGTCTGATCCATAACATCAAACAAATTAACAAAGTGTCCTAAAAGTGTTTGTTTGTATTAAATAGTGACGTAAACACTACGTGAGCTTAAAGGTACAGAGAGTAAAAATGAAATTTCTCGAGTTTCTACCAGCAAAAATGTCACTCATTAGAAATTCTGTCTTGTGCACAACAACCACTCCCTGTATGCTTTCCACGTAACTGATTTTTGTATCATAACTAGCTTGTCTGCTAACGTAGAAACATAGCGATAAAAGATGGCAGCCTGCACAGAAAAGGGCCAGCTATAGATACATTTCATAATGAATGCATCATTCCTGAAGCGACGGGAGCTTGGTTACTTTAAGGTCATCTTTATGACTTCTTATGCAAACCAGTTATCGATCTCAACACTGCCACTCTGTTTCTGTTTCTATCCCTGAAGACTTTCTGGTTCCTTAAACCAGCCCTTAATCACTCTGTTTTTCACTCTGTAAATGTTAAAATAAGCTAATATATATGTATGTATATATATATATATATATATATGTGTGTGTGTGTGTGTGTGTGTGTGTGTGTGTGTGTGTGTGTGTGATAATACACTGATTTAAACATACTAAATAATAGTATACTCAGTATGCTCAGTTAAAGGCTGCTAAAAACTTTAACTGAGCTCTTTCCTTCTTTTTTTGTATTTATGCTAAGCTAATTTAGCTTCAGCTTCAGGATACGACCTACTTTTGACACATTTGACAGTAAAACTAGTTCATTTATTTAATTCTTGGCAGAAAAACTTTAAAAACTATCTCACTGCTGGGATTTTTGATGGCTGTTTAAGAAATCTCAGGGATGCTTTGCTGCTCCATGGTTTGAACATCTGCTTCTTTTCAAGCTTTATGAGACAGTGTGGAGTCAAAACAGAGCAAAATGTACACCAACTCAAAAATAAATAACAGCAGTGTCATAAAAAACTACAAATTGACATTCTTGCATAGAAAGATTGACCACTACTGAGAGGGACGAGAAAGCAATAAATATTAAATAAGTCATAAATATGTATGGTGCTGCACAGTTCATAACGCCACCGTCTGTGTGACAAATAAAAAAAAAAGAATGATAAACAAATTTGTGTGTATGGTTCCAGTGTGTTAACAAAAACAATATTCAAGTAAATCAAACTGTCTTCTTCTGTTTGGCTATAAACTGAGGCTGAAACATGTTCATAATCTAAGTCAACACATAGAAAGACGTCCATTTTTATTTAACTTTTAATTTTCCTCATTCTCTGTGAGTTGTGGGTAGAAAAATCTCTGACTCTGAGGACATTTTGTCAAAAGAAATCTCCATCCTCGTTCCCTCCACAACGTCCCAATCGCTCACTGTTGAACTACACGCGCTGACATTTCAATTGTTTTCCACCTGATCAGAGGATAAATTAATTTGACATTTGAGCCGACAGGCGGTTTGCTCGCTGTCAGGCCACCCTCACCGTTTCATTTTTCAGAGGTTTTCTTTTTTTTTTTAGCCTTGTGAAGCGTTGAGATCAGAGCTGTGAGGCTTTTTTTCCCCCCGTATTGATAACGATCCCTCTGAAGCCATTTGTTAACATTTGGATCAAAGAGTGTAAATGTTACTCCCATACTTCACATCGCCACACTAAAGATCTGACAAAGGGACGGTCAGTGTTTGACGTCCTATGAACTTAAAAAGTGTTTGTGCTTCAACCAACTCTGCATATTAAAACCATTTTTTTACTCCCTCTGACATTTTTATGCAACATCTACGCTCCAAATCTCAAATAAATGTTAAAACCTTGAAAAAAAATGTAGCGATAAATGAAGTGGATTTAATGAAGCATGCACAGACGCTGAAATGAGGGAACAAGCAAACCCAAACCAGTGTTTCTGTCTTATGTGCAGTTTCTTCAGTAAATATCTGAGAGGTGAACAGTCTGTGTGCTGATGCAAGAGGAGGATGCAGCACAAGAACAAAACAAACCAACAAAAAGACATTCAGTCTCCAGAGATCGCCCACTGAACAAGACCGCATCAGTGAGAAACGTGTTGGGACCCCTGCTGGGACACTTCCACTCAAGCGTCAAAGCGGATGCTCACAGATGATTGCTACGACATCCAGCACCGTCCCTGCTCTCCACTGGAAACACAACGTCAGCCGCTCAGTGTTCTTCTTCCAGGAACTCTAATGCCTGTTTTTGTTGCGTCTGTTCAACGAACCGCGGCTCCTGCTGCGGCTGCGGGTCCCAAAGATTGAGTTCCAGGACGAGCTGCGGCTGTAGCTCCTGTAGGAGGAGCGGCTGTGGCTTCTGCTCCGGCTCCTGCTGAGGCTGTGGATTGGGCTGCGGCTTCGGCTGCGGGTGAAGAGGCTGCTCCACGACGACACGCTGGTGGAGCGACTGCTGGAGGAAGGGCTGGGTCGGAAGTAAGGGATGGGACGTTTCCTGGCACTGCGGAGAAAAATAAATAAATGTGAACGCGGGGAACAGTCGGGGAGTTAAAGCTGCTGCATGAGCATTTTACTTCACGTTAAAGCAGCACGAATCAGCATTTCACCGCTCGGTGTCATAAAATCAACAGAATACAACCTGTAAGGGAAAGTAAATGGACTCAATTTCGCGGAAAGAATCCATTTTTAAGTCTTCTTCTGATCAGTTTTTCATTTTTGAAACAGTCGGCCACAACAAACCGTTAATGCTGACGAAATGATTTCAAACCAAAGGCAGTGGGAGAGAGAAAAGAACGCACTTGCAGACGTCATCCTGCCGGTAAAACCATCTGCTCCTCCATCTCCAGCACAATAAACCTTGAGAACTGGTGACTTACAAAGGTTTTTCAGAGCTGGGCCGAAGATTCAGTCTGTAACTTGTGTGTAACTTTGAAAATATCAACTGGTGCAACCCCAAAAAGGTAAGAAGCACGTAAACTCTGACTGGATTCATGCAGAGCTGGTGCAACCCAGTGCAGGATCTGTTGTGTTCTGGACTCACTCTATTTATAAAGAGAATGCAATTATATTAAATCTTTCTGAAATAGAACAATCCAGAAAGGTGGAGGAATATCTCCAGATCCTGTTATTTGTAATCTCTCTGCAGCCTCATGTGCTCTTAGCGGCACATTTATGGCTCTTTGTCGAGAGAGAGCAGCATGAAATGAAAGAAAAGTGTCTCCAACCGTGTGGCAGAAGATCTGCTACAAAAAAAAAAAAAAAAGTAACAGACTCGCTTGTTCTTTTTTTCTACAGTTCAGGTTGCTTGTGTTCACCATCTGCTTCTCTAGCACCTGCGGTGGCATCAGAGCTGACGGTTATCTCACCCTCAAGGTGCACCGCACATCAACACGATGTGACTTCAGGTCGGGGGGATTTGTTGAGCTGAGGGGGCGGAGGGAGGAACCAGCCGAGCGTTTCTGCTGCTTTTAGGCATACCAAAAGGGAAAGTCTAGCTATAAATTACCAGCTGGAGGCTACCTTGTGATTCGGCGGGCTTCCAGATGGCTCGGTGAGTCTCTCCTCCTCTTCTTCATGGGGGAGTAGGATTTGCGTCGTCGTCTCTTCCCGCTGAGCTTGTGTGCATGCTTCACGTCTGTCTCTCTGGGGCTCGGGGTTCTTTTTCTGTCTCGTTGTCTGAAACAATATGAAACTCGAATCAGCAAAATGAAAACGTACAGATCTACATTTATCTTTGTGAAACACTAATGAGGATCATCATCTGCAGGAAAGAGCACCTGTCAGGTGAGTATCTGGAGTAGCTTCCTCTGGAGCTCAGGCTGGCCACACTGCCTCGTCTCCTCGGGTCAGAAGAGTAACTTGGTGAGCGCGAGTACGAACTGGCAACAAGAAAAAAGAAAAAAATCAGTCCATCTCAAACAGCCTTTTGGACAATCTGACTCCAAACGTGAGTGTAAATTAGGGATGGGTGTTAATAAGATGTTATTGATGCCAATGCCCTTATTAATTCATCTTATCAATCTGATTCTTTATCAGTTCCCTTATTGATCCCTCCTGTAAAGTTTCTGTTTACAAAAAGTAGTCTTTACAGGTTTTCTGTGTCAACAACATTTTATTAAGTTTATAAGTAAATAAATATGAAATTGGTCAATGGACCTGGATATTTCTGGACATAAGTAATTAAATAAGTTAAAATATCACGTCACGTGATGTCAAATCATTATTTTGTTATATGTTATTGACTGAAGTTGTTTGGAACCTTGAGCTTGCCGTAGTTATGCTGAAGTCAGTCATGAGCCTGCAGTAACTTTTCTCTTCCTGTTTGGAAACATTTGTCTGTCAGTATTTTGACATCAAGAATTTTCAGTATTGTTTACAAAGAGTAACTGTGACATGTTTCTGTGATCAAAGTTGAAATTCTGAAGTTATATCAATGTATGCTAACCGATAGCATACCAATGCAATTTCCTGTATACATTTGCATCAAGCTAGCCCTATGTTTTCTCTATGGTTTTTGGTCCTTTAGGAGATGTATAACATGTTGAATGTATTGAACATGAGTCTCTTGTCAGAGAGTAATGAACATTTCTCTGTGTTCAATTTTTATATTTTTTCAAACTTCAAGAGGAAAATCCTGAATCAGAGGGTTTTTTTTTTGTTTGTTTGTGTTTTTTTTTTTTTTTTTTTTTTTTTTTGGGGGGGGGGGGGTCCTTATTTTTTACACTTATATTTGGACTGAGACTTCTTAAATGTATAAATATAAGTATGACTATAAGAGCTATACATAAATGAATATATAAGGAAGAGTTATACATAGACAGGAGGAACTAAACATATCAGTTATAAAAGTGACCTGTGACTATTGACAAAAATATTTAAATATGAAATATTTCACTGACACAGGTAGCAACAGTTGAGTTTGAATATTAATGTCTATATCCAAGAAAATATTTCACTGAACAGCTACAAAAAAAGAAACAAAGACAGCATGAAATGTGGTGACATGTTCAGATCATTTCCACATATTACACAAAGTGTCAGAAATGGAAAAATCCCAAAAAATGGATTTTGAATCTACCTGCCAAGCTAAGCTAGCTAGGGTAGAATAATCAATGTAAGGTTAAACTTCCTGTGTAATTAAAGGAACGTCATTAGCTGCGTTTCCATTACAGTTTTTTGCAAAATAAAAGTGAAACTTCTGAAGTTTCAATAAAGTAAAATTGCACCTTTCTGGTGTTTCCAGTACGACTAGAATTGCTCATAATGAGTAAAATCTTGTCCTGCGAGAAAGCGTCTTCAGATTACGTTTGTTATGAATTGACGCTATACAAATAAGGATTGACTGATTGATTGATTGATTGAATTTATAAGCCTAATCGAGGTCTATAGATGCAATCAATGGTTGTAATTAAATTGATGTATATAGACGTCAATGGCAGCCAATGAGTTAAGCATATAGGCCAATGATGTGGATGGATTGAACCATTTCTAATCGATTCCTAACAGGAACTGGTTAGTGATACCCATCCCTGGTGTAAATGTAGTCAAACTATGACACTGGTGTATATTTGTGACGTGAAACTTCACGGACCTGCAGGAAGACAGCGACAGGCTCCGAGAGTAGCGTCCGGAGTATCTGGAACTCTCCGAGGACCTGTTCCTGCTCCTGCTGCTGGATGGCCGGCTTTTCAGTCCCCTTTCAGAAGATTTGTTCATCCTCTGTGAACAGTTGGAGGTCTTTGGAGATCTCACCACCTCGACCCGACACCCCAAGGTCATCTGCTCCCTGCAAAGAGAACACATCAAGACGTTTCACTCGATGCTCGACGCAGGGCTGCTTTTTTTAAGACCTGCTCTCTGTTATTCTGGTTTTAAAGAGTATTTCAAAAGAGGACACAGAGCATGGAAACAGAAGATTGATTCAAATGGATTATTCTTTGTGGAAACCACGTTACCTTTTGCTGTTTGCGCCGTAGAGTGCTGCAGACAAGCCATCGTCCCTGTATGGTCTGCACAGGGAGGCGTAGCTGGTCACAGAGTTCCCCGAATCAGAGACACTGTCTCTGTCGTTAAACTTCAGCTTCTCCGGAGACGCCAAGCGTCGACAGTGACTCTTCTTGTTGTGGGCAACACTCGATCGAGAAACGCCGGTTTTGCTGGATGGCGGTGAGGACGTGTCATTCCCAGAATCGTAATCGTGCGGAGCTTCGATCTGGCTCGGCAAATCCTGAGACCCGTTTGTGTGTAAGAGCTCGTCTACAGGTTTTGATGACACAATCTGCAAACAGACAAACAGGCTGCAGCTTAAAACCAAACGCACGCAAACAGCTGGATCCTGCTATCTGCTCTGATGAACTGTGAGTAGGCTAGGTAAGAAACAACATAAGCCCTCGAAAAAAAACACAGAGAAGAGGTTTCTTTTGCTTTTCTCCGGACATAAACTTTGAAAGATAAAAGACATCATGCAAATCTGAAGCATGCGATAAGCCTCAAAGAAGTCAACGAGAAACAAATCGCTATAAAGTAAGTTCTAAACTAAAACAAGTATATGAAAGGAAGAAGAGAAGAGCAGAGGAGAAAGAAAAACTATGCGTGGAAAGATCTACCGCCTCTAACTGCAGAGAGGAGAAGAAGAGTAAAGTATAGCCCGCTGGAAAAGCCTCATTTAAAGAACACTGAACAAACATCACAGAATGGGTTTTATGTAGAAATGAAAAGGATTGCAGACAAAGAGAGATCCCATCAGTCTAACTAAGAAAGCCCTCAGAAAAGGACAGATGACTCTTTCTCCTGTAAGAAGTAAATAATTAGCCTGCACCGACCTACAAGTAAATCCCTGAATCTGCGGATAGCATCGACTTACCAATCAAGATTTCCTCCTTAAGTAGGTAAGGTGTAAGAAAAAGGGAAGAGCGGGCAACATAAGTGCATCATTAGAGTCGAGAATTGCAAGAAAAAGACAATAACCCTCTCTTCAAACCCAGAGCCAGTTCGACTTTGACTGGAACTGGACTTTTATTCTCCTGGAGCTTTTTTTTTTAAAGTGTACTTTAAAGCTGGAAACTTAAATAATAAAGTTGTTCTTTTTTCCCACTGCAGACATCCAAAGACGGAAAAAAAAGGAGAGTAAACCTCCACGGTAAACCTCATGGTGGAGTATTCTCATCAAATTATGATCTCTCTTTACTAATTAAAAACAATGAACGGTTTATCAGCCTGTCGCTCCTCCTCCTCCTCAAGCTTTCCCATTTATTTTCTCAAGCCTGAAAATCAACACAGCAGACCAAGTCCTGAGGGAAATTAAAAGAAATCCCTGTTCCTTTACCATCCGTGTTTACCACCTGAATCTATGTGCATCTGTGCGTTCTCAGGAGAAAAGATTTTACTTAAAGAAAGTTTGAAACGGACATTCTCCAGGTATTTTGGCAATACTGCATCAAATAATCTCTTTACCCTGATGATCAATAGTTTCCTCAAAAACCTGTAAAAGAAATGTATTTTTGAAGTTGTATTTTGGCACTCATAAAATCATCCACACATTTTTTTTTCAGGAATTTGTTTTGCTAATAATCAATAAGTTTCCTCGAGAACAAGATTTAAATTGTTGCTCCTTATTTTTCAAAATAAATATGAACTAAAAACTTTACCAATAATGTTGCCAAAGGCTCTCAATGCGTCAAATATGATACAAAAAATATATCATAAACAAAATGTTATAGCAATATTTTTGTGTTTTTTTTTTTTTTTTTGTTTTTTTTTTTTTTAAAAAGCGTTAATAAACATCTCTGTTCCAAAAAACAAGAGAGAATTTTCTGGCTATTTTTTGATGGGTCAGGATTTTAAGAGTTAAATTCCTGCAAACATGTGCTTCCTTTTCTGTGTGTTGGGTTTTTAATGCCTCCACCACAAAAGAAAATCAGGGTTTCATGAAGGATATTCACAGTTCAGGGTCATGTTTTTTTTCTTTATTTACATTTTTTAAATAACTTCTTTAAGGGTCTGTGAGGACTCTCTGTTTGAAGTGGATCACAGCGACACCTTTTGGCTGGAATCATGCGCAGACTGTGGTGATGTCATGACTCTTAACAAGGTGTGTGTTTGTTTTGGAAATGAATGGAGATCAGATCTTCTTTTTAACACTACTTTTCTCTGTTCAAGACAACTTTTTACCAGATATAACATGACGAGGTAAGATATTTATCAACTGTTACACATCGCTGTTGTTTCAAACGTGACAACAAGTAAACTTTGTTAGTTTGTTCTGTAGTTTAGTAGCGGGCTATATTTAGGGCTGCTGATAGTCCGGTGCTCTGAGACGTAGGCTAATGTGTAACGTTAGTGAATCCTTATGTCCTGCTCATCTACCAATCAGAGCTAACATAATCTCACTCTTCATTTTATTGACTGACTCTCAAGTTTGATCAGATCACTGCAGAATAACTGCTGCATGTGGGTTGGAATGAACATTATCACAGATTAGCCTTTAGCCTGTGCTCTATCACTCTCCTGTTTATCTTTCTTCTTCTCTTCTGTCCTTTTTCTGTCTGTCAGTTCAGCTCCAGTCTCCACCATCACAGAAATTATTTTCAGCAGAGAAAAACTCAGATCTCTCTTCTCACTACTAAACTTCATCAGCCGGCGTGGTGTTGTCATAGAGACTTCAATGTGCTGTAAATCAGTCCGGTCCTGTCCGACCTGATCAGGAAGCTAAGAAATATCATTTATAAATAACCTTTATTGGTGCTGATAATCTCATTTTAAGTTGTGGATTAGGATCAGGCAGATATCTAGAAGAGACTTTTTTAAGATGATTTAGAAAGTCCTCACAGAAACTTTTAGGGTTTGTTGCCAACGCATACTCATCATTACCTTCAGAATAAAACTGTTCTCCATTAAATTAACATGAAATGGAAATTCAGTGCACACACACACCACACAACTGACGAAATAATCTTTCCCTTTTCAGGTTGATTTTTTTGGATAGCAAAGGTTTTTTTTTCCACATAAGGACGTGTTTTCATCCTCTGAATAAGAACCTATAAATAAGCAGTGAACAGCCCTCCTGACGTCCTCCTGAAAGACTCTGGGATATATCAAACAACAGCCCTGATTCAATATATGGATTAATTTATTGAATTTCAATTAAAACCCTGCAGTGTGTAATTAAAAACATTTGTCTGTGCAATTAGCATAATTTAATGATTGCTGGAGAGAAATTAAACATATTTCACGCTCCAATAAGCACGAGGGGTTTAAGGACAGCACTGTTTTCATGAGGCTCTCTGGAAGAATCAACCAAGACGTGCTCGACCTTAAAGATGTTTCTTTTCTCTTTTTTTCCACTTCTGAGAAACTGTAATTATGTGAAAGAAGTTTATCTTCAAGGCAAAAGCAAAAACCTGAAGGCGAACGTCTCTAAACTTTCATTTCATTCCTGTTTTTGTACAATCAGACATGGTGCCTGAGAGAAGTCTGTAGTCTGATTAATAAATATTAAGTTAAATACAACGAACAATCATATTTTAAAGAAATTATAATGTAAAAATCCACCTTAAATCTTCCTTTAGCCCAGTTTTCATACTGAGGGTTATATTATAATGTTAAAACTCCTGTGAGGATCTTTAAGTGTCCATTTCCATGCCACCTGAGGACCAATGGGTATGTATTTCTTTCTTGGCTGTTCGCACATGTAGAAGTGATGTTTTCTGAGTACTTGCAAACTTGTAAATATAAGTCTGTTTTTGTTACACTCAGCTCCTCCTCTGATACCTACCACACAGCCACACTTCCAGGTGTTAAAAACAAACAAAGAAATAAACCGACTTGTCACTTCTGGTTTTGATTGCGGTGACAAGTGGTCAGTTTTCTGCAGTCTTACGTACTGCGTAAACATCAGCAAACTCTGCTTCTGACCAAGGAAAATGTTCTCCATTAGGGGGCGATATGAGCCAAATATGTCAGGATGTTTTTATGGCAGGATCAGGATCTGGATTTGATCTGGGTTGGTTTTTATATTCAGACTATTTTGACCTGCAAACAACACTTTTTAGACTCAAATATTTCTGATCCTGCAATCTGAAGCCATTTTTTTGCATATTTTTCTTTTCTATATCATTTCATCTTTTTAAGCTCATCTTGTGTCCTCTAAAGTGGTTTTTTTTTCAATAATATAATAAAATCACATTTTCAGATCCTGATAAATCCATTTATTTAAAGACATCAGCTGTAAGAGTTGTTGATTTTCTACAGAATGTAGAGAGATTGACCTTGACCTTGAGAAAGAAAATAGCTTTCACAAACATGTATCTTTATCATTACTGTTGAGGGGAGTCATCTGAAGGAGAACTTTCTGGTGTTTAAAAACTGAACGGTAAGAATCCATCAAGAGAGCTCAGGGCAGGACTGTGTGTCGTTTTGAATCTGAGGTTTTCCCTCTGAAGATTGTTGAATGGGATTAGACATATGACCTTTTTTTTTCAAATATAGCATTTTGTTTTATAGATAAAGAGATAAACTGTATGGATGTGAGTATGTGCAGCTCAGATCTCAAAAGGGGAACAATATTTTCCCTCCACTGAGAACCATTTCCAGTCCCCTCTTGTATCGCTGACTGACAATTATCAGTTTTCCATGACCGTAACTGAGAAATCAAACTGAGCCAGTGGTGGCACTGTGAAGAGTCCTGAAGTGTACTTACGGTGGCCGTTGAGAGGATGGAGCGATATTTTGGAGCCGTTTTACACACTGATTTGGTTGCAGGTCTCCACTTCATGTCCGTGTGATCGAGCACTCCGTTGGTTTCCTCCACTACAGCTGCCAGGTCTCCTAAAGTCTGATGCACCACAGATTTCTGCACATGGTGTCTGTTGGAAAACACTGCGTTTAGATTTTGTGTGTGCTTTTTCAGCTCCAGCCAGTTCCTGACATCAGAAAAACAGACGAGTGTGACCTTCAGTTTGAACAAAGACAAAATAAGCTGTGTTTGGAATCTTCAATCAGTCAATCAATCTTCATTATATAGCGCCAATCCATAACAAACGTTATCTCAGGACACTTTTCAAGATTTATTTTATCAACAGAGACCCAATCTTCTGGAATCTGCTTTAGAAGATTTCACACACAAGCACCGTGTTGTAAATGAATATGAAACTCTCAAAATGCTCTTTGAGGTTTTAAAATACGACAAACATCCAAAGAGTAAATCAGTTCTGATTGTTTATTCATGTAGATGTGCTTTAATCTTTGATTAGAGAGTTCAGAATATAAAGCTCTGGATAATAAATCAACTCACTGATTTCAGTATTTTCACAGCTTGAAAATTATATTTCAATACAGTGTTGATTTTTTTTTTTTTTTTTTACAGAAGACGAGCACGGCCATGGATTTTTCTTTTTTTTATGCACTGTTATCTCATGATAACAACTTATCTCGATATCTCGACTTAACAAAGATAATTTTCTCGTGATAATGAATGAATTAATAATGTGTCTGTCTTGATTTCAACCTATGAAACCATGAAGAGCTTCCAGCTACTGAGTGTAGCTGTAGCCTACCACTAAGTTACACTTAAGTTCATTACCTTTAGGGACTACCAGATGCTTCAGCTAAGCTAAGTTAACTTAATGTAGGCTAACCTCAACTTTGCAATGTAATGTGAGATGTGATTAAATGTTTATTGATTCATTTCATAGTGCTTTAGGTCCGGCCTTTCAGCTGCTGACCTGTAGCACCTAAAGTAAACAAACTAAAGTGTAACTACACAGGAGGCTACAGCTACACCCAGTGACTGGAAGCCATTCATGGCAGCTCATGTAGGTTGAAATCAAGACAAACATGTTATTGATTAATTCTTTGTCACGAGAAAACGATCTTTATTATGTCGAGATTACTACATAATAAGTCATAATCATGAGATTACAATAATAAAAAAAAGAAAGATAAATTCCATGGCCATTCTCGTCTTTTGTAGTTTTTGGCAGCTATCTTGGTTTTAGTCTTGTGGACTAAAATGCTCATTAGTTTCAGTCACATTTTAGTCATTTCTATATTTAATAGTTTTAGTCCAGTTTCAGTCAACAAAATCTGAAAAAGGTTTCAGTCTGATCTTAGTCAGTTCTAGTAAAAGAAAAATTTCTTTTAACAAATTAATTCAGGTTAAAAGGGAATGGAAATTAGAATCCAGGTTGACAAGTTTTATCAAGTGTTGCTGATCATAAAACAACAGCCAACCTTAACACATCTGCATAATAACCAGATTCCGTACCTGACTGATAGCTCACTTATTAAACTCTGGTTCACTTATTATTAGTGAGTCCATATTTGGTCATAACCTCGGCTCCAAACCAACTTTGTCATCAAACACTCAAAGTAAAAACTGGATTTAGAATATCAGCAGTTAATATTGATTATTGGTGCTCAAACCTGGTTAACTGAGGTTGGATAAAGAAGACACATTTAACAACACAGCTGCAGACGGCGCTGGTGTTTCAGTGGAAAGTGTGACCCTGTTAACTGGAGACTCAGTCGACCATCACTGACACGTTCAGCTGAGAGTCTCCAGTTAGCACGGTCACTCTTTACTCCTAAACACCGGTTGCTCTGTAACATTGAACTCCATAGAAGTTGACTTCATGGTGTAGCATCGGTTCTGACAACCGACTACAGAACAACCAAACATTTTTATGCTGCTGACAGTTTGAATTTAGAGTTCAAAGAACGAGAACTCGTCTGAATGAATGGAGCTAAATGCTGCTTCCTCTGACCAAATGCATGCTCAGCTTTATGATGATGTAGGATGTAAAAGGATCTATAAACTCATGTCATGTGACTGATTACACACACAAAAGGGTAGACATGTCATGCATTCTGAATGTCTGACAGACCAGCCACTCACATTTTCGTAGACTCATTTCATCAACAAAAACTCACAAACGTCTCGTCCTGTTTTAGTCATCAAAGAGCCATGTTTAGCTCATCAGTCTCATCATCATGAATAAAACAAAATAATTCCATTGTTGTTAATGAAAAACAACACTGCTTCAATCTGAGTCCAAACTTTTATAATTCTAAACTTTTTATTTTTCATTCTGACTCCACATCCAATATTCAGAGCTCAGTAAGGAAGAATTATTGATAAAGGTACATTTCATCACTTTTCTCCACTATTCATTAAAAACTGGTGCTCCCAGCTCTGCTCACCATCACCCGTAAAGGTTCAGTGAAAAACCATCTTTCATACGATCAGACATCTGAGATTTGTCATTATAATTGAGTCCATCGATCTGTGCAGTGAATTTGGGGCCATTTCCTGTGAAGTCGTGATAAGAGCCATTCGTGCCTGAGATCAGGACGTCACCTCCGTCTTATCAGTCATCTGTGCCGTGTGACCGGGAACTCGGCAGACACCTCGAGCTGATAAGATTAAAGTGAGGGAGGAGGAGGAGAGGGAATGATGGGAGCCTACCTGTCCTCTGTGGGAGACTGGCAGAAAGAACTGTCCGACTCTGACCTCTGATGGCGTCGCCTCCGCCGGGAGTGAGTCCGTGAACTGAAGGCAGTGACCAGGGGGACAGAGGAGAGGAGACACTAGTTGATAAGGAGCTACGAGAACTATGATCAGTGAATCCACAGGACTCGACAGAAACTACAAGCAGTCAGTTTTTTAATTTATCGAGAGAAAATTCCAGCATCACAGAAACAGATCTGCTGCTTCTCTAGAATCAATACTGCTCTGAGCTGATTACATCTGAAGCTAACAGTCTGTGCCAGACACTCTGGTTCTCTAATACATAGTATCTTTTTGTTATCATGGTTCAAACTGAATAATCAGCTCTGACTTCACCTGACAGCTTTTTGTCGTTGCCATGGTCGCAACATTAATTTGTGGCTGTTTGAGAAACTGTTCAGCCAACAGATGAAGAATATGTCAATACATACAAAGAACAAGCGATCAAAGAGTCAGACAGGTGATAAAGAAGACGTACGTTTGTCTAAACAGCTACATGCAGAGGTAAACCTGGAAGTAACATGCAGTAGGTCAGGGGTTCCCAAAGTGGGGGTCGCGATCCCCCAGGGGGCTGTGAGATGCCGACGGGGGGTCACGAGATGACCTTCAGAATTCTCTTTATGTTGAGGTGATTATGAGTCAGTAACACATCAGGTGACACAAGTCAGCTTACACCAGTAGATTTCTTCTGAACAGCTCATATCAATACTCTCAGGGCCGGCCCTTCCATTAGGCAGAATGGGCAAATGCTAAGGGCGCTGTGGCTTCCAGGGCACCAAAAAATCAGGGAACCGAAATTAGAACTAGTTATTGCTATTAACTCTGAGGTTAATATGGAAAAAGATCACATTCAAACATAACAAAAAACATGACAAATGTTTTCGAGCCACTGCTCGCTACATGGGTGCGCCACTTGGAGCGCCTCAGAGAGCGGCTATCCAGGGCCGCCATGGACGTACTGATGCTGTTTGGCTGTACATACCTGTGCGAAAAGACTTTCTCAGCATTGACATACTTTAAATATAAATACAGATCGAGTCTAAACATGGAGGATGATCTCCACGCACAGTGCCCACCCATCTCATTAGTTGAGACTGACGCAGAAACATAATTCCCGCACCGTAAATTTGCACCGCAGTGATGTTCACGTTTACTCAGTGCCACAGGTTATGGCTGTTACTTTAACTGAGATATTCTTCTGCTTACATGGAATTTAAAGTGTATAAGTACATAAGTTTGCACATGAAAGCAACAATGTTCAATCATAAGTTACATGGCGAATACGTTGACTGACATGTTCTGCTTTCATATAGTAAATTATCATATGTCAAATCATATCATTGTTGTCAGGCTGTTCTGTTCCCTTTTGTTGTTGTTGTTTTGTCCGGGTTTGGATAAGCTGATTAGTGCGTGCGTCCAGTGCGCATGTTTTGTTATGTTTCAGTCACATCCAGGAATAGTCGAGGTCGCTAGGCTCAGGAACCGTTATTTTGGGGGTCGCGGGCTGAAAAGTTTGGGAACCCCTGCAGTAGGTCAAGGTTCACCCCTGTGGTTTGTAGATCAAAGTTTGGACTGACCCGCTCTTAATCTTATCATTTTCTTTTCCACAAAACATTTGCTATCTTAAAGAGGGGTTATTGTGCTTTTTCCCCTTCTCTTTATTTTGTCCCTCTGGTAACCCTGTAGTATCATTACAGGTTTTACAGCTAATAAAAAAAATCCTGTTTACCTTCCTTATTTCGGCCATTTTTTAAAACTCTTCATATCAGCTGCTCTCAGGTAAACATTCACACATATTTTTTTTTAGGAAAATTGTTGCAAATTTTTAAGAAGTTCCATTAAGAAAAGCATCTAAATTATAACTAATTTTTAAAAAATAAGTATTTTCTACATTGAATGAATGCATATTTACTAAAAACTACCAAAAAAAAAGTGCCCAAAACGGCAAATAAATAAAATTAACTAAAAATAATAATAATAAAGATATAATATAGGAATATCTTTTGTGGATTTTTTAAAAGGGTTAATAAACATCTCAGTTTAAAGAAAAGTAGAATTTTCTGGCTATTATTTGATTAATTAAGCTTTAAAGGGTTAAGACTCCATGCTCAACAAACCCCCTTCTCTCTGATTGGCCAGCCCTCTGGAGGCAATATATATATGTATGTATAAATATATTTATTTTTTTATTTATTTATTTGATCAGACTTCTTTCCAAGCAGTTTTCAGACAGATTCAGGGATTTCTGTTACAGATAATTATGTAGAGGTTTGAAAACCTGCACACGTTCAGTCTGAACATCCAGGATCAATATGGTTTTGTGCAAAATTAAAAATACTGGATGTCAAGCAGCATGCTAGGATAAAGACTTATCTTCATGTACTGACCTCGTACTGCACTCTAAGTATCCTTCACTGAATCAATCTTTGGTTATTATTTGAAGCTCAAACCGATCTTTGGTTTCGCCTTGCAGAGCTCGTTCTCTGAGCTGCACTGCCTGATATTTGAATCATACTCTTTGGTGAAATATAACTTGAAGGTCATAGTTTTCCTCCAAGTGTTTCATCTTCACCTTTGATGAATATGGATCGTGTTTCAAAAAATCATTGTGCGAGTCAGAGCGAGGGAGACCGTAAAGGAAAAAGGAAAAGACTTCAAGACACCGAAGGAGAAGAAAAAAAAAAGAGAGGGGATCGTTGTAGCGAGCTGGAAAGCTGTGGTTTCTGTTGAAGTAAGCAGCGACTGAACTCGGCTCTGTGCTTACAAACAACGGCTCGCTCATCCAAAGTCGAATTATAAAATGTTGAAAGATCACAGCATGAAATTGGTTTCTCTTAGCCTCTTTCACCCCTTTCCCCTCCTCTCTTTGTGGCTCTGGCTTTCAATCTTTTTCCTTCTTTACCAGGCTTTTTTCACGCTCTGCTCAGATGAATAAAAAGCCGCACGTTTCCGCCTGCACCCATCGTGGCCTTACATGAGAGGCTTCTGGAGGGAGCTTTCTGTCCTCCTTGGCTTTGGGTGGCTGGGGCTTACCATGAGGGCAGAGGAAGAGGAAGTGGGAGGGGGGGGGGGGGGGGGTAAAAAGTTGTGTAGGTTTTGGAAAGTACATGATTCTGATGCAACAAGCACAGACTGACCTTTTCTTGTGCTTGCGCTCATCCTTCCTCTTATGTTTAAAACTTGAAGAGCTGGTGGGATGAAAGAGAATAGAGCGATGAGTGAGCAGAGTCAAGTCTGCACAGAGTCTGCTTTTTACTGATACATTAAGGCCGCTGGCTTTTAAGTTGAAAATCCAGCAATCTGAAGGAGAGCAGAAGCTTAACATTACAATGGAAATGTATCCAGCTGAGGGCATGGTGCCTTTAAAGTTTGCTCTCTTATTAAACACATTCCCCTCCAGGTTTTTCATTCATGATCAATGCTGAAATAATGCACACATTCATGCAAAAAATTCATATACATACATGTGTTTGGACTTCTTTGAGGTATACCTGCAATAGAGGAGAAAAATCAGGATTTTAGTACCTTCAAAATAAACGTCATGAAATTTCGCTATGGCAGGAAATCAGCAGGAAATACCTATGCCGCTTGCTTTTCTTGGAGGTCTTCTTCTTCTTCTTTTTCTTCTTTCTCAGCGGTGACATGCTGTGGGAATGACACCTGGAACCAGTGAGAAAATAATTTACATGAAATCCTGAAACCAACCTCCCAGTTTATCTATTTCAGGGGAAACAAAAAAGGTGACAAATAAAACAATCAGTTAAGGGACCAACCTTTTCCTCTTCCTCCTCCTTTCAGACTTTCTCTTCTTCTTCTTCCCTTTGGGCCGAGGGGAGAGATCCTCATCAAAGGAGGGGCTGCAGGCAGAGACAGAGCAGAGGGGACACTTAGGTCTGTACTCACTGCAGTGATGGGATATGAAATGAGAAATCTCAGCTGCAACAACTCTGAGATGCACACAGTTCAGGGTGAGTCACACCTTTCCAATGTCCAGATTTCTGGAATGAGTCTGCAAGTTGTTAAAGGAATCAAATAGCCAATGTACGTACTGTAGCAAATATTCACTCATTTTGAATTTGATGCTGCAACACGTTCCTAAAAAGTTGGGACAGGGTCAGCAAAGGTCTGGGAAAGTTGAGGAATGCTCCAAAAACACCTGTTTGGAACTTTCCACAGGTGAACAGGTTCATTGGAAACAGGTGAGTGTCATGATTGGGTATAAAAGGAGCATCCCTGAAAGGCTCAGTCATTCACAAGCAAGGATGGGACGAGGTTCACCACTTTGTGAACAACTGCGTGAGCAAATAGTCCAACAGTTAAAGAACAATGTTTCTCAACATACAATTGCAAAGAATTGATGGATTCATCATCTACAGTCCATAATATCATCAAAAGATTCAGAGAATCTGGAGAAATCTCTGCACGTAAGCAGCAAGGCTGAAAACCAACATTGAATGCCCGTGACCTTTGACCCCTCAGGCAGCACTGCATTAAAAACCAACATCATTGTGTAAAGGATATTACCACGTGGGCTCAGGAAGACTTCAGAAAACCATTGTCAGTTAACACAGTTCATCACTACATCTACAAGTGCAAGTTCAAACTCTACCATACAATATACAATATATTATTTGTATATAAATAGCCATCCAATAACAGAACTGATGGGGTAAACTAACCCACATGATGCATCACCGGATTCACATAATTGCACATTTAGCATCCAGACTGATCCTGACACACAAAAGTGAGATTATCTGTGAGCCAAATGTGGCGTATTAGATGATCCCATCACAAGAGGATGATCAAATCCAATCCAGACGGGTACCAAACACAAAGCAGATCTTGTGCCAGGGAACTACTCTGGAGTAAAGAGTGAGACGACATGTCCTCACTCACTGTGAGACACCACATCCATCCGTTCTGTGTGCCTATTGGCTGCTTACCCTGAAACTGAAACTTGGGAATAAAGCTTCGTTTGAAATGCTCAGCGACGTCTGATTATCTACCTGGATTCATGAGTTTGTTGTTAAACAGAACTCAACATTATTATTTTCTGACATTTTTGCTCATGATACTTTTAACAATTTTCTCAACTCAAACTTTATTTATAGAGCAAGTTTTAAACAATCCAATGACAAAATTGACCCTTACAATTATGAAGATACGAAACTAAGATACATAAACAGAGCAAAAAAAAAAAAAAAAAAAAAAAAAATCTCTTGCACTTATTTTGTTCTTGTGTAAATTGTGATAGTTTTCTATACCCTTTTTTGATTTTTTTGTTCTTATTTTAAATTTCCATTCCATTTGTATTGC
This sequence comes from Labroides dimidiatus, assembly GCA_030710495.1. Taxonomy (NCBI): domain Eukaryota; kingdom Metazoa; phylum Chordata; class Actinopteri; order Labriformes; family Labridae; genus Labroides; species Labroides dimidiatus. The sequence continues at coordinate 4,701,365 of CM061153.1, forward strand.
TGCATTTTTGCACTTTGTACTGATTGTTGTGAGCTGCTGCTGTGACACCAGAATATTCTATTCTATTCTATTCTATTCTATTCTATTAAATTAAATTAAATTAAATTAAATTAAATTAAATTAAATTAAATTAAATTAAATTAAATTAAATTAAATTAAATTAAATTAAAATAAAATAAAATAAAATAAATTGTAATCAAGATTTTGCCAGATGTCCACTCAACCTTGATTAAAAGCCAGGGAGAAAATGAGTGCATTTAGAGATTATTTAAAAACCTTAATTGACTTAGTGGAATAAGTGGAATAAGTGGAATAACCCTAAAAGGAGACATTATATTTCTTATACAGTTGACCCCGGTGGCAGCATATAGAACCAGAAATGAACTGGCCCGAGGATGGAGCCTTGGAGGACCCCATAGGTGAGAGGTGCTGAGGATGAGGTGAATTCAACTAGCTGCACAGAGAAACTCTGATCAGAGAGAGCAGAGCCTATAATGCCCATCCACTGCTCCAGTCGTGCCAAGGTGAGCTTTGTGGGACAAACTATGTGGTTGGTGGTTTGTGGTTTCTTCAGCTGTCCTTTCAATAAAGCAAACGTGACTTAAAAAAAAAGAAAAATTTTCACTTTAGTCTTCCAAATAAAGTGAGAACACATCAACCACATAAAACAGGAAAAAGTAAAATAGGTAAGATAGAAAGGTGGATCACAGAAAGCTTGACAATAAAAGAATGTTTTAAGAAGAGAATTAAATGAGATAGACTTAGCCATCCTGAGCCCCTCTGGGAGGAAGGACCTGGTGGCAAAAGCCCTGTCACCTTTCTATTTTACTGTGGATTTAGGACTCACCAGGAAATCAGCTTTTAGTAACCTCCAGGCCTGTGACAGCACATGGAGAGTTAAGAGGCTGGAAATAAATCGGGGCCAAATTCTTCCAGGCTGTTAAAGTTTTAAAATCAACTCTAAAACTAACAGGCAGCCAGTGCAGAGATGAAAGGATAGACACTCTGGTTTTCTGCTACCTGTTAAGATCCTGGAGGCTGTGTTTTGGTTTAATTGTAGAGATGAGAGAGACTTTTTGCTGCAGACAGAGGAGCGGGTGCTGCAAAAATCTGGTCCTGAAAAATTGGATCCTACACTTCCCACATGAAAGGAACGATCTTTTTTTAGACTCTTCCTTCCTGGGAAATGCCTCCATCCTTTAAACTTCCTCACGCTGGTTTTTAACACTGACTCTATATATAAAATGTTTAACTCAAACCAGGATTACTGAAGTGACATCACTTGAGTAATGTTCAGACATCCCAGAGCTCTACCAGAAAAAAAACATACTGAGGCTTATAATGTACTCCTGCATCACACAACAGGGGGATCTAAAAACCACTCCACACCGTCTTCTTTCATGTGAGCAGAATCATGTTAGAATGAATAATAAAGAGCAGCAAAGTCAAAGATTTTAACCTGGATCAATTTGGATGTTGATTACAAAAAAATCAAAAACATGGCAGTAATTTGAACTTTATTATTAGAGTATTAAGGAAATGAATAGATGAAATAAAACTTCAATTTATGTACAGATCCTTGTGTTACTGAGGCTCTGCAGTGACTGAAGCTAAAGTTAATGGTTTTGAAGGATTAGTGATCTCCCACAACAGTGCGATTGATGGGGCTGAACTGCGATTGTATGCCGATGACAACGATGCAGGTGTCTTCTATACACATGAAAAAACAGCTAAGTCAGTATCAGAAGCAGAAAGTAGCTTTGAGAATTTCAGATTGTTTTCAAGTTTGCGTTTGACTTTCAAGATTCTACAGTTGGGAGCAAAATTATTCAACCCCCCTGGTGTGTTGGGGTTTCAGGCAAAACATTACTTTTAAGCAGTTTTAAGTCATGAGATCTGAAGAGATGTTAGGAGACTTAGGTTGCAATAAATTAACAGTATTCATATGCTTCCAGGTTTGTGTGATCAGGGAATTGTAATGCTCTGACCTAGCTAAATATACCTAGGGTGTGTGGGGGGTTGAATAATTTTGCTCCCAACTGTAAATGGTTTGGCCCCGCCTTTGCTGAGTCAGTTTATTAACTTTGATTTAGGATGAAGGTATTGTTGAGTTTCAGCCTCTCATTTACCTGGAAACGGCGTTTAAGCCGACCTACAACGAAAACGTTTGAAAACAGCCTCTGGAGTGGAACTTTCTGGAAGTTTTTAGTGGAAGCACTGACGTCATGCTCTGCTTTGCGCATTGCACTTTCATTGTGAGAACTTTTAATTGCCATGCGTGAACTGGACAACAACAACGGTTCAATGGCGGACTTACCGGGTTGTGCTTGTGCTGCTGAATCTGCTGACTGCCTTCAACAAAATGTGCATCTGTTGCTCCACTTCTGCACTCAGATAAGACGCACTCAGTGTTTACACCAGATGATTAGCCCACTAAAAGACTCTACAGTTATATCACCAGTACTACATGTGAAATGTTGTATAAACAACCTCTTCTGCTCCATTAAATCCACGAGACTGTCTTCAGTAAGAGACCGTGCTGTACCCTTTCATTGTTCTGCCTTTGGGCACTCAGTGGAACGCCTCGCCAGGTAACATGAAGATCTGTGATTCTCTAAGCTGCTTTAAAACAACATCCACTACACATGTGTAAATGTAAATGGCTGAACTGTTTCACTTTGACCTTACCTCGCAGTGTTAACCTGCCAGGAATGAGCTGATGTGTAAACACAGCAGGTAGGAAACAGAATTACCCACGAGCGAGTGGGTGGAGGTGATGACTTTTGTATTATACTTCTGCTTCGTGGTACTGTTGTTTCCTTCTCATTATTTTACTTGTAGCTCATAAAGAATAATTTATAGAATAATAGAAAACAGTCGACAGTGTCAGACTCTGATTTGTTTGCTGTTTTTCCTTTCCTGTGACTACACCAGCACATGTTTGACATCACATTTTGCATAGTAAGACCCTTCTTCTCTCCAACAAGTACAACTTGCTGTTGCTTATCTTGACAATCCACTCTGAAACAACTGAGATTAGCTTCACTTAAACTCCCCCTCCAAAATAAGCCCAGCCTGGAGCCTGGAATGTCAAACAGGTCATATTAAAGCAATGACAGCTCATCTGCTCTTTTTCACTTTTTTAAATATCAGAATGAAAACCAGACTTGTCAGACTTGTTTTTTTTTTCTTTAAACCAGGACAGCTCTTTAAAGCGTCAATCCCTAATTATACTGAGGAGAAACTAGTTGGGTTCCATCAGTTGACCAGCTTGATTGCAGTCCAGAGGTCCACTTCATTTGCTCTCTGGAAATGAGTGATGTGGAAAAGGAGATGAAGTCCTTTGAAGTGCCACGGGCTCAGAGAAAGAGCCTTTCAAGTACGGACTGACTGAAAATATATCAGAGGCAAAGAGGAGGATGTGTGCAGGCATGTCGGGTGATACGGAGGAGAGGAAAGATGCTTTTAAACTTCTGAACAGGCGTCTTGTGTTGTTAACATGTTTTATTAACATAATTAATAATACAGTGGTCAATAAGAGAGCGGGCATGGGGTGGATGTTGGGTGACACTTATATATCCGTAAACTCCCATTCAAAGGAATATATGGGCAAACATAGACACACTGACTGCTCTATGAATTAATAAACAAATCTGTTGACATGGAAGACATATTCGTCCCATCTGTGTCACTATCAGGTGTCAGATCTTAGGCCTTATTACAACCATCAAAGCGGTGTATCATCTGTAAAATGTCAAACAAACCTCCTTTAATGTTGACACCAATCCCTTGCCAAATCTTCAGGGTTCAAGGCGTTTGAGAGAGACATGATTGAGGTTTGAAACTTCCTACAGATTCCCCACAGGAGCAAGAAATATTTCATCTTTAAGCCAAAGTTCCCAACACAGTAACAACCAACGACCTCCTCCTGTCTGCAGACTCAGACCACCTCAAGATCCCCGTCTCACTGGACTCCATCCTCTTCTCCTCTCTGCAATCCCTCATCAACAACACTGGCACCACCCTCTTCTGGTTAAGGTCACACCTCTCAAACAGACAACAATTCAAACAAGGTGTCCCCCAGGGTTCATTGCTTGGCTTTTCATTTTCTATATTCTCCCCCTCTAAAACATTGTACACACCCATGGTTTTCATTTCCACTGTTGTGCCAGTGATATCCAAACTTATATCTCCACCTAATCCACCACTTCCTCTGCACTGACCGACTGCTTTACCGAAATACAAACCTGGATGCAAACAAACGTCCTCCAGCTAAACTGCAATAAATCAGACATTTTGATCATCGGCCTAAAAACTCGCTAAAACCAATCAAAAATGTTTCCTTACTATTGATAATACCTCTCTCACTTCATCACCCCACATCTGCAACCTCCACGTAATCCTGAACACCAACCTCACCTTTAAACTAGGGATTAGTTTATAAGTGAGGACATGCTAATGGTTTTGTTTTTCGAGTAGACACCCAACTCACACACAACACAGTGATGATTTAGAGCCTTAAGACTTGTAAAAAACTCAATGGGCCATGGTATACAGTGTCCAGAGAGTGAAGGCATTGTGAAGATGCATGCATGTAAAAAACGTCACCTTAGTCAATCAGGGGCAAGAAAGTTGCAGTAACTGTAGATGCTCCAATCATTGCCTTGTTGTGCTTTGGTTTTAATTTGTCTTTTTATATGTTTTTTTTTTGCAAGCTGTAAAGGGTCTTTGAGAATGTTAAAAGAGGCTAAACAAAATAAATGTATCACTATCATTATTATAAAGCTCACAAGCAGTGTTTTACATGAACAAATAAAAATTAATGCCCGCATATTTTCATGAACGGTGAACCGAACCGCTCAGTTTATAACCGATGAAGAGGAACGTGAGCAAAGTTTACTCCTGGGGCAGTGAACAGCCGCTCACGATCTGAGAGATGCCGAAAAATGTCGAGAGATACTGAGCACTGTGCGCTACAGCAAGAGAGGTCTGATCTATGGCTAATCCTGCTGACAGTTCATATGAGACTGGCAGCGCTTTTAAACATTTGCTAGAGTTTTTTGAACAGATCATAAACACCGAGGCTAACAGGAGATAATAGCACACAGTGATTCATTTATTTTCATTTAATTTGGTGTGAACTGAAACTTGCTTTGATGGAACAAAAAAAGTCCCTGTGCAACTGTTTGATTTGTCTTTTTTAAAACTTTTTTTGTTTATTTGTTATTTAAACCCCACCACCACCCTCCCTAGTGGAGACCTACTTCAATCACCTTATTGAACATTATTTTTAACACATTCTTTTCTCTGTTTTTTGCTGTTATAGAAGTCGGTTTCAGTGTGAGCAGGTGGTGATTACCTTTAACCCCAATGATTCACAAAGAAAACAACAAACAAAAAACAAAAAACACAAAACAACATACAGAGAACTAAACAAAACACCTCATACAATGTACAACAGGAAGACAAATACATTAGAACAGACTCTGACTGGTTATATAAAATGACTAATTGAATAACTAAATAAATATATAGAAAAAACAAAAACAAACCAAACAAAGAGAAGAAAAGACTGTTTAAAGATATAAAGAAGCATGGATAGGATGGGTTAAGCTAGGCACAATTTTTTAACAAGGCAGCATTTCTGTTGTCACCACCCCTCAGCCTCAATAAACTCTGCCTGTCTGTCCAGAGAGTCTTTGTTTTCTGTACAATATCCTTCAAGGATCAACTGTCCTGATTGTTGTTAATTAAACTTTGTTGGTTTTAGTGTTGCTAAAATACGCTAACAGGCTAACATGATCAGAGTGATTCCAACAATCCAGACAAACTGCCGCCCTCACTGTTTTATGTGACCACAGAGCTCTAGAGACAATGCGCCTGTTCCATCGGATGCAGTGGACTGTCTGGCTGTAATAAATGACCCTGCTTGGTGAAGTCGGCAGTTTGGGAGCATTAGGAACTGAAATGCATTAAGGCTGATTAGACAGACCCAGCCCAAGTACCCTCTCCTGGTAATGAGAGCGCTTTGTCACTCATTAACACCTCCACCAGTCTGGCCTCATAAGGAGGGAGCACGAGGCAAGCATTTGCATTTCTTCTTGCCAGCAGAAACGGTTTCTTTTGATGAGGTGGGGTGAATGAAAGGCAGAATGAGAGAGCAAGTCAATTGCTGGCTACACTGGGACTAGTGATTGTGCGAAACAATGGTGTATGGAAAAGGGATTCAGAGACATTTGATGAGAAAACGCTCTGCGCTGAATACAGCGGGGATCATGTTGCTCTTTTCTCCTGCCATGAACGTGCGTGAATACCATTAACGTATTACCATGTGAGGGGCCTCGGTGAACATCAAGTGTCAGGCTTTGTGTTTGGTGCTCTTGCTTCTTGTGAGACGTTTTATACTGGTTCAGTGATTTCATCTGAAAGGGTTTGGTGACATCTGTGTTTTAAAAACTCTCTGTAGTGAAAACACTGCTTCTAGAAAGCAGAGCCTTATGGCTCCATGTTATAATCAACATTGGATGCTTTGCTAAATTGGGCGACTTCCAGCCAATTAGCATGATAACAATCCAAAGAAAACTGTTTCTCTCGACTGAGGAGGCTTTCTCCGGCAGAGCCATGCAGTGCTTTGAAAATGAGTCAAAGAATCGGCCTCATTAGCCAATATTTTTCTAAATGGAAATTCAGTCAACAAAACTGTATTTTCCAAAAAGTCCTTTATTCTTGATCACTTTCGACTTGTTACTTATTTATACTTGAAAACATGAGCATACAGCAGCAAGCCTTGGAGCCTGTGGAGCTCCAAATCACGGCCTGATGTGGCTGCTGTCGCTCGTCCTAACAGGCGACCTTCTGATCGAAAGTGATAAACAGTTGGCTTGTGGTGATAATTACTTGATCAGACGATCAGGTCATGATCGAGGATCGAGATCATGATCGAGAGGTTAAAACCCCTGCCATAGACTCAGGTGACAGGGTGGTTGGACAGGGTGGTTGGTAGACCTTAGGTGGACTCAGGATCTGTTTCCAGTCATGCTGATTTTCTGCACTTGAAGCACCCCTTGTCACGTCTCCATCACCAACCAATAAAAATCAAGAGAGGTGCAGGAGTTGTGATGTGAAATGTGTCCAAATCGATGACGGAGGTCCATACAGAGGAGGGACCACACTTGTGTTGATGACATTGCCAGAGGGCTGACAAGAAACTTCAACACTGAAGTCTGAACCCAGCTTGAGCGTGATCACATGCTGAACTGTCTCGCTCTGAGTCTGGGCTTGAAACAGTCTCTTGAAGCTAACTTCACCCCTGAGGTAAGGCTCGGTGGTAATGTATAAAGTCTGTTTTAGTTTTGGTAGCACTCTACTACTTCTAGAACTGATTTTGTCTTGACAACTGATAAAAAGTTTTCTTTACCCTTGGTTCCTGATGCCGCCCGTACTTCCACTCTTCCTTCAGTTAAGTGCAGCCTTGATTTTCTGGTTACTGGTGGCTTTTGTTTTTTGGCCTTGAAGATGTTGGTTCATCTCTGATTCTCACTTTCAGCTGATAAATGTTATTTATTGCTACACCCTGAGTGCTTCTTGTACCTGTCTCAATTTGGCAACCAAATGTATTTTGGTAAACTTGATGTATTACTCCGTTTTCCACCAGCATGATTCAGTAAATCTTTTCGAGGAAGAATGATGAGCAGAGGACCAGATTCTTTCAACCTGCAGCCAAACAGCTTTTTTTCTCCACTGTGTTTTCTTGGCATAAGTTCATACTTTGCTGAACACAGACTTTTCAGATTCAAATTGATTTCCTACTTTTCATTAAGTGTTATTTCTTCACACTGAAATCGACATTGCCGTAGTATATTCTGACACAATCCAGGTCAGTACATCGATCATAGACTGTATAATTAATGGACGTAGTCTCTGCGACGTCACCCGTCTGTTTCTGAAACTGACTTTTGAAGCAAAACGGCCGGCGCGGCCATATTGGAAATGAGGCATGCTGTGAGTCTCCACAGTAACAACCATAGGACATTCCACAGTCACGTGATCTGAGCTGTGCCTCTGATTGGACGAACTGGTGATCTTAATATTGTGGAAACTGCCGAATTAGAAAAAAATTCACCCCCCTACAGTGCGTGCCGTTAGTGAAATTAGTGATTCAGACGGGAGACATTCTTTGTACCAGGCTGTAAATGTGCTTATTTTGGCCGTGAAAACTGCTTTTTTTTTGGCTTGGTGTGTTTGTGACTTCCGGTACTTCCGGAGCCAGCCTCAAGCGGACACTCGAGGAACAGCAGACTTTAGCACTTCCGCATTGCCTCATATGTTCAGACTGCAGGTTGCCGCTTCACATGGATACATTTCCTGTTTGATCACTTAGAGCCAATCCCAATTGTACCCATCAGCCCTTGGTTTTGCACGTTCCCATCTAGTGAACGGGTATTTCAGTTCTCCGTAAGGTTAAGGGGAAGGGCTACACAGCCTTTGAAACAAAGACAAACTAGGGCCTCAGGTTAAAGGAAAGGGGATGAGAAATCTTCCCATGATATCTGAACTGATGGATATATTGATACTCATGTTTTTAACTAGATATCCAATCCTTTACTTCTCCATGTTTTGAATTGTTGGCTGTATTTTAAAATTGCTTGTTGTAAGGACCTAGTTAACGCTGATATAGCGACAGCTAGAGCTAATAATAGCAACACCTATGTCAGACCAGAGTGATAAATTCACAGCAAACAGACTTCATGTTCTGCAGTTCATGAATGATTAGACAGCTAAACTGCATTCGAGGAGCTGTATTAGCTACATAAGTGATGAAAAGCCAACGTTGCAGCATTAAGAAGCAACATAATATGTTGCTTTTCATAGCTTAGCTCTCTATCACACAGCCAGCTGATGTAGGGATAATGATGTAGCAGAAATCAAGTCTGTTTCGTTTCTTAGGAGCGTGTTGTCACCCCTTTCCCTTGTCCCTCAAAACAGAGGGCCAAGAAGAAGGGGTAGAAGAAGGACTAAAACAAAGGGGGAGGGGAATTAATGAGGGGTGGGATTGGCCCTTAATAGTTTAGTTCAGAGGGTTCCCAAACTTTTCAGCCCCGAACCCTAAAAATAGCAGTGCCAGAGACCAGAGACAAAACACTAACAAGCTATTTCAAAAACAGGCTTAGTCACAGATTTCAGCACTGCAGCCTCACAGTGAGAAGATTGCTGGTTTGAATCCCAGTACAGGCAAAGTGTGCCTTTCTGTGTGGAGTTTGCGTGGTTTCTATTCAGCTTCCTCCCACAGTCCAAAAACATGCTCATCAGGTTAACTGCTGATTGTAAATATCCTGTGGGTGTGCGAGCATTAGGAACTGAAATGCATTAAGGCTGATTAGACAGACCCAGCCCAAGTACCCTCTCCTGGTCACAGAATCATCTAAACAATGTTGAGACAGGCGCTACCAGCGGTACCTCGTCCTGGTGAGGTAACGTTACTGCCACACAAAAAGGGGACTATGGAACAGTGTTTTTGCTTGAAATGCCTAGCCGTAAAACCTAATGTGTCAATGGAGCCGGGATGTATTTAACTTAGCACACGTAACCTTAGCCACATGCTAACACCAAATCACATTCCTAATGTTTTGAAACACTGAATGCAGCAGCAGCAGGACAATGTGTGCATTTGCAGTCTGATCCCTCATCACAAATGCGACAAGGACTACAGCCTCCATACATGGGGTGAACCCTTAAACTGCCAGGCTGAATCAGGAGGATATGTTTGTCAAATGACTGGTTGAGATGAAATCAGTGCAGCTTGGCTTTCCTGGCTAAACCGTCTCATGTTATTCACTAAATAAAGCTCCAACTGGTATAATTTTTATGCTCGTCTACGGTTTCTATCTCACTCCAGTGAATAAATCATCAAGAATGGGAGAAATGAATGTGGTCAGAAAGAGTGGCGTGTCCACATTATTTAAATCCTGTGTTTGAGTTTAAAACGTCTTGCAAATTCAACTCGTCTTTGGCTCGCACATACCAGAGAAATTGATAATCAGAGGCGTGCATGGCTACATGTGAACTCCACTCACTGATCGACTCTAAAACAAAGTGAAGCAGCCGCTGGGTGAAGTTCATCCACGGAGAAGCGATTTAGGTTTGTGATCCTTTGTAACGCCTCAGATGTAGCTGCGGTCATGTTCTACATTTCACCCACCGCTTCCCTGCTGCGAAGCTAAGAAAAAGGCTTTGAAAGTGTCAGATTAATTAAAAGGTTTCTGTAGAAACATTTAAATATATCCACCTGAACCGATTTCTCCCACCTCAGAAAGAAGGAGCCGGAGAATTCAGGCAGACTTTCTGTTGTAGGTGTTGTTGAACAGAGAGCGTCTGAATGACAGCGTGTGGAATTCCTCACAACATGTTTGTGTTTCTCCACAGGGGCCGACCTGATAAGACTGTTTACATTCTCCCAAACAGAACATGGAGATTAGCTGTTTTCTCGCTGAGAGGGAAGCCCTGAAGGAGTTTTGTTGTACTTTAAAAAGGCTTTATCAGCAGCACTGAAATCTACAAAAACAACCCCGGAAACAAGTTCATTTATCTTTAGAAACGTAACAACTCAGAGGCATCTGATTTCCTGACTTTTCCTTTTCTTTGAGATCAGGAAACCTTTCTGAGTGCAAACACAAAGACCGAGGCCCCGTTTACACAACAACGGTTTTAGGATGAAACGCAAAAGTATTGTTGCGTTTCGGCCTCTAGTTCACATGGAACGACCTTAACCCTTTAACACCCGGTGACAGAAAAAGACCTACGTTCTTCTAAACACTGTAACTGTTTGACTGTTTACACAATCAACATAATTGCAGTCGATTCTGAGCGCTGAGAAGCAGCTATGTGATTATATACATATTACAGGACAGGCAGCGGAGCGGAATGGAAACAACAACAGTTCAATGGTGGATTATCGTGTTGTGCTCATGCTGCTACCTTTCAGCAACATGTGCATCTGTTGCTCCACTTCTGCACTCAGCAAAGACAGGAAAACAGATTTTTTTTCCACTCTTTTTTGTTTGTTTGTTTGTGTGTTTGTTTCATTTTGTGTGAAAGGGGCCTGAATCACCTCCTGGCTCGGCGGTGACTGTGGTATTTGCGTCCTTTTCCTCTGATGCAGCCGTTCCTGCCAGCGGTGTCCACGCGGGAGTCGGCTGCTTTCTTCTCATCAGTCTTGAGCGGCTGGCGGTCTGTCGTCTCCAAGCTGCATAAAGTGACAGAGAAAAAGAAAATGATTTAAAGTTTGCACTTTGTTGTGACTTCCTCACGGTTAGCATTTCTAAGCTACAACAGAGAGGAGGGTTTAGCATGCTTGGTTAGCCACGTTCCCTCTGGTCTGCTGGATATGTGTTTTATTCCCCTCCATTTCTCCCTCCCAACAATTCTCGGGGAAAAAAAATGGAGGTCAGCCATTTACCATTCAAATCGAGGTGTCAATTGAATTGTAGTTATTTACATGCTCCAGTTGCCCTGACATTTGAGGAAATGGTGTTTTCTGTCTTGTGCTTTGCAGTTGATGCATCTTTTTTTCTATCTCTGCCAACCCAGAGCATTTTCAGTTTCAGTTTTCAATGTATTGATACATTCGTAAGAAGCAAAACCAGAAAATGAAACTCAGGCTCAGCTTCATGTTTAAATGCTTCCAGAAATGGAGAGAAATTATTTTTGGCTTCCAAATAATGAAGCTTTTAGTCAGGTGTTTGCTAATCCATCGTCAAACGTTCACACCGAACGAATGACTAAATAAACTGAGTAATTAGATGTGAGCACACAGTTCCAGCCCTGCTTATTATCCTCTGTTTTAGTCATGGGAGATTTGAGCATAATTACACATTCTCCTCTTCTTCGAGTGGCTCCCGTCTGATCGTAATGAGAAGATAATCAGAGACAGAGATTAGGCCGTCAACACCACCTCCTCCTCCTCCTCCTCTCCCCCTCAGCGACGAGCAGGCAGGAGCCGTCGCCTTCCATCTTCCTCACCTCCTCTTTCTTCTGCTCGGCGGCATCGGAGGGAGCGGCCCAGAGCATGGAGCTAATAATGTAAAACAGCAGCAGGAGCGCTCCAACATGACCGAGTGTTTGAGAGGTGAGATAAAGACAGTCAGTGATCATGGAGGCAGGTGGATAAGGAAGTCTTTGGATGCTGGGAGCTGGATCCAAGACGTCTCCTCGTTTCATACGCGTCTTTTGATACTGCGTCCTGGATGGACATACATCATTTAACTGATTTAAGAGCATCAAAGATCATTCCTGAAACAGCTTTTCCTTCAGAGTGTCGTCTTGGTTGATGGTCAGCATACAGAGCATCTGCCATGACTCACAGCTATTATTTATGACTCTGTTATTACTGGATTTATCAGAGTGATTCCTCCACCATGCTGTATGCTTCCCTCCACGCCCCCTGCTGTGTCCTGTATTAGCATTTAGATCCATATGAATTTCAATGCTTGTCTATATACATGGTCATATCTCACACATGTAGGTTTCCTGAGTCTGAGTTCATGTAAAATAATGAAAAATAAACTTGACTAGACTTGACTGGACAAACTAAGAACCAATCTATCAGAGCCACAGTTTACATCCTGGAAACTTTGTCTGTTTGACTCAATATCACTGATTCTGCTAATTGTAAATATAGATGGTGCAATAAATAAACATAGGCTGTTTTCCAAACTGCCTACAACACTGGCAGTGCCAGTATGAACGCAAAAATTTGCAAAATCTGCAGTTTGGCAAAAATTCCTGGATGTCCTGCTGAAAAATTCTCAGTATGCAACAGACCAGCTTCCTACATACTGCTTCCTACAATGCACGGCGCTAATGCTGTTTGTCACTCAGGTTTAGGTGAACTACTGCCAACTACTGGAAGAGTCGGCATAACAACCACAATACAAAAACACTGATGTTCTGCGGTAAAGTCTATTATACATGTGGTTCATCTGTTCTAACCCTTAATCACCTAAGTATCATTCAGGCCACCTGGACTTTTTTCTTATGTTGCCCTGAAAAGAGTCATCTTCTCTTCTTCAAGGAGCAGTTTGAATTTTCTCACTGGCCCAAATGGTTGAAGAGTTTCAGTAAATTAAATGGGAGCGTTGGCGCTCCGATGGGTTTTAAAGCATCAAAGTGACTTCTCAGAGTCCTCGAATGTAAAATCAAAGTCCTCTAAGTCCTGTTATGAGGATACAAAGAGTAGTTTGATCCATTGAACCTGAACTGCTCTACACGTGTGGAATTGAAAAGCTTTTATAAATATATCTGTATCTTTACTTTCTTTGTGTTTTTATCTGGAACACAATCCTTGATCCTTAACCAAAATGAAACCATATATCCAATAAACAAAAATCCCAGTAATTTCTGTTTTGTTTCACACAGGAACATTAAAAAAAGACATTAAAGATTGAGGAAACCCTTTTTAATTCACCTGGACAATACAGAGTATTAATCTGCCAGAGACGAAGAAAAAAGCTGAAATATTTGTGCAGTTAAACACTTTGATCTGTGAGTGGTTAGCAGCCCAAAGCTCCCGTTTCTCTGCTTCTTTGTTATTTTCTGTCCCTCTCCGAGCTGCAGTTGATGACTTCTAAATGAAATCGATTTGCCATCACAGATGCACGTACCCCTGATCCGGCTCTGCAATTTATTTCCCAAACTTTCCGAGCTATAAGCACCTAGGTTTATAGCCGGCTTTTTGTATCTGTCAGACCACCATCTCTCTCTTACTCTCACACACACACAGACACATACACACACTAACACACATAAATGTGCGTTTAATGTCTTCACACACTAAAAATCCCTTTCAGTCTGAACTCATAGTGAAGTGATTGAGGATATTTTAAAGGGACAATCTGAAGCACCACGCTGCCAAAAAAGCTCAAAATGAATCCAAATACTGAGCAGATTAAGTTAAAGTACTTCATGATGAAGAATTACGTGGACACTAATCCTGCAAAATCCTGACTGGATTTGTTTAACCGTAACGCAGGTAAAATGGAGTCATGGGCTGGGATCAGCTTCATGGAAATCCCTGCTGAAATATGGGAGATGAAGTGATCAGTGAAAGTTAAAGTATCGTGCATGGGTGGATATGCTGAGGACACAGACCACACCTCTCAACTTTCTGACCCCTTCCTCTCTTATTTATCATTCTGTGTGTGTTTGTCGTCCTTGGTGATGAATATTTCTGTCATATGAGCGGTGACCGTGCTGTGACTGGCTCTTGTTTAGCTCTTTGTCACAGTGGGAGTGTCTCACTCCTCTAGTCTCTGTCATACTCCGCTGCTGTTCTCCGTCACGTGGATGGGTAACAAATACTGACAGATGGTGCACAGAAAAAAAACAACAACACAACAAACAGGAAGACTGTGCTTTTTTTGTGTTTTAAGAGGATGCAGATATAAATGTCTCTGCTCTGTGTTTCTAAGTTTGGGCACAGAGAAGCAGAACATGACAGTGCCAATGCTGTCTACTGCTAAATACATCTCCTGTGCATCTAATTTGCCAACTAGATTTCACATGGTGACGCCTGCCTGGATTAACTTAAGGGACAATGTTTTTTTTGTTTTTTGTTTTTTTTTTCAAGAAGAAAGTGGGACAGTCTTTTAAAGCACGGGTCACAGGGAGGTCAGGGTTGATGGTTTGGGCACCAAAAACTGTATCACAACATCCTGCTTCCTTAATGATGTCAAAGGCAACTGAAGGACTTCCTGCAAGGATAAACACTACATGTTTTTTTTTTTTTTCAAATCTCAATTCTCTTTCAGATCCTAAAAATACTGTAACTAAGAATCAGTCATCACCCTTTCTCTGTTTTAGTCTGGATGCATCTTAATTCTTGCAAAAACACAACAGGTTGTCAAAAGAAAGAAACAAAAAGATTAATATGAGCCAACTGATGACACACACCTTTATTACAAAGAATGTTCAGCATGAAGGTTAGTCCTTTCCAAATGTGCGTATCCATGTGCACAAATCCACATTCTAAAGACTTGTTCAGACAAATTTTCTTATATAGTGTGACGTCTTTGTCTTAATTGTGTGCGTCATTGATAGGAAGAAAACATTAGGCTGTTTGAGAGAGACGTAAGCAGGTTTTGGTGATGTTGATAAATTTAGAAAGGATTCAACTATCTCAATACCAAAAAAGTCATAAAAACAGAAACAAAACAGTAAAAATTGAGCACGATATTTTTAAAGCTGCCAAACACAGAACCAAGGAGTCTAGAGGTAAACAATGTCAAACTAACACTAGCAGAGCTAGTACCCCCAGCCTTCAGTCCTCCATGCAGGAATGTATTGCTCTTGTCTGAAAAGCCGTCATACAACTTTATCTACGTTTTCTAGATCAAAATGCGGCAAAAATGGCGCCACACTGTGAGATTCCATCTGTCATCTAAGACTGTTTACATCCAGTTTCAGAGCAGTACAACATTGTTACTGCTGTAACTACTGCCTGCAGCTATGGCCCAAGTAGTGAGAGACTGGCATACAAACATGGTATATTAGCAATTTATAATGTGATGGTCAAACCATTTTTTAATTGTCTTTTGTTTTGTCAATAACACATCTTTTTGTTTGTCTTTTTTTTTTTTTTTACTATTTGTGAAGTATCTGTGAGTTTTTAGAAAATTGCTGAATGAATTAAATTCTTATTCTTTGTATTGTTAAAATTATTATTAATTCATTTAAAATAGAAAAGTAATGAGAACTTAAAGTCCCTGTGAGGACTTTCTAAGTGATCTCGAAAAAGTCTCTCTTCTCCACAACTTAAAACTATCAGCACCAATAGAGGTTATTTCTAAATGATATTTCTCATCTTCCTGATGTTGATGATTTACGGCACGTTGAAGTCTCTATGACAACACCACGCCGGCTGATGAAGTTTAGAAGTGACAAGAGAGATCTGTGTTTTTCTCTGCTGAAAATGATTTCTATGATTAATTTAGTAGTGATGGTGGAGACTGGAGCTGAACTGACAGACAGAAAAAGGGCAGAAGAGAAGAAGAAAGATAAACAGGAGAGTGAAAGAGCACAGGCTAAAGGCTAATCTGTTTGTGATAATGTTCATTCCAGCCCACATGCAGCAGTTATTCTGCAGTGATCTGATCAAACTTGAGAGTCTGTCAATAAAATGAGGAGTGAGGTTACGTTAGCTCTGATTGGTAGATGAGCAGGACATAAGGATTCGCTAACATTGCACGTTGGCTTCGATACATCTCAGACCACCGGGCTGCAAGAGGAACTTAAATAGTCCACTTCTAAACTCCAGAACAAACTGACAAAGTTTGCTTGTTGTCACGTTTCAAACAACAGCTCTGTGTAACTGTTGATAAATACCTTACCTCGTCATGTTGTATCCAGTAAAAAGTTTTCTTGAACAAAGAAAGGTAGCGTTAAAAAGAAGATCTGATCTCCATTCATTTCCAAACAAACACCTTGTTAAGAGTCATGACATAATAATTCCAGCCAAAAGGTGTCACTGTGATCCACTTCACACAGATAGTCCTCACAGACCCTTTTTAAGATAAAAATAAGTAATGAACAGTGAATACTTAGATGAAAAAAGGCAGTAATTTTTGAACATTGGCTTGCATAAAAGTGTGAGTCCAGGTTTGTTATGATATGTTATAAAGACTTATTGCAGTTGGGAGGAATGGCATGTGGTAGCGCTCTGACTCCAACTACTGAGGAACTTAACATTTATTGAAGTTTAGATTTTTCATGTTTTAAACTGAAATAAGCAAACTAGCTCAAAACAACTTGTGTGAAATCATTAATGTTAGACTCAGGGCTCAGTGTAAACTTTTTTTTAAAACATCTAAGCTCTGACTCCACCTCCGATTTTTGTTCATTTTGTTGCTTTCTTGCTTTTAAAAGCCAGTTATTAGAGTGAGTAGACAGCTAGGCTAACATCATAAGCTTTGTGGTTTCCATAGCAAACAGAAAACACATGAGTTAGACAGGACACGTAAACAGAATGTCCAACTGGAGGAGCAAAACCAGCCATCACGATGCGCTATGGGTAGTCAGGAAAAAGGTGGATAACTTGTTATTTCTAAGGTTATTAAACTTATGAGTTTTGCCCATATAAGGGCATGGCTGATTTGACTGACAGGTGGACACCCTGTAGCTGTCTGTAAAGAGGCTAAAGGCCCGCCTCTTTACCTCATTCTTACTCCAACAAAGCTAGGTTGAGTTCACTATTTCCAATATGGCACCCGTCAATAATGGGTTTCAAAACTGTATCAGAAATAAATGAATTTTTTGGAGTGTTTGCCTAATGGAGGAGACATAAATTACATGGTAACATCAGTCTCTTTTAATGGCCATTGGCTTATCCTTGTCTACACGAATGCAAATCTGTTACATCAATGCATCTGTTTTTTTTTTTTTAAGCAACAAAGATGATGAAAAAGCAGCACATGCTAAATCTTTCCTTTTTTTTTCCTTATCTAACCATCTGCCCGTCTCTTGCACCTCCAGCACCGTGCTCAGATATTCATAAAACATCATCCACTGCTACAGCCACAGGAGGATCATCATAGTTTGTGTACAGTTTCATTGTCCACACCCCATTTACGATGTAAAATGGAGATAAAGTGCTACAATATCTGCCAGGAGCTGATCTGTAATCTGCCAGCTGCTTTACACAACAGCAGCTCCCCCCCGTCGGAGGTTTCCAACACACATCCACTGACACGGTACAGGTGTGCAGAAAGCATGCAGGCAGGCATTAAAATAAGCAGCACTGCACAGCTCCAGTGTTTGCACTAAAATGTGTCGAAATCACACCAGTGATTAACTCGGATTGTGTTCTCACCTGTTTCAATTATAGTGTGTGAGGCATGTTTACATCTGCTATCTGCTACTTCAAATTACATGTTTACTCAAAGTGAAGGAAGATTACTGTTTGACTGTTTGCTTCGGGAGGCCTTGTTGGGCCTTTGAACATGTGCAGAGCTGAAAAAGAATATGCGGGGAAACAATAAAACACACAGCACTTGAATGCAACCTTTTTCTTTCCAGCTCTTGTGTGGATATAAACCCCACTGTGAGGGAATGAGATCCAACAAGATAGAGCTGAAAGACACTCGAGGGGCAATTGTACATTTTCTTTTCTGTGATCTCATTTTTTTTTCATTCCAGCACAAACAGATAAAGGCACTCCAGCCTGGATGTGTAGTGCTTTTTCAGTGGTAGATCAGCGCAAATCGCACAATTTCTCCTCAGTTCAAATTAATTTAGTTCAATTGGTTTAATTGTACATGTGTAGAGTGTAACTGTTGACTTCATAATGCATATACAGAACAAACTTTGACATTGTATCCTCTCCACTTGGAGAGACAGACCTACCCTTTTTTAAAAAGTTTTTACCCATCAGCCTTCTGGCTTCATGCTGAATGTAACTTCTGAAAGTCATCAGCAAAGAGTTGTTGGACAATCACTTTGAGAAATACTGCACATGACCTTGAAAAAGTCATACACAAAACCACCTCAAGCACAGAGATGTACAACCATGATACTTCAGCTTTAGCACCACAAAACACACACAACACGTTGTGTTGGACAGTGAGATTCAGAAGGATTCAGATTTAGTTTCTGTGACATTTGGTCATCTAAAGAGTGGGCTGTGTCTGTTACACTTGCACCGCCAGTATTATATAACACAGAGAAGTGTAAATTGTTTTATTGCATTGTACATAGAAGATGGTGAAAGCGAACCATTTTTAAAAGCATTGGTAAACCAACCAAACCAAGCAGAGTGGCTTGGCAATAACAGATGATGCTAGCAAGAGCTACACATCTGCATAGAAACTACACGTTGCTGAATGCAATAAAAGTCTTCTCTCAAGAACAAGTTTCAACAGTGTTTCCTCAGGGAGACCCTTAAAAGTGGAAATATGTTTTGCAACATGGAGAAACTCTCCAATTGAAGACAACAAGTGACCAGCAGGGTGGGGTGGCGAGAGTCCAGTCAGATTCATTGCAAACATTGAGCTTGTTAGTACCTCAGTGCTACCAAAGGCAGGCAGGGTGAGGAAAACAGATTCATATCTGCACAGAAAGTGCACATTGCTGAATGATTTGAAGGTTTTCACACAGAGACAAGTTTCCAAAAATCAGAACCGTGATTTTTCTTTTTACTGCTGTAAACTCTTGTAATCCATCATAAATTCATAAATTTAGGAGAATAAAGTCATAGATTTACGAGATTAATCTCCTAAATTTGTTATAATAATCTGGTTATTTTAGTCTGTATCTTGTCTGTCTGAAGAGCAGCAGCTGCCTGTATTAAACTGAGGAACACGGAGCATCTTGTGAAGTTCTACTTTAGTTTAGGTTTGAACTTGGCTCTAATCCTCCGTCGTAGTGTGGTAGCCTACGGTGCTACGTGTTTCAGCTGCCTTCATCAGAAAGCTCCAGGTTCTCTAACAAACTACTGGCAGAGATATTAAGAATTCATGATTCATGAATTTAATCTTGGAAATTTCTGACTTTTTTCTAATAAATTAAGTCTTTTTTTTTTTTTTTTTTTTTTTTTTTTACATGGCCCCAATCCTTCATCATAACTACGGGTATTTGGGTTGAGTACGTTTAATCATGAGCAGGGGTGGAAACCAGCTCACACTCCAACACTATACAATAGATAATAAAGTATTATAACTATGCAGTAATTTAGTGAGACAGGTTCAGAACTTCATGAACTATGTTGTTGAAACTTTCTGTGTAGAGATTTTATATATTTCACTTTCAGCTTCAAGAAAGCGAAAATGATTGAAAGTATATCCTTGTCATTGCCATTCCACTCCTCTCAGCCCAGCTGTTCTGTCCCGTTCTGTGCTGGACTCCTGCCTGATAGTCCAAGAGAAAAACAAAGTGTGGCAAATTAGTTGGAAGAGATTCATGGAAGGATCAATGCAGCTAACCCTAAGCTACAAGAGGAAAACAACATCAGGCGATCAATGGATGATACGCCACTTTGAGTTGTCTTATTAAGAAAATGAAGAATCTAAAGACAAATACATAAACAAAAGAGGTTCTTCTTATAGAGGTGTTTGTTTCTTTAAAACTAGAATTAGTTTGTGTTGCCTTGTCCTGTCTAAACGAGCTCTCAAGGAGTTTTGCTCTTATTCATGAGCCTGTAAACATGTCAAAGCGTTAAAGCTGATAATGAAGACTGTAGAGAGTGTTGCACAGTTTTTGTCTAATTTTGTCCCTCCTGCTCCACAGATGATTTAAGAGTTCCCGGGCTTCTCATGAGGCTCAGGCAAGCTAATAAACTTTTCATTATCCCCGTCAGAGCCACCAGGAAGGATTGATTACCATTATTAAAGGAGTGATGATAGTTGAGATAATTACCAGGGAGAGAGATGATCTACTACTGCAGTTATTACCCAAACAGGGTGGTCCTCTGGCATTTTGCTTTAATTTACACTCAGTGTTTACACAAGTCTCAGACTCAAGACCGGAACAACTTTATCATCACCCAAAGGACTCCTGAACGCAATTACACCCACAGAGACTTGAACGCATCCCTCGTAAGAATATCTGTCACCACGCTTTCCTGCTCAGACTTTCAAATGCAAAGAGGCAAGTGTTGATTAAATGTTGAGATGTCTGAATAAACACAAACTCTGGCATGCATCAATTAAGAGTGCAGGAAAAAGATGCACAAGTTCTATCACTAATGGTGCCATTTACACCTGGAGGATGTCATTAGGAGTTTGTACTCAAAGCTTGACATTAAGACGATGACATTCAGGATTTTGTAGACGTGCTTGATCTTAAATGAGCCTCTGAATGATGTGGTGTTTCCGCTCCAGTAGATCCACATAACTGACTACTGAACACATCTCCCATTGGAATTCCAGAGAAAAAAAAACAGCAGGGGTTCATCATGTCCCCTTGAAAGTCTGCTCATGTGAGAGTGCTGTTTCTTTACTCAATGGTAAGAAAACAACCTCATGTACTCCCTCCCCTCAACGCCGAGGCGATTTTCTCCTTAAAGCACGCGGATGGGTAATAGATTTTTTTGGTGACGTTCCTCCTGCCAGAATAAATTGCAAAGATGGATGCAAATCCTTTTGAGCTGCAGAGATCAGCCCCAAATTGGCCGTCTCTTCTTCCTCACAATGCATGATGGGAAGGCAGAGTGATAGAAGTGAACATCAAAGATTTAATGAATGTACAGCCCCAGTTAGGAGGTATCACTGGCTGCAGGCAATTTCCCGTCTTTGCTAGTTTGCTCCAAATCTAACATCCAACTCCAGCATTAAGCTTTGACAGTACATTAGGCTGGAATAATGAAACCAGGGAGTGAAGTTTTCTGCTTTCTGTTTCAATTTCAAAGCTCAGGATTTTATCTGTAAATGAACTCCCACTGCAATTTGTGCAGAAGGCTGTAAAAAATGTGCTAACAAATAATAACGGAGGAAATCTATTTCATGCTTATTAAAAAGGAGCTAATTTACTTTTAACTCCCTAAAATTTCATCTTTAGCTTTAACTATTTTAAGGCTTAAAATCTGTTGTTGAGTATGAAACCAATAACTTTCAGTCATTTTAATATAGCATCTCAAGAGGCTAACCTCTAATAAATCAGACAACAGGTCTATGGTTCATGGATCTGTCACTAACTTTAGTTCTTACTTTAGTCCACTTGTCTCCTCTTACCTCCCTTCCTTCGCCCACACACCCAACACAGCATGTTGTGGATTTGCTGTTCATCATGAGACTGGGGTCCACATTCGAGATTTCCTGCTGCTTAACAGAAGGTTTTTTCTTGCCGCCATGATGGAGGGATTCATGAAAGGCTATATGGATTCATGTTGGGTGTTGGATGTATATATTTGTATATATATGTATATGTGTATCTTTATATGTATATATGTATCTATGCATATATGTGTATCCTTAAAATGAGGAGCTTTGTGCTCTATTGTAAAGTGTCTTGAGATAACACTTGTTATGAATTGGTGCTATACAAATAAAGATTGATATATATATATATATATATATATATATATATATATATATATATATATATATATATATATATATATATATATATATATATATAATGAAACCAATAACTTTCAGTCATTTTAATATATATATATATATATATATATATATATATATATATATATATATATATATATATATATATATATATATATATATATATATATATATATATATCAGGCGGATTAAATGGTTACCAAGGATAGTAGAGGTCTTGCATAACTCTTTTCCAAAGTAAGAAATAATGAGCACACGTAAGAAGCAGAGATAGGCATTTCAAGCAGGAATACTATTCGATAGTGTGCCTATTGAGTTTTTTTTTTTTTTTTTTAACCTTTATTTACCAGGAACATTCCTGTTGAGATGCAAAATCTCTTTTATAAGAGGGTCCTGGCTAAGACGGTAGCATGATAAGCAACCAATAAAGCAATCCTTTAATTGATCCTTAAATACAATTTTAAAATAATCCAAACTCAGCAACAACTAGGAACACCTGTCATTTTGCCAGCGTACAACTTGGGAATTTTAGACAGACAGACAGCAGGTCCCTTTCTTTATTTTTTGTTTTTTGTAATTTAAGAAAATATATTTTGTCATAACAGAAGACTTCACACCAATCTACAAGACTAAACTGTGACAGGAGGTCTCTCAGTTTCCTCTGAATCCTCTTGGATGAGGACATGTGGATTACAGAGACTGATGCCAGCATCACTGAGATGGACTCAACACTTCTTCCATTACTATCACTGAAGTAAATGTAATTTGTTGTAAACAAATACCCCAAATAAACCGTTAATAGTGTGGGTTTGTAATTAGGTTTGGACAATAACTGACTTGATTATTTTAATCATGATGACTTCACAGTCTGAGGTGAACATCCTCGCCTCACTATCTATCAGCTAATCAGCCACTGCGAGCCCTTTCCCCTTCCTGCTGCTGAGTACGCTGCGAGTGACTTTGAAGACAAGTGAGGTTGGTTTATTCAATTATTGTGTCCTGATGATAAAATGGGAGCAACATAATGGCTTGATTAATTTCCTTATCACGGTGAGCACAAAGAGTAATTACAACCAAATCCAGCGCTTGGTGAACCACACATCAATCAAATTAAAGCAGTCTCCACTCGGCAGCAATCACTTCCAGAACACAACAAATGAGTCGATTGGCTCAGACCTCCGCCTCAGGCCAGGGAAGTGTTTACTTAGGAGCTGTAACTCTAAGTAAAGGTTACTCAGGGTGATTAAAAAGCTCCACATGTCAGAAATCTTAATCGAAACTGTGTATGGACAATTATAACGCCAGTGTGAGCGAGGCTGAGCAGAGAGTCGGGGAATTATTTGCCTGAAGCGGTCATTAGAGCCGACAAGAATCTTAGAGACTGGCTGCTTTGAAGCAGCAGGAAACTGGTGTTTCTACGATCAAATGTCAAAGTGTAATAATGCAGGAGAAAGTGTGTGACCTGCAAACACATCCATAACACATTTTAAATGATTTTTTTTTTCTCAGAGCAGCTATGCGGAAATAAATCTATGGTGTCAGTACAAGAGTGTCCCAATGAACAACATGCTGGTATAATAAGTATCATGGCCTCTGCTCCCTTTAATATTACGGAATGAAAGTATTGGTTGGAAGGAATAGAGTTCAGCTCTCTGATGGACTGATACGTTTTGAAAACCTGACCTCTAACCAAAGCACCCAGTCCTGTCAAGAGGGCCAAAATGGGCAATGGCTGGACCAATGGATTATGTCTTTGGACTTATTGATTCCAATGATGTCATGAGGCTAAGTGCTCACAGATCTCAAGGTGGTCTTAAAAATCAATTAACTGACCACCAAATGTTCTTAATGTATGTCATGAATCCTTAAAAATCCACTTCCCAGTTTTATAACACTCTATCATACAAGGCGACAAAGTGCTTCACAAACATAGGTGGTAAAAGCCAGCCTTAAACCACTTTGTATCAAATGCTACATGTTGAAATGCTGAGCCCTAACCCTAACCACACCAGACCTATTTGTAACCAAGTCTATTTATCACCCCTGTTCTGAACCCTAGCACTAACCCCTTATGACATCATCAGCTGTGTGGTTTCTATGATGATGGACCATTTCCATTCATTTTAATGGGACAAAAAATGTTGAAAATGCTGAATATTTTAAAAGCATCAGAGTTCAAAATGTGAAGAGCACAAGCACTTTTCTCCTGAACATTCTGAACATTTTAAGATTTGAATGGTAAAAATCTGTAAAAATGTGAATTCTGTGAAGTGAGCCCACAAAACTTACAGAAGAATAGAAACTTAATTAAAACTGCATTTCTATATACTGAAATGCTGCACTGAGCATAATAATGATAGTTCTAGTACAAATGTTTTTCCTTGGGGAATAATTGAATTGGGAACCAAAGTCATAGAAACCTTGTTTAAACATTTAAATCCTAATACTCTAGATAAATTAATCTTTTATTGTTAATTCTGAGCCATCATTGAACTGCATTTTAATCCAGCTCAGATACAGAACCATGGTTCTGATTGGGCAAGAAATAGTTAATCAGCAATTTAATCAGTGCAAACTAAATAGATTTGAAATCTCAACATACTGTGATAGTTTATAAGTTGAGACACTTATTTATATATATATATATATATATATGTATATATATATATATATATATATATATATATATATATATATATATATATATATATATATATATATATATATATATATATATATATATATATATATTTATTCATTCATTCATTCATTCATTCATTCATTTAGAAAAGATATTTAGTCACCTGGTGCCAGTCAGAGAAATCCCTGACAGAAGTTTTTTTTTTTTCTTTTATTTAAGTCAGCACACTTATCATAAAAAGTACCCAAAGGATGTAAAAGTATAAAACTAATCCAACTTCAGATTTAGAAATATTGATAATAATGAAAACAGACCAACACTATTCATTCAGAAGTTCACTGTTCACAAAAACATGTTCACAGAAATAGCAAAAACCAGCAAAAACACATTTATAACATACACAAATGTTTTGGTTTTTTTTTTTTAAAGTTATTTTTTATGCCTTTAATGACAGTGGAAAGAGGAGGAAACATGCGGGACAAGTTGACTAGGCCGGAGTAGAACCCAGGCTGCCTGCTCAGGGGCTTTCGACCTTAACCATTAGGCCATCTGCACTCCAACATACACAAATGATTATTTTTTTTTTTGTAATATGAATGAATGTAGCAGTTTGAGCACTTTGGGAAAATGAATTTGCTTTTTCAGCCAGTCATTCACAGCCTTAAGGTTTCTTCAACCTGCTGGATTCCCCTCGCAGCTCGTTCTGTTTGCCTTTCCTCAGTTAAGCTAAAATCAAATCACGAGAGCTGTTAGCGGCGTGGTAACTGCAGAGTGACATGTTAGACACCCTCTCATGTATGTGTGAGTGCTGTGCTGTCTGTGTGTGGTAATATTTTGCAAGAGTGAGCTAATGTCAGAGTTAGTGCAGCATCACTTCTCAGTGAACTGCACACCGAGGCCTGAGGCTCTGAGGAAAAATGGCACCATTCCTCGTAGCTGCTGCTTTGCATTTCACTCCTGTTCCGAGCAGCTTTGGCCTGAGAAGCGAAAAATGTTTGACAAAGTTTATTCCAGCGAAGAGCGCAGAGCCAAAGCTGATGGAGTAATCAACAGCAAGTCAACACGACCGCAAAGAAAAGGGGATTTCTACATGGGAGTAAAGACAGCAGAAATCAGCAGCAGCAGGCACAACAAAGCTCGTCTGACTTTTGTTTAGCTGGAAACCTCATAATAGCACCACTGCGGTGCTGCTATCATCATCATGCAGCCATTATCACCATCCTTAATTCCTTTGTGGTCAGAATCGACATCTCCATTAAGAAGAAGCATTTAGAGGAAAAATAACTCCAGCGTCACATGGCCCTCTTAGCCTGTGCTGTTAACATCTAAACTGGTAGTGTTTCTCCTCTTTCACGCATCATAAACCTTATGTGTGCATCAATTACTTGCTTCCAAATCGAGTTAGAAGCGATTAGAGGGTTCTTTGTGCCAAGGCGGAGGGAGGGAAGTGGGCAAAGTTGGGTTTAATTAGCTGCTTGTGAGGCACACTTCCTCACTGCACTTCTTCCTGTGTGAAGGAGATTACTCAAGAGCCTTCTGCAGATGCTAATGCATGTGGAGTGGAGAGCGGCAAGCAATAATCATCATCACACGCCCTGAGTTTAATTAGCAAGACGATGACACCGGATGAAGAACGGGGCTGGAGGAAGCTGCTGAGGAAAACGCCGCGCGTGATTGGCAGAAGTTTGTTTCAGGGTTTGACCGAAGTAGACAAAGAGTTTTCAGCAGAGCTGGAGAAAGGAAGTTATCTGTGAAGGAGGCCTCATTGTTCGGTAATGAAGTCTAATTTTCTCGCACACAGCAGCTGACAGGTGGGTTCGAAATTGGGCGTTTGGAGTGTGAGGTTTTGGTTCCTGTGAGAAGAAACAGCATTTTTGAGGAAGACAAAATAAACATTTTTGCAGCACACCGCTTCCAATTAATTGAGAGAAGACCAGAGAAATAAAACTGCCATCTGTTTGAACTTAATCAGCCAATTAAACGCCAGCAAGAGGAAGAAACAGTAAATATCATCCTCTGTGACACTGCAGCTAATTTGGAATCGACTTTGACAGACCAGCAGCCATGGATCTGTGCAGCCAGGCACCTACTGAGCTGCCTTTCTCCACTTCTACGTCCAATTATTAACCATCATGCTTCCTTGTAATTGCTTGGTGGGAATCATTCCTGGAATCACCTGTTTTTTTTTCCCATTACCTGTCTGAATGCACAGACCTCGACAGGCAAACAGATCGGGACCCTACACTTTGCTATTTGAATCTCCCGTCCTGCTTTAATGAGCTGCTAGAGCTCCATGCTAATTTGTGTCAGTAAACATATCAGGTTTGGATTCGGCCATGACAGGCAGAGTAAGGCTCAGTGGGCCATTCTAAACCCAGGACGTGGGACGGATAGTGAGAGAACTCCTGACAAGATCTGGATCTATGTTCGTAATTAGGGAGCGTGTTCGGAATGGAGCAGCATGTTCGTCCTCCGCCGTGACGCCCTTTCCCATGCAAAATAGCCGTGTGAATTATTCACGAAGGCCGGCCTGTGGCTGCGTTTCACTGTATCTGTCCCCTCATTAGATAATCAATGTCAGTGGAATAGAAAGTGGAACAGATTTAGAGTAAAGGTTTTTTTTTTTTTCCTGCCCTTTTTATTGAATTACCCTCACAGGAGCAGTGTGCAATCTGGAGAGAGGACAGGGAATGAAAATGTTACATCTGGATCCTTGATAATGATGTGCTTTCACATGTCGGTCTCCACTATTATTAACACATCTAGAACCAATCACAGCCCGGCTTGAAAAAAAAGCTTTCAGTGAGGTTGATGACTGATTTCATTCATGATGAATTCATCCCAGTTAACAGTTAACTGGAGTCATTCCAGCGTGTTGGTACCAGCATCACTTTCATCACTGTCGGCCTCTGTTACTCTGTTACTGCCTGTAAACGTTGGGGAACAGTGAGAGCTACAGTTAGTACACCAGACCAATATCACAAATATCACACTCAAAGTTTTACAGCAGCAACAAACTGGTGCTGAGATTTCCAAAGTGGGTGTGTGTGGGTGTGGGTGTGTGTGTGTGTGTGTGGGGGGGGGTATCTTCTTGGTTCCATGAACTCTCAAGCTTTTGAGCTTGAAATTCTGATTTTCTTTTTGTATCATTTTACTTTTTATTGTAAATTATTTTATCACAGTAACGTATCGAATCATATCAAATACTATACCTTCACATTTTAACATATTGTGTTGCATCGAATCACATCGTGTGCAGTGTGTCGTGAATGGAACAGTACATATAAAGTGCTTTTCTAGTCTTTCTGACCACTCAAAGCACTTTACACTTCTGGCCAACCGTACCGTGCTCAAGCACGCTTTAACCTTAAAGTCCGGTTCATTTGGCCCATGTGACCACCACCCACTCGCACCACATTCACACACTGATGGCAGAGATTTCCACTGTAGGGAAACATTAGTTTAAGCTAACACATTCATACCCATCCACACCCCACTAACCAACAGTGGGAGCAATTTGGGGTTCAGTGCCTTGCTCAAGGACACTTTGTAGAGATGGAACATGCAATTCAGTAAAGTCTTTTTCTGAATTAAGTTTCTCTTACCCATAGAGTGCATAGGAATCTACATGCCACAAGCTTAACACCTTTTAACACCTCTTCATCCCGCCCAGTACACATAAAAGTCAAGAATGGGAAAACAACAACAACAACAACAACAACATGTAACCAACAGTGTTTTTTGTTTTCAATAATTCAGATTCTTCCCGGATATGACAAATTTGTTTTCAAAGTCAAGTCAAAGTCAAAGTCAACTTTATTGTCAAATATGCTATACATGCTCGACACACAGCATAAATGAAATTTCAGTCCTCTCAGACCCACGGTGCTGCAGGGTAATAAAAAAAGTTACAATAACTAAGCTAAGCTAAGTTTTCTCATCTCATTTAATAATTTTTAATTGCAGCAACAAAAAGTAGTGAGTCAGACACTGAAGATGTAGTTGAGCTTCGTGGCAGCGACTACATCTTTTTTCTTTGGTCTGCCTAACATTTTTGTGAGACAAACATGTGTAGACTGATTATGTTCCTGTGGTGTAACTCAGAGTATGGGAGCAGAGCAGCAGACCTTCAGCTCTGCCTGCAGTGAGATGGGATCAAACCATCATACAACATCACATCATAACACATTGTGTCACATCATGTCATTACGTATCATAGGGTAACGTATCCCACTGTATGGTATCAAATCGCATCATGTCGTGTATCGTATAGCATCACATCATAACGTATAATATCACATTGTATCATATCATTTGTTATATTACACTGTATGCCACTCTATGCTATTACATCCCATTGCATCACATGTTATGGATTGTATCACATCATTATGTGTATCCCACTGTACGGTGTCATATCCCATCCTTTCACATCATATCAGTGGTATCATATCTTGTCAGGAGTTGAACATACTGCCAAATCTGAACAAATTACAGTCGTCTTTTTTTCCAACAAAGACAGTGAAGGTTATTCCAAACCAGAAAAATGTTTCCAATCAGTGTTTTTTCACAAACAGAATCGGTTTATTTCTAAAGCCCGAACACTGAGATGTTCTCCTGATTGGAGATGGGAGTTAGAATGGGCACCAAAAAGTGTTTTAAATATACTTATAGAATAAACTGAAGTGTCTTCCTAAAGAAATACATACCCGGAAACTTGCCATTATAATGTATAATATATATAATAACATAATTAACTCCACTTCTTCAGATCCACGCCTGTCACTATCCTCCTCAGTGAGGCTGAACACAGGTTTCACACTCCGTCCTGTCCTGCTGCTCTCTGAGCGCACACATGAAGAAGTTAACTACCGCCGTGTTCAGTGTCTTTGTCACCTATCAGGTGAGCTGCACGAGCAGATGGAGACACAGCATCCCACAGATCCAGCATCATTTTGCTGCTATAAATGTACTTTAGTGGATGTCGTCATGTGCGATCTGAAGCCAGCTGACTCCCCGCTCTCCTCATATGCTTGTTTCAGACCTTCCGGCGCTTGTTTCGTCTTCGCTTCTGTGCTGCTTTAACCTTCTGTCTCAGTCTATTTGAGTCTCGTCCAAGAAGCCGAGTCTTGGTTTGAGTGGAGCTCCGCGGTCCCGCACCACCTGCTGTCTCTGTGTATCAAAGTCAGGACCTCCTCTCACGTCTGCTCAAACACCCCATGGGTTGTTATGTGGGTCATGAGTGTCACATCCTCGGTGTAATCTCTCTTTCCTTTTTATCCCTCCTTTCCTTCTTTTGTCCTCAACTTCATTCTCTGTTCCTCACATTTTCTCTCTCTGTGTATCTCAGCTGATATCTTACTCACTGACCTTATATATATATATATATGCATTAGACGTGACATCACTTTTTGCTCCTCAGGAGACTTACATTAGCTATGCAAGCTGGCGATCTCATCTAAAATAATCATCTTAAAACTGGAGCAGGGCCTGCAGAACGGAACAACTGCAGAGAGCAATCATGACACCCGCTGACTTCCCCCCTTTCCCCCCACCCATCTCTCCCCTCGATGCTAATCAGTGTGGGTGCTGCTGGCTGTCTGGGAGACATGATCTGATTTTGAGAGAGAAGCGACATCAGCCTGCGAGAGATAAGAGGAGAAGCCTTCACAGCCAGCTGTAATCAGAGTTAGCACGGTGGTCCTGTGATCTGAGGAACTTTAAATTCTATGAGCACAAAAAGAAATCGGATCCTCTGAGTATGAGTGAAGTGACAGTCCCAGGTTGAATAGTTTGACTAAACTCAGCCCAAACAGGCGTCCTGCTCTCACCTGTTCTCTTATCAGCACCTCTCAACATACTCCTCTCTGCTGCTCTCTCTCCCCTCATTGGGAGGAGGTAGGACGTAGAGCCAACCCAACAGGGGCCACCTCTAGTCCAAACTTCCCTCCCCTGTCCACCTTCTTACATTTCTCATAACTATTTTCCTCTCTGTGTTTTTCCTCTTTTCTTGTCTAAATGAAGCCTGTGAATAACTTGATATTTCTGATTAAAAACGCTGCTCAGACCCATCGTGCGTTAGCCAGCCGTTCATTCTCATAAAAGAACAAGACGTCCACCTCTGGCTTCAGTCAATCCATGTGCATTGGAAACTTTAGGGCATATAGTTTAAGTTTAGTTATTTCAACTATTCTGCAAAAGCTCTTATTGAGTCCCACCCCTGATATTCAACCAGAAATATTAATTTTGATGTTTGAGTGAGTTTGTAAAGCAACAATAAATAAAGAGCTGAAATCTTAATAAATTCTGAAGTCTTCAAAAAGGAAACGTAGTTCAGTCTGTATTTTGCTGATGACTTGCTCTCTTGGTTAGCTCTACAAAGACAGTAAACTCGTTCTTTACTGCAGTCTGCAGTCTTACATTTTACTATTATGATAATGTTTTCTGTGACAGTGCATCAGTGACAACCAGCTGCATATGCAGAGACTTCAAATCATATTTTGTCTTCTACCCTTTATCACCAAACATATCATAATTGATACATGGGTTTCAAAGACCTCTATTTCATCAACATGATAAATAGTTTCCTTAGAAACTTTGTTTTTTTTTAAATTCTACCCACTTGAGGATTATCATTCCACCAGACAGACATCATTCAAGAAGTGATTAGAAATTGTTACTTGTTTTTTGAAAATGTGTTTTGAATGCATTGAATGAAGGCATATTTCCTAAAAACTTTACTAAAAAAAGTTGCCAAAACCATCCGATGTGTCAATATGATGTAAAAAATATATCATACAGAAATAATATATTTATAATGAACTTTGAATGGTTAAAGCTCTTGGGTAATGGAGCTATTTAAAAATCTCTCTGTAGTATTTTTTTATTTGTTGTTATTATGAATGTGTGAGTGAGATAAAACCAGGGACACATGTTTTTATCAGTTATATATTTACATTTAGACTATTTATAGACTACTTATAGCCTATTTGTCATTGACATAGGGGCACATAGAGAGTCTCCTTGCATCTTATGTTTATCTAAAGCGTTGTTAAAACCTTCGTTTAGAATATCCAACACCATCTGAACAATTTTTGAGCAGAAAATGATCAAGACATAAAATGCAGATTCAGATTTGACTGGTTTTATCAGAGAACCTCTGTGTGTCTGAAATATTGTTGGTGATTTGCGACAATAGACGTCCTCTGCAATTATTACAGATACAGATGTGGCTGAAGGTTCCTGGGTGCTGGAACTAACTGTTGAGCCTCCACAAGGTGTCGAGATCACCAGTGTGAAATGGGTCCTACTTATTTAAGTGCCTAGTTTCATGTTTTTGTTCTTTTCCAGTTGCACTTTTAACTTTTAGTCAGTTATGTATTCAGGATATCATATCAGGGAACCTTGCTGAACCCAGCCCATATGTGGTGAATGTGTCATTTGCTGACATCACTGGAGCACAACACTTCAAAAAAAAAAAAAAAATCATAGAAAGTGTTAAAGACTTAGGAGACTTCATGTGAGCCAAGAAAAAATGATGCTTGAATTGCTTTTAAAGAAATAATTAAAAAAAAATCGACTAAATCTAAGTAAACATTTCTTACCTCATTGGCAGATTTTTTTCCCACTCTTTACAATCAATTCACACATCAGTTTTGTCCTTTAATATCTTGAAATAAGACATGTTCTGGTGAATGTGGCTCATATTATGTCTAATAAGACATTAAACTATGCTTGGATTTCAGTTTTTGGTTTGTAAAAGTTGGATTTTTTCCTTACACGATGCAGACCTAACATTGCTTTAACAAGGACCATTATTTGCAGCACATTTACCATTAAGTGGCATTAAAAACCACATGGTTTAGTATTTGTTTCCCTCCTTAACGCTGTACCTGCAGAGGTGGATGCCAGATGGAAACTTTACAACCATGGAGTTAATTGGGAGATTTTTGTTGCAGGCCAACATCATGATTTAGGGTTGGTGAGACTGGGTTTGCATAACAAGCATGTTTGGTGCGGATTAAGGGACCGTATCATATTGTTCATTTCAAGCCCCTTTGCTGCACAGGCTGTTTTTTGTTGGCTCTGAGCAGTGTTGGCCAGAGCCCACACAGAAACTTCCCTCATAAAAGAAACACATCTTTCTATTCTCCATTTCTCTCACTTTTGCTCTTTTTGGAGAAGTAGATGGCTAAAATGTGATTTCCCAGCTCAGCCATCACATTATTTTCAAATTAATACCCAGTCTTAGTGTTAATGAAGTGTGAAATGTACAAAATGTATAGCAGCATGTTTTCCAAAGACTTTCACATCACCATAAAATCAAACAAGTTCAGTGACAGTGAGCAGCTTGAATCTATGCTGAACAATAATGTTCCACAACATGGCTTTACTTCCTCCCTGGAGAGTTTCTAACCTTTTGCAGCGATGGCTGGAGGTGACCACAGTGCATGTTGGTACACATAATTACCATTTCCCTACAGGGGGAGCGGATGATCAATGAGAGAGTGACCTTCCCTCACCGTACACACCTTCCTCAAAGTCAGATAATAAATTGGCTCATCTCACCTCCCCTATCGTACGTGTTATTTAGAGGGCTATCCGAGGGAGTCCATTACCGTTTTATGGAAAGGAGGTTCATTCAATTTGCTGCCAGCCCAATGAGAAGTTCTGTATGGATGCATTGCAAGGGGCTCAAGGGCAAGTGAATTATTCCATTATCTATAATGTGTGGGAGGCTGGGAGCCGTCAAGGTCCTGAGGGGATTTATTTAGCTGTAACCTCTGTTCCTCCAGGCAGAACGAAGACAACATAACTACACATGGATGAAACAGGCCGGCCCGTTCTTGTTTCAAAGCTGTTTAATTGATTTCAAGAACAAATCTAATAAGTATGGAAGGTTGTTGGAGCCAAAAAAGGCTCGTATTTGGAGAGGACTGGACAGTTGATAGAGCAGGAAACAGGGTGAGAATGGGGAGTGACATACAGCACCAATGTTTTGACTTTCTTTTCTTAAAGTGCAATTTGGAAAATCTTCCTCATCTAGTTCAGTGGTTCCCAAACTTTTGAGCATGGGACTCCAAAATTCTTGATTGTTATATTTATCCCTAATTTTGTATGTTTTTTAAATAATAATCGATGAAATATGCAATTGTCAAAAGTTTTGATTTAGAAGACTTTTTTGGGGGGGCTTTTATTTTGAAAGGACATGGCAGTGGATAGAGGAAGAAACAGGGTGAGAGTGGGGGGTGACATGCGGGAATTTCGCCACAGTTCGGACTTGAACCCGGGCTGCCCGCTCAAGGGGTTTTTGCTCACATGAAGCGTGACCTTAACCATTAGGCCATCTGCACTCCGATTTAGAAGATATTTTGCGACACTCTACCCCCACTTTGGGAACCACAGCTAGAGTTACCTTCTGTTTCATACTTGACCCCAAAATTCTTCCAAAAACTTCTTTTGTGAATTTTACTGTGAGTAAAATTATTTAACTCATTTCAGAAACTGTTTTTAAAGATTATTTGTTTTCCTCATCACTGTGGAAACCAGCAGGTTGATGATGTCATGAGGGGTTCCAAGGTTGTAAATGGAATTTTTGAGGTTAGGGTTAGGGCTCAGCATTGTAACACCCCCCCACACACACACACACACACAGATGCACTGGTTTTTTACCCTTTCTGCAGAATACATCCTACTTGTATAAATGTATTCTACCCCTTTGAAGATTATCATACCACTACCTGCAGATTAATTTGTATTTTGGCCCTTTACAAATCTAAATCATTGACAGAATGCATATTTACTAAAAGGTTTACTAGAAAAAGTTACCAAAACTGCCCAGTTTATCAAATGTGACATAACATACACACCATACAAAAACAATATACCGAGGTTTTTGTTTGGATTTTGTGAAAAGGGTCACTAAACATCTCAGTTCCAAAAAATTAGAATTTTCTGACTATTTTTTGATGGGTCATGCTTCAAAAAGGGTTAATTCTGCTTGTGTCCTGAACTGAAAACAAGATGTCTAAAGCCATGTGAACCTACTCATCCTCCCCAGTCAAACTCTATTTCTGCTCTCTCTTTTGTCTTTTTCCCAGCCTGGGTGCTGATTTGACAAACAGAAAATTGTGTTGTCTGTAATTGAAAAGCATCACAGTCACATGGTTCACAATGAGTGGCTTAAATTAAGAATCTTCTTATATTTGGCTTAAACCTTATTAAAGGATAATCCCCTTCAAAGTCAAAGGTGCTTTAAAATGATTTCACCATGAAGAATCAAACTGCATGTTGGGTACTGTATTAATGTGGATGTAATGAAAGGCATTTGGTGTAATACAACGTGCACATACAGTCTGATAATGCTGCTGAATGTCTCTGTCAGGGTTCACAGATGTCTGACCTGCTACTGTTAATTACAGAACAGACTATCTCCACTTGAGATTATTAAACCAAATACAATCCAGCATTTTCACAAAATAAAAAAAATGTACCCTCAAAAAATAATGTATCATATATAAGCACTAAATAAACACTCTCATTTCCATTGTTGAATATTTCTCCAGTCCAAGGTTCATTTCCAAGATATTGCTACGCCAAGGTAGTTAGCCAAACACGAGTCTGAACATATCGTCTTGTGATCAGTTAAAATCAAATTTTGGCCTTAAAAAAATCCACACACATTCTGTATTTTGCATGTGTTTGGGTTTACTCTGAAGCCTTATGTTTTATTTTGTAGACAAATCGTACACATTAGTGCAACATTTCAAGGAGCTCTTCCACTCATTGTTCACTTTCTTGCCAATGGTTAGATGAGATTCTTTGATTCTGCTATGAAGCTCCAGATACAAATCTGTAGGATTTGTCTTGTAGGGAGTAGAGATAAAAGTTTGTCTCATTGGTCCAAAAATGCTGGAGTGGTTCTACAGAAAAAGGAAATAGACATCCGAGAGCCTCCAACACTGACAAAAAAAAAATGTTTTATCTAATTATTCGAAGATGTTGATGATATTGTTCTTTGGCTAATAAAAAGAAAACTATAATAGCCTAACTAACTAACCATAACTAAATTGTGTTAAAACAAAAAGAAATAGATACATTTATATAAATAAACAAACTAATAAAAACTCAACGGAGGTTAGTCAACATATATATTAGTTGTTATAAGGAATTAATGGACTTCAACAGATGTTATCAGTTTATTATTATTATTTTCAAGCAGTTAATATGTTCATGTTTAGTCAGCTTAACCAGGAAGTGTTAGTTAGCCTTGCTAGTTTGTGCCAGAACTACTTGCAGGTAAACCCAATACATTTTTTAGTAGATATTTTTTAAGAAAAAAAAATGAGTTCCTTTTAAGTAGAGATGAAAGTAGGAAACAGAAAGGAATAAGGTGGTAAAGGGCTGCAGGTTGGACTCAAATATGTGGCCTATAAGTGGGGTGCACAACTTAAGAACTCCATCAAACTGGTGCCTCACTAACATTCTTATTATGATCAACTTGAAATATCAGTCAAACAATGTTTATGAGCTGTAGTACAGCCACATGCTACTAGCTGGGGCTGCTGCTCTGTGGTATGATTCATTGTTCTATTATTGTAGTGGAAGGTGTAGGCGTGGTTTAGCCTGAGTGACAGGAACCAACTAACATGCACATGTGAGGGGGTGGAGGGTAGTGCTGGAACACATCTGCTAATCATAGACTGTAAAAAAAAAAAAAAAAATGGACGTCCTCTCACTCGGCTCAAACTGAGGTCACCACAAAAACTGCCCCCTCTGCTGGCTGGCTGCAGTACAAGACAAAAACTCTGCCTCTCTATTCATTCCAGATGGGATGTGGTCAAACTTTAAAGAATTATCACACCTCGTAGAAACGTTTCTCACATCCGTATGCTGTGGTGATATTTAGATATTATTTGGATGCATTATGTTCAGGTCCTCTTTTTTTTATGAAATGTTTCTTTTTCATTAGTTGTTAGAGGTTAAAAACAGGGTCTTGTCACCTGTCGTTTGTCAATTAGGTTGGGTTAGCAGCGTTAGCCGATTAGCCTGGTGATGTAACACTCTGGTTAAAGGCTACTGTTGTAATACTATAATGCTAAACTTTGAGCAGAGGTGACATATAGCTTGGCGTGGTTTGGCGGTGTTTTGATGTAGAAAATATAGATGAAATTTTTCATCAGAGTTCATTTAAAATGCTCAGAAATGATTCACTTCAAGTTTGAGAAATCATGGGGGGGTTGTTTATGATTCTAGGGGTGTAGTTAATGCTGAATGCCATGAAGTAGTCTCGTTAATCATACCTATTGCTTGAGCTAAAAAACAGAAAAAAAAGAACAAATTCCGCAAAAATCTATCTTTGTTGGATTCATGGTTTTTGAAGAATATACGCAAACAACTTTCAGACTCTTGGGCTAGTTTGTGTCATCTTCTCTCTGAGTTTTAAGGTCGTCAGGTTGACTCGGCGAAATGTTGAACGATAATGTAAAATAAAAGTACAGAATCACTGTCATCCCGCTGTGTGGTACCTCATAACAGCAGAAATCCTCGAGGTGGAACTGGATGCCATAAACGTGATGTATCATGTGTAGGCACACTGAGCATACTGAGCGCTGATCTAATTCCAGAGCTGGATGAAAAGCATCCCGGCTTCATAACATAAGCAAACAGGCGTAATGTTATAAATTGCATATTTCATATCACACGCAGGCTGTATTGAGAAGTGAGATATGTTGAGGAGTAATCCCTCAAGGCATGTATGAGGCATCTGGGGCAAATCCTGTCAGCTGCTTTAGACACCGTCACCGTGTTGACAGCATGTTTTTTGTCATCTTTCTGGCAGCCACAGCCGTTCTCTGAGCGAACAGAGGAGCAGCGGTGTATGAGAAGTGCGTGCACTTAATGTAAAGTAGAGTCTCTCCCTTTTGTCACAGCAATCCTGCAAACCCATTTCACAGAAGGGAAATCATAGCCGGGGGGGGAGGTGGGTGGGGGGGAGGTGGGTGGGGGGGGGGCATAAGAGTGACTCAGGAGTGCTGAGTCCACTCTGGGTTCTCGGGGGAGCTGAAGGAGACAGAGTTTTAAAAGAAGGTGAGTCTGATCCCGCGGTGTGTGGAGAAGAAGCAGATTATGCAAACAGAAAAGCACAAATAAAAGTGACTTAAGCCTTATTCTTCAGGGGCTGCTGTGGTTCAGTACGTGAGGAACTTCAGGCAATTAATGAAAACCCTGCCAACCTCTTTATTCTTGTCATCTAAATATAGACGTCTTTGCTCTGTGGTGAATTGTGGTGTAACTTTTAAACATTTAAAACCTTTCACTAAAAGAAGAAGGGAAGAATACCATCTGGTTTACCTTTAAAAGCCTGACCCATCAAAAAATACCTGTCTGAAAATTCTAATTTTTTGGAACTGAGATGTTTAGTACGATGGAGGATTAGGGCCATGCTTAAAAACAAAAAAGTACATTTATGAGATTAATCTCCTAAATTTGTTAGAATAATCTGATCATTTTAGTCTGTATCTCGTCTGTCTGAAGAGCAGCAGCTGCCTGTATTAAACTGAGGAACACGGAGCATCTTGTGAACTTCTGCTTTAGTTTAGGTTTGAACTTGGCTCTAATCCTCCGTCGTAGTGTGGTAGCCTACGGTGCTACGTGTTTCAGCTGCCTTCATCAAAAAGCTCCAGGTTTCTAACAAACTATTGGCAGAGATATTCAGAAGGCTGTTTGTCAAAGCTGGAACTCAACACAACTTCATCAAGAAGACGCTCTCACTTCATCCTCTTTGAGGAGGACGATGGACGCTCCTATAAAACAACCTTTGAGGATAAAGTTTGTTTTTCAAATATAAAATGTATAATTTTTTTTTTTTTTCAACTTTGCCCTTATCCTCCATCGTAGTTTACTGCCCCTTTTAACAAAATCCATCAAAGGTAATAATAATAATAATAATAATAATAAAGGTTTAAAATAGGTTTTAAATCAAATTATTTATCATGTCAATGAGTTAGAGGTCTTTGGAATTCATGTATCAAATATGATATGTTGGCCAATAAAGGGTTAATGTGCATACAAACATGGTTTCAAGCATCAGGGGAGGTTTTGTTTTCATACTAAATGGTCAACAGTTTGATGTCTACCCAGCTTTGGACTGAGTGTTGAATTATTCAAACTATACCAAACACAGTATAAGATGGATTACTTTGTTTTGCTCATTTTGGAAGACTCCAAGAATACACAGTTCACAGAGAGAGAGAGAGAGAGAGAGAGAGGAGGGGGGGGCTGTAACGGAAAAGTTTGGCTGAGGAAAGTGGACGTTTTGGAAGGTTTGTTTGAAGTGAGAATCTGCTCTGGATTACTTTCATTGCCAAAAGGATCGTGTCAATGTTTTTGTTATACAATCTTGGTCTGGACATAAGACGACCTTGATCACACGACAACTCCTTTTTAAAAAACAAACAAAAAAAAGCCATGTGAGGACTTTCTAAGTGATCTTGAAATAGTTTTACTTTCATATATTTGTTCATAATTCACAACTTAAACTGAGCCAAAAAATCCAAAATAGCTTACTTCTAAATGCTATCAAATATGGCTAAATGTGTCACTGCAATCAATGTCACACAGGAGACTGAATCTTGTTTTTACAAAAAAATAAAATAAAATAAATAATATAAAAAAGGGCCACACTGGTAAATCAAACCCATTAATTAACAAGTGTGATGGGTTTTTTTTCTTTGTTTTGTACAACGAGGAAACTGTGCCAGAATTTTACCCCCCGGAGGACGTGTATTTTTTACACTCTTTTGTCTTCTTGACGGTCAAGAATTTGTCCCAACACTTAAAAAAAATCACAGACATGATTTTTTCCTCTGTTGTAGAGTTTAAATAATCCTAACTCTCTGAAACGACTGTAAAATTATCTGACGCCTTGGAGTAATGTTGGTAATGGGGTACGGAGCTGAAGGCCAGGATTAGAGCTGATAGCGCAGCCGCTCATCCACACGGATGACCTGAAGGCTAAGACGCTACTCTGTTAACTGGTTTTTTAAACCCGACTCCTTCAATCTGACGTGGCCTAACCTTGGCGGCTGTCAGTCAGGCTGGAGTACCGGCCTCTCTCCTCCGACTTTATGAGAAAAGATTGGGTGTCTGTGAGATTATGACTCTTTTCCAATACGATATTAGCCCCTAATCTCCTGCCTCTCTTGGCCCATTCTTGACTGGATGAGGTGCCGTTAAGGGCAGCGACAGACGGAGAGAGGGATGGTGGAGGACATTTGCGGACGAAGGAGTAAATATGTCAATCACTCGAAGCAGTGAGAGGTTTTTCTTAAAGAGAACAAGAGGAGCAACAAGCTTGTATCCTCTAAAGGTCTCTGCTGTGAAGTATTCAGACGTGTTGCCATGGCAGAAAACACGGCTGGATAATTATAATTCAGAATGAGTTCATATAAATGTTTCCTTATCGCCACACGCAGACCCACACAGAGGATATGATTCCTTTGCAGCACCTGTAATTCAAAAGCAGTGCATTTCAAAAGCATTTTTCATCGGGTTGAATGACGAGACTAATGTGGAGAAAATCAAGGACTCAGATAAGTGGATTAAAAATAGACTCCATTCTGCTCTTTGACTTTGACGTTGATATCTCAGTGCATTAAGTTTTCTCCCTTCGGCCGTCATGGAAAGGATTATGCCACCAGTCAAGATATGTTTGTTTACACAAATCACCGCTTGATGGGCCAACTCTTCCCCTCCCAGCTAGGCTGAATAAATCAAACATGATGAGGGCGTCCTGCAGTCAAAATGTGCCCTGCAGCTCGATGTCCAACACATCATTTGATGCTTTATTTTGCTGCAGTAACTTCTAAACTGACGAACAAACACCAGACACATGAGGGGATAATTTAATAGTTGATGGGATCGCACAGATGTTCTGCAACTTGGGGTCGACAAGGCATCATTATTGCAAACCTGGCTCTGATTCTTTCTATTTTAAACCTTTTGAGTCTTTGCCAAAAGGTTCCCTCGGTGCAACGCAAGAGGAATGCCAAAAAAACTCCAACTTCCAGAAGAGTCTAAATAATTTAGCAGCCTTCCACAGATCCAGGGACCCATTTATATGAGGACAAAAGGCACTTATGTGTCGCCCTGGCTGGATCAAAGGCGAATCATTAACTCTGTGCCTCCTGTCCAATCAGATCTGGTGTTTTATGGCCACTAGATTCCCTTAAAATGGATTCAGAGTCCAAAGAGAGTGCTGAGACAAAGCCATTCTTTTCCTCCAACAAGGGCGCTGATGAGCCCAAGCTTAAATTGAATGCCCCAAAATAACTGTTTAATTATGTGGCTATCAGAAAGACTTTCATGTTTTCCAAATGAATCAGGCGCAGTGTGATAACCGATGCTTTCATCGACGCAAAAGTGGAATAGAAAAGTAAGAGTATTCCTCATTTCTGTCACAGGCGATAGGAGGACGTTGAATTGAGCAGAGAGCAGAGACATTAATTATATTTCTCATAATTATGCAGAATATCCCCAGATCACCCTGATCCCTGCCAGATAAATTTAATTAGTGGACAAAGTCGACAGCCAACGTCTACATCTTTATAAAGCTCTTCTTTTGAGGCTGGGAGACGACTCAGTTTGAATCTTTAATTATTAAAGTAAAACATTCATTTACCAGTGTTTTTTAAATAGATATCTCAATCCAAGAATAAAACATTTAAACTGATCCTCACCATTATCAGTCAATCACAAAGTCTTCAAACATTTCTAAATGTTTAGTCCCCGAAGGCCTACAGCTGAAGGATGACTGGCTCTGAGTTCAGCAACAGATCCCCTCTCCGTGAAGAGGCAGCAGGCT
Source organism: Labroides dimidiatus (assembly GCA_030710495.1). NCBI lineage: Eukaryota > Metazoa > Chordata > Actinopteri > Labriformes > Labridae > Labroides > Labroides dimidiatus. The sequence continues at coordinate 4,742,931 of CM061153.1, forward strand.
GACTTTGAGGGCTCACACTCTAATTAAACTTAGATTGAGGAGTGATGAGAGATTCATTGATTACCTCTGGATTCACAAGGCAAACAATTTAAGATGTTACAGTCAACAGAGGATATCACACCGGCTCAAGATGTTGAAATAATAAATCAACTTCACAAAGAGCACCGACTGTCATATGTTAAAGGGGAGCTTTGAGCAGAACACAACATAATTACAATAACGAATAAATAAATCATCAAAAAAAAAAAAAAAAAGAAGAAACACCTCCATCTTGGACTGAGCTGTTTTAAACAGCCAACAGCCAGAGAAATGTTGTGTTTGGTGGATTCAGACAGATGGTGGAAAGCAAAGCGAACTGAGTATCATTTTAATAATTATAATTAAAAAAAAAAAAAAACAATGGAGCTGGCAAAATTTGGTGATGGCTGCTTGGACTACAGCAACAGTAAAAACAAAAACAAAAACAAAAAACAGTATTTCCTACCAAGCATCAAATTTTCCATTCAGTGTAACACTACACCAGCCTTTCTGTACGTCAGACGACTTGTTTTGGCTTCAGCCATCAACACAGTCTTTGATGGTGCTGGTTTACAGTCTTTGTGACAGTTCAAGAGTAGATATTTTGAGAGTCTCAGGTTTAAAAGGTGAACAATTTAAAGTCCTTTTAGGATTTTCTAAGTAATCTTGATAAAGTCTCACTTAGGGGCAGTTTGCACGATGATGGTTTTAGGGTGAAACTCAAAAGTATTTTGCGTTTTGGCATCTCGTTTACACAGAAACGGTGTTTTAGCTGACCTGAAATGGAAAGTTTGGAAATGTCCTCCAGAGTGGAGTTTTTCTGAATCATCGTGGCCACCACTGTCGCGTTAACAGCAAGCCAGAGTTTTCAATTTGCACGAAAAACTTTCATTGTGGCAACTTTAAATTGCCATGCCCAAACAAGACAACAACAACAGTAACAATGGTGGACCACCGTTTTGTTCATGTGTTGCTGAGTCTGATGACTGACCTGCATGAAGCTGGCCCCCCGGCCCCACCCAAAACTTGGTGAAAATAGTCTCAAATGTTCTGGTTTGTGCTGAATTTTTTTTTTTTGTATGTGCTGCTTTGGTTTTTCAGTTATAACACGTGTATTATGGACAATGACGCCACACAGCCCTCCATGTAGTCCAAATTCAATAAAAAAAAAAGGTGTCATTTGTTTGTGCTGTGTTAGTGCTGGTTTGTACTGAAGAGATCTCAAAAATCAAAGCAGCACAAACGAAAATATTTTCACCATTCAGTGATTTTATTCAGGAAAAAAAGACACCAGAACGAATACTAGAACCCAGACAAGAGGAGATTGCAACATACTAAAGGCACAGAACAGTTTGACTAGAAGGTGGCGTCTTTTTGAGGTGCACTCTCATGGAACAGATGAGCAGCACATCAGAGATGGTGACGACTATCTAACATTTAAAGAGAAAGTTAAACATTGGTTGAAAACAAAACCAGTCTCTTCTTCTGTTGCTTGCTGCAGAGAGTTCTGATGTATTCCACTTATAGACAGCTTTAATTTTCAGTTATATGTTGTGTACAAATTGAGTCCATTTCGTTTGTTAAAACTGTGTGTGTTTTGCATTATGTCTCATGAATTGCGCGGTCATATCATCTGTTTTACTTCCCTGTGTAATTACCTGTCTTAGGACAACGGATGAAATTTAGCTTTTGTGCTAATTCCAGCATATTTACATTAACATGTTTGGGAAAATGTTGATTGATGTGAACTGTCTCAATAAAATAAAATGATAAAATGAAATAAAAATCTGGATTTTTGAAGTATCAAACATTCATCATTTTTCTAGTATTACTCAATTACTCAAAGAATTACAGTTTTTTTCATCGTTTTTACTGGAGCCTTTTTGTTTTACAGCATTCCTTAAAGCATATAACAGCAGCAGAATGGTGACTGCATCAATTAGCAAAGGAAGGAGAAGAAATGAGTCACAGCTAGTTTTCTGCCATGTTGAATAGACTGTTGGACAACAAGAGGCCATGGCCGCCCTGCTGCTCCAGTTGGTACGACCAAACCTCTTTAATTTAGGTGACAGATAACATCATGACAGCATCACGCGACTCTTCTGAGGATAGGTGGTATTTAAGTCAAGAGATACCAGGATTAGACCAAAAAAAACAACACATTGGTCTTGATACAAGAAGTCTTTCACTTTAATAAACTGTGCTTAAGTTTGAGTGCTACCTCAGAGTTTTCTTAGTTGGTCAGTCAGGATTTAACTTTGTGATAAAACAACCTTGAAACTATTCACTTTAGAAACATCCAAAGTTTTTTCTACTGTGGTTTCGTTTTATTTGGTATTTGTATGGTTGACCAACTATGACAGCACATTGTTGCCATCCATTGAACCATCAACAATGATGACTACTTCCTGTTCAATCCCTCAGACCACTTGAACAAACTTTACCAAAAACTCTCAAACTGATGTAACAAACTTGTCACTAAGGGACTGAATCAGCAGTGCAGTTTTTTCTGCCTCCAAAGCAACCAAATCACTTACAGCCGCCATATTTAACCAGAGCCTGATGACTGAGCAGATCACGAGCCTGTCACTGAACTTAATTAAGGAAATAAATGAGCCATTTCCAGAAACTAGGACAACACAAACACAAGTGAGTGTGCTGATGTTTTGAAAATGATAACTTTCTTTAAGTCAGCAAGTAGAAAAGTGACTAAAAATGTCACATTTATAAAGTCATTAAACACTGAGAGAGCCTCCATTCAACGATGAAAAGGAGAAACAAAACACCTCCTGATAACATCCCCAAAGATATAAAAAAAAAATATCTCATTTTTCCTGCCTCCTCATGAACAAGCTGTGCTTGGAAATAGTCTAAAGGAGGATTATATCTCCTGTCTCCTCTCTGGGTGATCCGGCTCGACAGAAGGGGAGATCTCTACTCTACTTCCTAGCATGTCTCTGCTCACTCCGGGAACAGCAGCGAACCTGTCAGCTCCATTTGTCCCGATCAGTTCTCGGTGGGATGTGCCGAGGACTGGAACGTCACCAGGAATAACAGTCACACTTGGAAACAGCACACTGGGAGGAAGAGCCTGCTCCCTCTGCACAGATCGGTACCTGCTGCACAAACACTCTTTGACCCAGACGTTGACCTTGACATGCAAGCATCTTAAAGCGCTCAGGATCTGCTTGTTGCTTGGCAAACCAGATCTATGCTCACCTGAAGTGGCATTAGGGGGGTTTGTGCTTCTGGGAATTTGACTGGAAGCTTTTCAAGGCTGCTGAACAAGCTGGTGAGGAATGATGAGAAGGGGTTAGAGGTCAAACTTCAACTGAAACATCAAGAAATGACTTCCTGTGACCCAGAAAAAATCATCTGTCTTTGCTTCTCTTTACCACAGAGACATGGAAGCACTTTCATATTGTTCATCATACTGTTTTTCTCATGGATACCTAGATTAAAAAGATACTGAGTGACGTTAATCTGCTGAAATAAGGTTATAGGATATAGCATAGGTGTCAAACTCTGGCCCGCGGGCCAAATTTGGCCCGCAGTGTAATTATATTTGGCCCGCGAGGCAATTTCAAATTAATATTAGAGCTGGCCCGCCGGTATTATACGGTGGCAGTGCTGTAACACCGCATTCACCGCTTAATTAGCCTGTGTAAGAAGCTAATTTTGACATTTACCTCAGAAGGCTGCAAACAGAAGGAGGCATTCAATTTTTATTAAATTCTATTTAATGTGCCATTTATGTGTTTTTATTATTATTATTATTATTATTATTAGTAGTAGTAGTAGTAGTAGTAGTAGTAGTAGTATTAGTATTAGTATTATTAGTATTAGTATTATTAGTATTAGTATTATTAGCAGCTCCATTTTGCACGCCTGCACTTTAAAGTTATATAATTCTTGCTTGTTCAATATTCATTGTTAAATCAAAACTTGTTTGGTTCCATATTAAAAGGTTCATTTGTTCAACCTTGGCCCACAGCTTTATTCAATTTAAAATTTTGGCCCACTTCGTATTTGAGTTTGACATCCCTGGGATATAGAGTCAAATTCTCTTCTTGACTTTTATATTATATATATTTTGAGTTGTTTGTTATCTGACAAAACTGGTCCCTCCCATAGCTGCAGGTAGTTTCTGACAGGCATCAGTCCATCTAAAGTAACATGCACGGCCTTGCACTGGACACTAGAGGCATCATCAGTCATCTGATTTGTACAACACATTTGGAGATCTTGACACCATCAGTAGATGTAAACAGCACAATAGCAAACTGTAAAATGCCAGCACGTGTCGTTTCTAACTGCTTCCACTTCTTTGTCTTGAAATAAGGCTTCATGATTTATTTCAAGGTGATTTTATTTCCTTTTTTATTATTAATTAGTTAATTAATTAATTGATTAAATAATTTAATTTATATATATATATATATATATATATATATATATATATATATATATATATATATATATATATATATATATATATATATATATAGAAAGGAAATATATAACTATTGCACCAACAGACCGAGACTATAGAAGAGAATTAGGGCCACTGAGGAAAAAAATTCCATCCAAATATTTATTTATTTATTATGCAAAAAAAAAAAAAAAAAAAAATGAATTCTGAAATTAAGAGTCTGAGAAAAGAGTCACGACTCTGAATTCAGACTATTTTCTCATAATAATAATAATAATAATAATAATAATAATAATAATAATAATAATATTGAACTTTTTTTTTTCAGCGGCCCTGATTCTCTTTCATTCCAAGACAAATTCCTTGTAATGTAAAAACTACTTGGCAATAAATCTGATTCCGATTTTTATTGTAGCAACAAAGCAAGAGATTTCTGGTTGTCCAACTAGCTAGTTTTTTAGTTAGCTAGCTTTAATCTTGCTTTCTCGCTATTTTGTTTCTTGCCTTATTCCATCTTTCCATCAGTTTCTTAAATTAGCTGAATGTGGCTACACCAATGATTAGGGATGCACCGATACGATTTCTTAAGTCCTGATACAGACCAACTTTGGTCTGAGTTGTTGGAAAGCCTCCAAACTATGGACCGCCCCTCTGTCACAGATATCCACTCTCACTTTTTGAGTCTGTATCAGAGCCAATACCTGATACATGATTTGACTCCGTGCATCCCTACCAATGATCTTCAATTAAAGTGGACAACAAAAAGCAAAGAGGAACAAAAACACAACAACAGCAACAAAACCTTTCTGAACTTCTTAAATTAGCATGACAGAGTCAGACAGACACAGCCAAACAGTCGTGCTTTCTATTAACTTTCAGCTGTCTCTACGAGCAAACACCTCTGTGCCCGAGGCCGGATTGATTAAAGGTGATGATGAGTCAGAATTTCTATCACGACAGACACCATCACTGTCACGACATCCATATTTAATACAAAGGCAGATATTAACAGTTTTTTCACAGACTGATGTTACAGAAGTTGTTTATCACACCTGTTGCAGTGTTTTTTTTCCCTACATCCTTCAGCTTCAATCGCTGCAACTATATATAAAAAAAACTGATTCAGAGACTGAAACGGGTGAAATTATCCTCCTGTTCTGTTTGGTCCTGAGTCATTTCTTTAAAAACTCCATCCCCGCCTGGTGTCTTCTCCTGTAGCCAATCCTGTAACAGCCTGAGGATGTTTTCATTTCATTTCCAGTTTTCATGCAAAGTCGTTATTTTTCATGCTGAACACAATGACGCTTCGAGCGCAGAACAATATGCGAAGTTATAAATGTTTAAGTAAGAACTCAGAGAGACCTTCATAAAGCTGCGGTGTTATATAACTGAAGCAGCATCACTCACACACCTCTGCGCTGTGATGAAGATGAACTCTGGAGGTTGTTTTAGTATCTGTGGCGCTGGGTGTCCTTGTTGCATTAAAACCTCACCCAGGGCGGCTATAACTGCTCTAATGGAGTGTCTTTAAACTGGGAGACACTGGTATTGATCAGCAGGCCTGTCCACCCCTCAGATATAATGAAGTCATTTTACTGCTTAAAGATAGTAAAACTTACATTACGGCTTCAAACAGCAGGCAGTTAGAATGAATCCTGGCCGGGGTGACATAAGAAAAGGTGAAGCAGAATGGTTTCATTGTTTATGAGTTAATGTTGAATCAGGAATAATAACAAAATGAGCTTTAAGTGTTTAGGCTACGTTACTGGAACCATAAGAGGTTTAGTGTCATTAATTATTAACGTCTGTTGAAAATGTCCCCTCTCATGGATTTAAAAAGGGTCGAAGAAGCTCAAAACAACCTTTTCTTGCAGCTGTTCTCTGATGAAAGTTTTGGCACAAAACTTCCACAAAAGAGACGATGCAAAGAAAGTCCGTCTTTCACCTTGAAGGTGTCAGAGTCATCGTGTGACATTTCATGTCAAGCAGTGACAGCAGAGGTGAGAGCCAGACAGAAAGAGGGAAGTAATCCAGCAACCCAATTAATTCGTCCACCCCCTCCCCACCCCGAATGCACGGAAACGTCGGCATCGCCGCAGTTTGCTCTCTCACCCCTGCATCGGTTATGCAAATGGTGGCGATTCCACGTGAGTGACGGAGCGTCTTCCTGAAATGAGGATGGGCAAGAAGCGAAAATGAAAAATGAAGAAGGCGGCCGAGATGTGGGAGGCACTCAGCCTTGAAATGATTTAATTTAAGTGATGAGGAGTTGACTTTGATAAGTTTGCATTTTAATAATGAATACTGTGACCGCTTCAGGGGTCAGGTTACAAAAGAAGAAGCAAAGGAAAAAAAAAAATGAGGCGAACATTTCTGACAGTCAGTGTTTGAGAAAACCACAACTGAAACTCATCAACTGAACGTCCTCTGTGTGTGTGTGTGTTTATGTGAGTGTGTGTGTCTACATTAAATAAGACGCTCCTGGGAGTTTTCTGACTCAGGAGTTGAATTTGCAGCCAAGGGGAAAGGCTTCAGCCTATTAAACAGGACTCTTTTTTTTCCTGATTTTCTAATATGCCGTCTCTGGGGTGTGTATGCATATTTGATGAGGCCTTTGCCTCAGTGCGTTTTTTAGATTGAGGAGGATTTCAGCAGGCTGTCATTATGAGTGATTGTGCTTCCTCACGGCACATTCCAGTTGGATGTAGCAATAACTGTCTTTTCCCTGAAGCACCACTGATCTTATTATGATTATGACTTTTCAGTTCATATTCACAACCGGTCCCAAATCATTTATGCCAGAGCTCACCAGAGCTTATAGTTCATCACAGAAATGTACGCTCATTGTAAAGGGATGGTGAAAATGACGGCTAATACTGTGGTGAAAGTCACAACACATTCAAAAAATGACCGAACCGTCATTTTAATTGATCAGAGAAAAATTGCTCTGCTATGTAGAGGAATGAAGGACATCACTGCAGCTTTTAGGGCGGCAACTGCAATGGACCACTGTTTAACAGTCATTTTCTCCCAAATGCAGTCCCTGAGGTCTCTGTGAGGACTTTCTATTTGATCTTGAAAAAGTCTCTCTTCTAGATATTTGCCTGATCCTAATCCACAACTTAAGATGAGATTATCAGCACCAGTACGGGTTATTTATAAATTTTGTTTCTCAGCTTCCCTGTAGGGTCAGACAGGAACGGATTGATTTACGGCACGTTGAAGTCTCTATGACAACACCACACCAGCTGATGAAGTTTAGTAGTGAGAGGAGGGAGCTGAGTTTTTTTCTGCTGAAAATGATTTCTGTGATTAATTTAGTAGTGATGTTGGAGACTGGAGCTGAACTGACAACAGAAAAAGGACAGAAGAGAAGAAGAGAGATAAACAGGAGAGTGATAGAGAACAAGCTAAAGGCTAAAACATGAGCTAAGGCTAAAAAACAGGCTAATCTGTTTGTGATGATGTTCATTTCGACCCACATGCAGCAGTTATTCTACAGTGATCTGATCAAACTTGAGAGTCTGTCAATAAAATGAAGAGTGAGGTTACGTTAGCTCTGATTGGTAGATGAGCAGGACATGACGGGAGTTCACTAACTGTTGAAGACTCGAACACAAGCCAGCTGGACAGTGTATAGTTTTGGGAAGACTTTTTACCTCTCATCCAATTCAGACACAGTTTACTTGTTGTCATGTTTCAAACAGCAGCTCTGTGTAACTGTTGATAAATACCTTACCTCACCACGTTGTATCCGGTAAAAAGTTGCCTTGAACAAAGAAAAGTAGTGTTAAAAAGAAGATCTGATCTCCATTCATTTCCAAAACAAACACACACCTTGTTAAGAGTCATGTCATCATTACAGTGTGCGCACAATGCCCGCCAAACAGATGTCCTCACAGCCTCTGTAGGTGTTTTTATTTTTCTTAGAGCATGGAAAAATGTTTTACTTTACTTTTTATTTTTTCAGGAAGTCACAGACATGCATCAAAGGGTTAAAAAGCTTATAAACTATAGAATATACAAAGTAAAACCATGTGAAAATGTGTTGAAATGTTTTGCAAAGCACAATGAGACATAGTAATAATATTCATTCATTCATTCAGTACCAAAAAATCAATTTAAATTATAAGTTCATACTGTATAATGGTGAATGCTCATGTCTGTAACTCTGAGTGTAAAATCACCCAAGTTTCAGAGGGTTAATAACTGATCAATCTGCCTGTTATTTTGATTTATTGATTGATTGAATCGATTACTCAGATATCAAATAAACATTTCCTTTAAGAAACTTGGTTATGTTTTTCAAATAACAGTGGTAACAGTTAAAAAAGGGCACATGGTTTTTGTTTTGTCGAGTTTTACCAAACATAAAACACTCACAGACTGAGGAGTGCTTTCTTTACCTCTGTCTTGTTTCATCTTTTCTTACTTCGAGTATCAGCTTAGCTTCACTTTTGCTACACTACACTTATGTTCACATGTGTCTTAAACAGACATTTGCACAGCAATCTTACAGAACAATGCACTGATAATGAAAAGTGTTGCCAACACTTTTATTTATGATTGTGATGTTGCAGCTCTCAGTAATGGTACTTTGACAGCTCATGCACCCGTGAAGGGAAGAAAAATAAGAAGAGGAATAGAGCTCAGAAAGCTCATCTTCTCTTCTTTCAGGAATGGTTTGGATTTTTTTTGCAAGCCTAAATAGTTGAAGAGTTACGGTAATGAAAGCACTTACAAAATGAAAACATTTTGCATCAATGTGATTGGAGCATTATTGCTCGTGAATTCCTGTGCAGCACCGCAAAACCCCGGATATTTCTGTAAAGCTCATCTTTTCCTCTTTAAGGAGCTGTCTGATTTATTTTTTTTTCCCAAATTGTTGAGGAGTTACGGTAATTTAAAGAGCACTTGTAAAATGATAGCACTGGAGTTGAGGGTTAAATTTTGGTTAGCTTTAGTAGTTAAAACAAAACTTTAGAGTCTCAGTTTGATTTGTTTCTATCACCTCTTTGAAGTCCTAACAGAAACTCAAGATGCTGCACTGGTTCAAGATTAAAATAAATGTTTTGTAAATGTAAAAACTGAAACATGTGGATTGTTTCTAATCATGACTGATATAACCTTCCATTTTCTGCTTCCTTCCTTTAGCCTGCACTGCCTCGTCCTCAGCAGTCAAAGTTGACTCATGTCTCCTCCATGTCCGGGGAAGTCCCTGTGCTGCGAGGATCTAATATATGGTAATGAGCAGGCCGACCCTCTGCCTCAGTAATGAATGGCTCAAAGGAATAGGTCATCTCTGACTGTCGGTAAGAGTTACTGACGTGGATCCAGAAGAGGACCGAGGAGGATTTCACTTTCTCATTCCTTCTGTCTCTGTCTATTATGAGTTTATTCAGTGTTCGACATTATGAGGCTTCATATAATTCAATCCCCTTTGGCTAAGACTCAACACAGGATTTCTATTCATGTGCTGGAATATGATTTTCAGTCAAATATAATAACCTCCACTGCCCCAGCGTCCTGAAACAGTCTCTTCATGTCAGTCACACAATCTCTCTCTTCTTTCTTTCTTTCTTTCTTTCTTTACCTTTATAAAGGTGATCACACGTTTTCTATCCTTTTGCTTCTATCTTTTATTTTATTCATCTCACTTTGGTCTTTCTTTTCTTTTTCCCATCCTTTTCTTTTTAACCATACTTCCCTTATTCTTTTGTTTGGTCTTAGTCTTTACTTTATTGCACTCCCTCCTTTTTTACCATTTATATTGTTCAGTCTGTTTTTAAGTGTTTTTTTAACAAGTGTAATTTTTTTCTTCCATGTTCCTTTTTTTGTTTTAGTTTTCTTTCCATTTCTCTTTTTTTCTTTTAGTCTTCCTTTCATTTTTTTTCATTCCTCCATTATTTTCTGTTTTTATTTATTTTCTTTTTCCTCTTCATTGTTTTTGTTCCTTTTTTCCTATTATTCTCCTTTTTTCATTTTCCTCTAATGTCATTCTTTCCTTCTTTTCCACTGTTCCTTCCTTCTTTCTTTCTTTCTTTCTTTCTTTCTTTCTTTCTTTCTTTCTTTCTTATCCTTTATTTTGTCCTTTTTTTTTCATTTATTTCATTTTATCTTCTTGTTTCTTTCTTTTGATTTCTTTTTTTCTCTTAGGCCCTGTTTATACGACAATGGTATCAGGGTGAAATACAGAAGTTTTGTTGCGTTTGGTCCTCTCGTTTATATGGAAACGCCGTTTCGGCTGACCTAAAACGCAACTTTTTTGAAACGCCCTCCAGAGTGGAACTTTTCTGAAATGCTGCAGCCTCCATTGTCGTATGACAGGCAAGCCAGAGTTTTCAGTGGAAACACTGACGTCACGCTCCGTTTTGTGCATGCGCATTTCACTTGCGTTGTAGGAACTTTTGCGAACTGGACAACAGCAATAGTTTAATGGTGGACTTACCGTGTTGTGCTTGTGCTGCTAAATCTGCTGACTGCTTTTCAACAGAATGTTCATCTGTTGCTTCACTTCTGCACTCAGATAAGACGCATTTAATATATCCACAGACGATCAGCCCGCCTCTTCTTCAGCAGTGGGCTACCAAAAGACTCTACAGTTACATCGACATCTACAGGCCTGGTATGCTTACTACAGCATTTTCAGTCCCTCAGTGTTTCCGTGTGAACACAGAATTTTTTCTCTGCGCTTTTTTTTTTTTTTTTTTTTTTGCATTTTCAAGTGAAACGCTGTGAAGCGTTGTCATTATAAACAGGGCTTTCTTCTTTCTTCTTTCTCTGTTTTCTCTCAATTTCTATTCTTTCTTTCCACTTCTTGTTCTTTTACCTTTATTTTTTCTTTCTTCTGTTATACTGTTTTTCTGCATTTCATTTTTTCATCATCCCTTTTTTCCATTTTTTATTTTTCTCTTTTTTTCATTATAACTTTTCTATTTCTTTTTCATTTTTTTATTCATTTCGTTTCCTCCTTTTTTCTTTTTTCTTTCATTTGTACTTTTTTCCTTTTCTTTAATTATCTATTTTATTCATTTTTTTCCATTGAGTCTTTCAAGGTCTGTCTCTTTTCCCTTTAAACCTATATTTAAAATTTCTTCCTTCATTAGTCTCTGCCTCTCTTTATTTAATCTCTTTGTCCTTCTTCATTCCTTGTTCTTTAGTTACATGTTTAATTATTTCTTTCTCCTCTCTGTTCTGCATGAAAGTGTGATAACAGTCCTTTTTGCACTTCCCTTTCTTTCTGTAAGACCTTTTGTTGAGTTTAATAACCACTTTCTTATTCATTTTTCACTCCTCTTTCTCTCTCAGCTGCCTGTTGTTGGAGATGCTCTTTACAGTGTTTCTCGCATGACACATTACATTACTGAATGTGACACAGTGAGACACTAAAGCTGAGTTTGTTGTCTTTGCTTTTTCTTTATTAGCATTTCTGTCAGCTTTAACCTCGCTCTGTTCTTTCTCCTCAGTGTCAAAAAGTGAAACTATCTCTTTTGTAAGCCTTTGAACAAGGTTAAACTATGCAGCAGTGGAATAAAAAAAACGACAGAGCTGGAAATCTGCTGAAGTATCTGAGACAACATCTGTCCGTACGTGTTAATCACAAACCACATTAAGTCATGCAGACTTAAGAAACCTTCTAACCTCTTTCAAATAAGGTTTCACAAACTAAAGGAAGAGAAAAACACGACTCTGCTTCTAACCAACTTCAGAGAAAATATTCACTTTTTTACAGGAGACGCTGCTTTCATTACATCTCAGATATTTCTCCGCCTCTTTGACTCCATCTGTTTACGTTTTTCTAGCAGAGTTTGCACTTGGCAAACTGGCTAAATAACAAGCACTCTCTCTCTCTCTCTCTCTCACACACACACACACACACACTAAGGTATTATGAACATGCAGCATAATTTGCTGTGTTAATGGATTTAAATGCCATGAGTCTTTTTAAATGTCAGAGCTCTGGATTGTAACACAGAGTAACGTCAGCCAGGTGCACAACAGATCCATACTCCTCCAGTTAAGGCCAGTTTTTCAAACATGACCTCTTCAAACTGCGATGATCCAGACAGTTAACTTTCATACCGCTCTAATGCTTTTGTTTCCTTGTTGTGATTATGAGACTAAACTAACTCAGGTGTAAAAACTGGAGCTCATTCAGTTTCCTCTTCCTCTGCTGCTGGAGCAGAAAATGTCTTTCCACAGTGTGACAGAGGACGTGTTCTCTGATGTTTAACTCACACTAATTTAACTTCAACATCTGACACTGATTGAATTAAACCTACTGTTTTTGTTTTTCATCTCACTGCCACTGTAAATACTCACACAGGCTGACACGTGCAGCCTAAACGCACCATGAGCTCCTTAAAACACGATCAGTGAAACGTTTTAATTGGTGTGAGACAGAAAGGTGTTGACATTCTCTTAATTTTCAGTCCATTAATCAAATGATGTGAAATATCTGTATCTATGCTTGCTTGGTCATACATGTTCTGATTAATGTTGTGTTGATTTACCTTTTAGTATTAAATGATTCACACTGAAGAGAAGCACTCCTGTTAAATTCTAACAAAGAAATAATAAAGGGATCCTGATTGGATGGAGAAAAGTTTTCGTGGACTAATTATATTTATAAATGTATATTTAGGAGAACATAAAGCCGTCAACCAAAAAAATCTCACCAACAGCCAGAGTCCTCACTCTAAAAACTAGGAATCTTTAAATCAGTTATTTATGGGGCGAGGAACTATTTCTGATCACTTCTCCACACTTAAGGAAAGAAAAGAAAAATATCACCAAAGTGACAGATTCTTGTCATTTCCTCCTGTAACACTTCCTGGTTTAAAATTTTGAATTTCAGTTATTAGTTAGGGCTAAATGTTGTTAGCTGCTTAGCTAACCAGTACATCTATTGCAGTTGCAATTGCTGTTCATCTCCTCTTTTTGTGACTTTTACTGTGATACCATTTACAAGTTACGTTGTGTAAACACTTGTCTCATTGGCATGAATCAACGAATTGGTTCTACATTTCTGAGCTAACTTTCGGTTTCGTGTGAACTACTGCTTCTATGCCTCAAAGATTGATCATGTTTATAATTTAATAATCTGCTCTTTTCTAACTTTTGCCTGAAGCAGGAAACTGGGCCAAAAATCAGCCTGATTATCTTATGACATATACCCTGCTTTAGCCATGGATAGAGTCTCAGTGACGTCACCAAGTTAAGTTTCCTTGGATTTTGTAATCAGCCTCCAGTGGACACTCAGAGAGCTGCAGCTTTCTCCCCTGTTGGTCTTGTGTTTTGTTTTGTTTTGTTTTGAGTTTAACAGCACATAAAGCTGTTTCTTATTGGTTACTTTTGTCATTGGCAGAGAAGATTTGGCAATTTTTTCCAAACTCAGCTCTGCTGCTCATCCAACAAACATTAAGTTCCTCACAGATGTGACTCCATTTGAAAGGGAAACAGACTTCACAACTGTGTACAATTTTTCACCAAGAAGTACCGGTACTGCTACAACTGAGAACGAATCTACCAAACACAGATTCCTGTACTTTTTGTGCCACGTTTATGTTTTGAAACTAATCAAAATAAGCTTTAGAAGAAGAGGAGCTTTGACTCCTTATATCTTTGTGCAACCATGCTCAGGTTAATCTCCAAACAGGAACAGAATATGAAGTGGTCGGACATAAAGCTCACGCAGCACACTACAAAATGACAGGTGGCTTTTCTACGGAGTGTACACGGCTGTTATATGCTCACATTAGCCTTTTGACAGCACAGTAACCCACTCTGGGCTAATGCAACCAACATTAATGTAAATAATGAATTTGATTTAAATAAATGTTATTACTAACATTAATACACAGAGTTGTCTCTGCTGTACTGGCAAAGCATCACACCTGCCTATCAGGTAGAGAAGAGAGAGAGCGCTCATGAGCCATGAATACAAATAGATACATGCCTCTCATATTCTAGCCTCTGGAATATTCAACACGATGAGCTGTGTCGCGTTAACAAACCAAAAGCATGAGCAGTCTTAGCCCTATTAACACTGCAAACACTGAAATAAGACATGTTTCTGGACTGCTCTAGTGAATGTGACTCATATTACGTCTAAAAAGACTTTTTTTTTTTTTTAATAAAAATAAGACAAAAACACTTGATTTGATTTCAGTTTTTTGCCATGAATACATCAGTAGGCAAGTTTAAATGTCTACCAATTTCATTTAAGACATCTATGATTATATTGTCACTTACAGCAGTCGGTCATCTGCCTAAACTGATTGTCAGGTAACTGGATGATGCATACAATGGGGACACAAATGTTGTTCTCCTCGTATGAAATCCTGAGTCCCAGGAACACTCTGAGTCAGGAGATATTTCACTAAGTTATAATATAAAAAAGAAACACTGCAGTTGTCATGCAGCAAACGGGTGAATAGCAGCTCAGCTCTGACAGTTATCCCACCTGACCTTTGGTTTTTAATTCAGTTTTCCCCCAAAATATATTACTGTGAAGAAACAAATCGCACATGAGCGTTTGCTCGTCTGCAGGAGGAAGGTGTTTTTCCTCGCACAGAGGTGGACCACAGGCTGAGATCTGTGGGGGGAAATTTCACAGCAGCTTTGAGCCAATGTTTGAAGGAAAGGGTTAAACTCCTGGCTCTCTGCTTTCATCTTCAAAAATGCTGCTGCTGCTGCTGCTGCTGCTGCTCAGCTCGGGAGGATTTATCATGTTGAACCCCCCTCTGGCGCAATGTGTGTCAGTCTCCATATGTCCTGTGTGCACGCCTATATATGTCCATGGATTTGTTTTTCTCTGTGTGTGTGTGTGTGTATAGGTGTCTGCCCATTCAAGCAGCCTGTACACATCTACTGTTGTATTTTCATTCCTATAGGACCAAATATCCTCAGCTGAAGACACAAGCTAAGGTCATTGCTTCGTGGAGGTTATGAATGTGATGGTAAAATGATGAGGGTGAAGACTCGGGTCACTAACTGGAAACTTGCTACCATTTACCTACAACACACCTTTGTGTTTGTCTGAAGGGTAAAAATGTGCCACAAGGACTCCAAATTTATGAAATATTAATGCGAGACGTCCTCACCTGTGACTTTGTGTCTGAATTATTTCTTCGTTGACTGTTTTTCTCACACTGAAACATTCATAACTCAGTTCTTAGAAATGTCTGGCTGAACAAATTAAAGGTTGTCTGTGTCTTTCTGATGGATTCAGCCGTTTTCTAAAGACTCACATTTATCAGAGCTGTCTGCGTCTCACTTTCACCCCAGCATGAATTTTTACTCTCTGTGTTTGTGTCGTATCTGTTTATTGTCTTCTTCGGTTACAGCCAGGCCTTTGTTTGTTTTCATGTTCCCTGCCTGACACGGTGAATAAAACAATAAATGAAACCAGTTCTTTGATTCCACGTGTTGATTCTCTCTAATCCTCTTAACATGCAAGAAAGCTCATGCCTTGGAGGGTTTGGATGCACACAGCCATTGAAAAACAGTCCTAATTATAATACTCTGTATGTGTATGAGTACACAGAAAGATTCATTCTGTGATTCACAGTTTTTAACAAGCACCTGCCTTACATCCTTCCCTGATGTGCATGAGAAGAAAATGGAAGAAGATTGGTGAGATATCAAAGAGACTCTGCTCTGAATTCAATCAGATGCAGAGATGGTGAAGCATCATGCAACATATTACTTTAAGTGAAGCAAATTATTTCTAGATATAGTTTGGTTGCAAACTATACAAAAAGAGGGATTATCTGACATGTCCTCAAAAGTGAAGTCAAAATGCATAGAGCTCCCCATGCTGATTTTTTGCGATTGACAACACAGTGTTAACACATCACCTACTGAATTTGGTGTTTACCTCATGGTATGAGTTATCATCTACTTTGGTCACAGGATTGGTCACCAGAGGTCCTTAAGTCTCGTTTCGTATCTACTGCAGTAAAAGTGGTTGTACAAGTGAGCAGTGGATGGCAGTCACTGATGAAAAAGTTTGATCTGTGAACACAAAATATTTGTGGGCACGAGTGGTGCTGGATTTTATTTTATGAGCTAACTAGTCTTGTGACTGAAGCAGATGCTAACTTGTGCCGTTAGGTAAACACAACAATCAACCCCACGGACGAGGAAAAATTTATCTTCGAGGCAGAAAACCTTATAATTATATATGAAACAACACATCCTTTCTATAAGGACACCAACAGAAACTAAAAGAACGGACTGAATTAATTATCATGAAAGTAGTTGTCATGGGTGTGATTCCTGTGGGAACATGTGGTTCTCCTGTGATCTTGTGATCTCAGGTATCCAGCTGCTATGGAGTGCACTGCGCTCCAGAGGCTGATCCAGTGTGAATTGGCGGCTGCCAAAAACCGCAGCACGCACAGAGTATGTGTGAATCAGGGATAAGCCAACACAAGAAGCTGTCACAACGAAAACTAAGATGAGAAATGTTTGTTAACAACCCATTTGTCCATGACGAAGACGAGATAAATTTATCCACTGATGATAAGAGGATCAAATGAATGTATGTTTTGTTTGCATTGACAAAACTAACATGATGGTGGTGGACAGTTGGATATTTAAATCCCATGATATTTTCCCCACCGTGTTTTTAATCTGTCAAAATACAAGCAATGAACTCCTGTAACAGGCTCACAGAGTTAGCTGGGTGGGTACCACTTCTCCCCATCTCCAGGCATTATTTTGTATTTTCTGTGATGATTTTAACGAGACAATCTCTCATTGCAATATTTCCTGATTTATTTTGCTATTTTTTTATATAGTGCCTTATTAAATATTTCTTATTTTTACAGAAAGAAAAACAGTCCATTATAGACCGTTTTTCTTTTCTGTTGTAAAGAAACACCTGCCTGTCATTTTTCACAGCAACAACGAAAAACTATTCTCGTCTATTTTACTGTAATCTTTTGAGTTTTCATAGACCAACACTAGACTAAGAGTATTGGGTTAAAAAGACTTAAAGACAAAGACTTGACTAAGCGTTTCAGTTAGTTGTAAGGGCCTAATGTCATTACAGATCCAGGAGCCAATCACAGCTGTGCAGACTCTTCTTCCAGTATGTATGATGTTGGAGTTCCCTGTGGTGTTTTGGACATATGGAAGACATGGGATAAGTGATAAAAAAAATACTTTAGATTTCTCTGGCGATAAGCTGTAATAGTGTTTCCTGACCTTGACTATAATTTTTTTTCTCAACACTTCAGAAACAAGAAACCTTTTTTTTTTCTTTAAACATAAGTGATATAGAGGGTAAGTGGGTTTAAAAAGCAGCGTAGTCTCTGCAGCTGACCAGGAAAAACACTTGTGTTTTTTTTTTACTGCGACTGTAAACATTTTGACTGCTAACAAAAAAAGTTGTGACAATCCAGAAGCTGAACCAAAGTGTCACCCAGTTTGTAAATTTACATAATTATTTCACGCTTACAAAACAATAATAATAATAATAATAAAAGCTGAATGCATTTCTTGCAGTGACGTTTGCACTTTTGCAACATATAATTTTAAAATGTCAAAGTCAACTCTAAAAGCCAAAAAGTCCCCTTTGGAGTAAAAATAGAGTCAGTGGCATTTATCACCACCACCCCTGACCCTCCTGCTGATACACTGCACTCTTCTTGAGTCTGGGCTGGAGAACTACTTTTTATTTCCTTTTTAATATACCCCCACAGGCTCTGTCAGATTTTTTGGCCTGGTGGATAAATGAAGCTGAATCTTTCTGCTGAATCCTTTTATTTCTTATAGATTTAAACAAAGGACTTTAAGACTTGGTAGAGAAGTTTCCTGCAGGTAAAGTGGATTTCAGATAGCTGCAGTGTTGCTAATTGGAACAGCAGAAGTGATCAGACCGTCTGGTCTCTGCAGGTTTCCTTAGATGATATGACAGCATCACTTCATACCCCCTAAAAACAAGCTCATGTGTTCTTTAAGGACTGTCTTCTGAGTTAAAGTGGTGAATAGGAAAGGAGGCTTGTCTTTGAATTATTAATCCTCAGCGCTGTTGCTTCCTTACAGCAAAACTTTTCAAGTTTTAAAAAGGAGAAAATAACCCATCAGTCTCCTTAAAAACACTCCACTCCCAGCCAATTAAACATAACACACTCCGTCTCGTTGCTGCCAGGCGTACCTGTCCTGGTGTGACCAGAAGCTTCAGGTAGCTGATGGTTTTCTCACAGTCGGAATAACTGGAATGAAATTAAACCGAAACTCCTTTTATAACACAAGTAAAATCAGCCAACTGTCCTTACAGTTGTGATTAGATTCAAAGTGTTTTCTACCAAGACACCATTAAAATAGAGATACTACCCCCTGACATCACCTCCAGGATCCTCTTCTTTGGAATCATCTACTGGTCAGGGTCTGGGAGGACGACACTCTGTTTTTGTCACTCACTTTAAGTCTTCATGTCTAATTAAAGATACAAACCAAGTATCTTTTCAGGAGTTCTTCAGCTCTTTTGTCTCATAGGTTCCTCTGGATCTTTGCTGCCATGGACCTGCTGGACTCCAGCTGCTGCAGCTGTCATTATCACTCTCACCACCACCATTATCACTGCTCCAACACTAATGTGAATTTGGACAGTCACAGATTCCTACCACTCAGGTCTGAAAATATGAGACAATGTAGAAGTATTACCTCAATCTGCAGTTCATCGAGTGTCCGCTTGAGGCCAGAAGTACTGAAAGTCACAAACATACCGAGCCAAAAGAGCTGTTTTCACAGCTTGATGAAAAAATGTCTCCCGTCTGAATCACTAATTTTGCTAACAGCGCACACTGTACGGGGGTTGAAGTTTTTTTCTAACTCAGCAGTTTAGAAGATATTAAGATCATGAGGTCACCCAATTAGAGGCATAGCTGAGCTCACGTGACTGACAGGCGTCCTATAGCTGTTAGTGTGGAGACTCAAAGCCTGCCGCCTCTCAAATATGACTGCTCCGGCCAATTTGCTTCAAAAATCTGTTTCAGAAACAGACAGGTGGCATCTTAGAGACTACGTCCATTAATTATATAGTCAATGACTGAGATGTAGAATGAGAGGAATACATGAAAAAAATAAATAAATTAATTAAAATAAAATAAATTAATAGTATTTTTTGATGAGACAATGAGATAAATCTCTTTAATTTTTAAACAGAGTAATAAATATAAGACCTCATTACATAACCTGCCTTATACTCTAGTTTACTCAGCAAAGTTTGTTGTTTGCCTCATTTTTGGTTTATTTCCAAGTAAAAAGTTCATGAGTAGAATATTTGTTATAATAATAATAATAATAATAATAATAATAATAATAATAATAATAATTCATTTAATGGCTAAAGCATACAGTTTTTAGATGCCACAGTCTGGTGTTTTTTGTTTTTGTTTTGTTTTGTTTTGTTTTGTTTTTTTTAACATCGCATCCAGTGGCTACTAGAAACAAAGCAATTACAAAATTATCAATTACAAAACCCTTTCAGTCGCATCAGACAAAAAACGAACAAATAGTCTGACAAAACTTCAGCATCACATTCTCTCTCTCTCTCTCTCTCTTTCTCTTTTTTAACCACTAAGCTGTCACTCAAAATTCCCAGTCAGATCATAACTTTACTTTAAGCAGCACGTTTGTTGAGTTATACAGTCTGGCTCTCAAAATGAACAAACAAAACTTGTAATTTTACTCCAGGAGCAGTGGTGAAGCCGTGTATAAGCTTCCCTTCAGATAGATGAGTGAATCAGCGTGTTATGTTTTTCCGTGCGGTTTTTCTTTATAATGTTGAAATGCTATGCACAGCATAGAGAATTTTACAGAATTCAAACTTTCACAGATTTTCATTGTTCTAATTGTAAAATGTTCAATATGTTCAGGAGAAGCATGCTTGTACTTTTCACATTTCTAAATCTTAAGCTTTCTAATATATTCAGCATTTTCTAGTTTACTTTGGCCCATTGAAATGAATGGAAATGATCCATCACCATGGACAACCACACAGCTGATGATGTCGAAATGGGTTCTGAGGTTAGGGTTAGGGCTCAGCATTTCAACATCCAGCATTTACTGCAAGGAAATTATGAGACGCTATGTTGAGACTCTGTGACAGTCTCAGCAGATTGTACTCATGAGACACTGGTTTGATGTAAATAGATTTACCGTGCAGAAATCAATGGCAAACATAAATCCACATCACAAATTAGCCCCTCTGTTACAGCTCCAATTCCCATAAACTATAAAACGCATCCTGCTGTAAACACAGTGGAACGCTGCATCAAATGTTGACTCAGTGATGCTGGTTTGAATCAAATGGATTGGCTGTGTGCGAATCAATATCAAATATGAATCTGTTCCTTTGATAAGTCTGATTCCTGCCTGGGGAATCAGCATCACCTCCCTCTCTCCTGTCAGCACGCCTCAGCGGCTGCATCCTGTGCTCCCTGAGTAATATGACACAGACCCAGAGAGGGCGAGTTAAGGCACACTGAAAAGATACTGAGAGGAGGAAGGGGAGAGATACTCAGCGGTGAAGAGAGCAGAAGTACAGACAGAGATATATATAACGGCAGACAAACCCCTCGTCCGTTACTAAACCATGTTTGTCATTGACGTGGAGTGAAAGAGAGAGCGATGCTTCATCCCAGGGGGAGCTCCAACCGCTGCTCTTTGATGTCTCTGAGGCTCTGTATCCTGTATTCATTTATTCCCACGCTCAGAACATTTTAAGCCAGCATTTGTGTGCAATTGTGGATGATATACAGCGAGGCAGCGTAAGAAATTCAAACCGGAGACAAATCATTTCCACTACAACCACACAGGAGGTAAACACAAAGCACCAACGCCTGCTCACTCCATGATTTCAAAGACATGGAAGCAATCAGCTCAGATTTAGACAGATTCTTCATGGATCACGAACCATCTGATGACTGATGAGAAAAACTTGATTTAAAGAGAGATGTAAAGATGGAAACAACTTTGCACATCTCTGTGAAGTAAAAGTCTTCAGAAATGCAAAGTGGTGAATGCCACTAGTGCTGGTTTGACGATGAGTTGGATGGTCGAGGGAAAACATTTCCTGGTCACAGTTTCTGATGAGATTTTGGAATCAAGAATAAATCGGCTTGAGAAATTTTCTTCAGACAGCTGCAAACCAACCCCACAGCAGAAACAGTGGCTTTGAGGGTGGAGGGATTATTGAAAACTCTGACGTAAATATCTCTCTTTCTCTTTTTAAGTTCCGACATCCATCTTTGAATTCTCTAACAAAGAGAGTTTGTATGTCAAACCAGCCTTGCTCTTCAGCTTATGTCAGTGTGTTTTTTCCATGCCGGGTGCTGTTACAGGTTATTTTAGCTCATGAGACCAGTAACTGGAAGCCACATGCATGTGTATAACATGAAAACTATGACCTATGACTCTGAAAAACTAAACTACTTTATATTTATATGTACAAAAGCAGTGAAGTTAAGTCTTTATCTCTGAAATCTGTAAGTCTTGAAAAGTTCATGCCTCATAGCCGTATAAGACATATTCACATTTTATTCACTTAAAGCTCCTGTGTGGAACTTTTTGTTTGGGCTGATTTTGGCGCCCTCAGTGGCAGTGCTGTAGTTGAGTCAGCATAATTTGAGTCGAGTCTTCTTCAATGAGTTCTAGGATAATTAGAATATCAGTAGAATGCACATATGTGAAGATTAAAAAACATCACAACTGAACTAAACATGGTGGAACCATTGTTTGAGTAACTAACTAGAGGCTAAGGTTGTTGTTATTTAGCAGCTAGCTTCTGACAACATTATTGTGAGAAAGCCCTACAGTTAAAGGTCTAACAGCACCACCTGCTGGTAAGAGGCACATACGCAGACCGAACACGTCCAGACATGTTCAGCCACACTAACAAGCAGCAGACCAGTCAGTGAGCAGACTGAATGAAGCTGGATGGACTTTCTGTGTGTTCTTCATATTGTGTGCGTTCTTGAGGAAATGTAAGTGCTTCTTTCTCCTTAGTTATGGATAATTTGGTTATTATTCCAGTTTGTGTGATACAAAGAAAGCCTTTGTGTAAGTTTGAGCGCATTGAGTTGCCTGGGTTCACAGTTGTTGCTACCCCTGCCTCTTGCTAGCACTGCAACTATTATCAACACTCAGGGTAAGATTAGCATTGCCATCTACTTACTTCTATGGGTGCATCCTGGACAGATGTCCAGGATGTTGTTTACATGCGGGTAAACAAATGCATGCCTGCCATAGCCTGAAAAGTGATCTGTTATTAGGACCTTATACCAGAAGAAATAATAAATCAAATTTAACAATGCATTTATTGATAAGTAAGTCCAAGTCCTCCGAGTCCTAATGCAGCCAGTTCCTGAGTCCAAGTCAGGTCACAAGTCCTACAATGTCCTGGACAGGAGTACTTCAACACTGCTCTGTGGATAAAATAGGACTTTTTAAGTCTTGCCTGATTTATTCTGAACACGTCAAGTTGTTTTTACGTTTTCTGACAGAAATCTCACCCTGCTTTCTTTTCACAGTGAAATATATCACTCATTGTGGATATTTGCTTTGAAAACCTGTAGAAAAGCAGTCCCTTCAACCTGCTGTCACTCACCCAGTCTGACACCTAAAACCTCACCGGAGTTTCAGCCAATAAAAAAAATGACATTCTACGATTTTTCCAGTTGTGTCGGAGGTTATTAAGTATTATCACAATCTAATGTAAAAACAGACCAAGAAGAGAAGATGAAACCTGAAGTAGCTCTAAAGTATCACACTTTTAATTCAGTGGTTTTATCTGCAATCTGTAAACTAAAACGCTGATACAGATGATCGGCTAAAGCCAAAAATCGCTTTCCCCTGGTGACTGACCAGGCCAATGATTGGTTGTTGATTCGTTCAGTTTATTCTTTCAGTTCTGTTCTCACCAGACAGAATTTATCAGCCGCATGTTTCATGAATCAGTCCAATTACTACAACTCCTGGTTTGAAACTCTTCACTTTGTATTTACCAACATGTGATTGAGGTATGGGCGATGAATGACGATGACAGCAACCAGCCATACATAAATCTGAAAGCAGGGGTAAGAGAAGGTTCATATCTAACAGAGATACAGGGGGACAAGAGGTCATCTAATTGTTGATTGCTGGTGACATTAACACAGGGATAGAAAGGTAATTAGTTAAAAGGATCGGCATCACATTTGGTGGCTAGCCCAGAGCCAACACGTGGGAAACATACGTATACTAACTGAGTAATGATTTATGATTTACACAACACTGGAGAATGAATTCAACACTTTGTCATTGCAGTTAAAAAAAAGTCATGTTCATCACAAGGTGACCCAGTACCCAGTAACACATGTCATTAACAGAGCAGATAGCCTTCTCAGTTGTCACAGCAGAGATGTCTAAGGGTTGTTTGTTACAGAAATGTACACTAAGAAAAAAACTGAATGTATTATTTTAACTTTCGTTTAACAAGATTCGACTTAAAAAAAGTAAATAACTAAATGTTTTCTGATTTGTCTGTATTTAGTACAGTCAAAAAAACAGAGTTTGATTCAAATCCAAACCACACAAGATCTCCAACCTTCAATCATACACCTTTCCATTTTAGCTCCAAAACCAGGTTCAGCCAAAACAGCTCCTCCTACTCTCTACCTATCATTCCAAGAACACTCAGTTCCTGTTTCAAAGTCAGAATAAAGATAATCTGGCATGTTTACAGTCTGTCTGATGGTCTGTGAACCTCTCTTTTACACTTTGTTGTGGCTTTATTCCTTGGTTTCAAGACACAATCCCCAATTTTTTATCTCAGACCACTGATTCAATAACCATCCCTCCTCCAGATTATCCTGAAATAACCACGGCTAAATCTGACAACAATCTAAGTCATTTCATCAATACATCAAATACCAGGCTTCACATTCCTGCCTCATTATCTACAGCCCTCCTGAACCACTTCCTTTAAACACCAATTTGAACCAATTGGTCTGTCAAACTGTCAAATCCTCCCCCTCCTGCTGCTCTCTAGATGTCTGAACAGCTTAACTTTATAATCTGTTTTAAACATCATTAAACTGAATATTCTTTCCACTAGCTTCATCTCTTCACTGGTGCTTTATCATCTAGTTTTAAAGCTGCAGTTTGTCCAGCCTGCAGGAAAGTCCACCCAGCACTTAAATGGTATTAAAGCATTTCCAACTCTATCTTAAAGGTTAAGTTTTTTTTTGTCTTTTTCTTTTTCTCTTTTAACAGTTTCGTGTTCGTAAAGGACAGAACACAGAAAAAGTAGTGTCATCAGGGACATACTTATTAGGTAACTGTTATTTTCCAGCATTTAACATCAGTATCACAGTTCCAACAAGAAAAACAGCATCCACTATTTCCAGTATACTTGTGGTGTCCCCCAGGGTTCAACCTTAGGTCCTATTTTATATCTACTTTCTTGTTGCCACTGGGCCACACATTTCAAAAGCTCTGCATTCATTTTCATCTCTATTTATTTTCAAGATGCCAATTACAGCCCAACTTCTTGGCCCCCTTTTTATCTCTTTTTAGACCGATGTCACCAAGTACAAATCAAACTGTTCCTTCTGGATGTCTCTATAAACTCCTCCACAGAGAAGACTTTAAAAAAAAAAAGTCATCCAGCACTCGAGGGTCATATTTCTCACCATTCAACAACCAAGTGTGCAGGGTGGTACATTCATGCTTCATTCAGCCAATCTAAAATTAGATCACTTTCAAGAGCTGCAGATCTGAAGAAAGTAATTCATTCCTTTATTTCTCTGAACTGGCCTCTGCCATAAGTCAAACGTTCGCCTCCAGCTCATTCCAAATCATTAGACTTTGGAGAAACTGTGGGAAGCTACATCACTTCACTCTCTTTCTGTGAGGTTTAGACTGGTTTCAAAGATTTTGTTTACAACTTGAAAGGCTTTGCATCATCTGGGAGATGTAGAGCCCATAACAGTGTGACACAGGTTGGTGATGTGAGCACGGAGGAATTTTACTGCTTTGTACCATTTCAAAGACTTGTTGATTTAACTTTACGTTCTCTTCTCTGGTGGTATTTTGATTTTGTTTCCTCCAGTCCACCTTGGAGGATATTCCCACTGGGGCTGTCAGTGTACAAGCCCCTCCAAACCCTTTCCCTCTCATCCTCGTTAAACCAGCATCTGCTGAGGTAAGAGGCCTGAAAACCCCTACCACACACACACACACACATTCGCCCCTTCCTTTGCACTGCATTCTCTTGAGCCTGCCATCTGCCACAGTGTTGGACAAGACCCCACTAACATGCAGCCACACACACACACACACACACGCACGCACAGAGAGAGGCTTACACACTCATTTCAACCCCTCGCAAATGCTGGAAAGCAGCTCCAGTACAGACACACATGAATGCACGCAGCACACTCACACACAAGCCAAAGTTAGCCAGGCTGCATATTCAATGAGGAGCCCCCCTGTGTGACAAAACAGCTTGCCGGGTCATAATGGTTTCGAGCAGAGCCCCACCCCACTGAATGGAGCCAGTGCACTCCTCCTCTCTTCTGCGAGGCAGGGAGGACAGAGAGGGGAGGACAGAGGGAGAACAACAAACTCTAATTACTCCTCTGTGGCTCGCTGGGCCCTCCAGCGTTTTTATTTCAGGAGTTGAGAGAGAGACAGAGAGAAGAAGGAGAGAGGAAAGACGAGGACACAGCAAACAGAAGAAAGGCCCCCGCTGATTGAGCATGAAACATCTCCCCGTGGCTCCCCCTCAGCCTCCTCTCTTCTGCTTGTCGTACATAATGCCCCCTCACTTCTCTCTGCAATTGTTCATCACCCCTCAGTCATCCACAGTGAATAATGATGTTTCCTCTCGGAGAGAAAGAGGCAGAAGGAGCAAGCCTGAGGCCATGCATTCTGATGGTCTAAGCATTCCCCAGTCTCACTCCGACTCAGGCAAAATCAACAGTGCAGCACCAAGGGAGGGGTGGGGGGTAGCGGGGGATGCAGGCATGAGCCGCATCCTCCTGTATCCACATTCTCCGGGTGTGTTTGTTGTGTTTCGTTCATTATTTACAATCTGCATCACCCGAAAGTCCCTCTGCATCTCTCCCCCCACTGAAAATAAACACAGATGCGGGATGAGAGAAGATGCTGGTGTCTTCCTTCACAAACAGGCGCGTTAGCAGCGTTACGTCCGCTCTCTGGGGACGTTCGCCCTTAACCGCCGAGCCATCATCGTCACTGTCACGCAGAATGGAGCCCGTGGAGGGGCTGAAGCCACTTGAGGATAGATTCCTTCTCGGGGAAAGTGAAGCCAAAGAGACAGCTGGGCCTGGATCCAGAGACTCCAGCTACTTCCAAAAGGCTGCTCAGTTTGTTTCGTGCTTGCGGGTTCATTTGCACAGATTTGGTCGATGGTCTTTGGATGATTGACAGGGAAAATGAAGCTGAGGATATTTGGTTAGATTGCTTTTTAAAAAAAAGTCATACTTTGTTATTTTCTTGCCATAATGTGTGTGTTTTTTTGTCATATTCCACAAGCGAATAAAATCCTTAATAACCAGGCCATGTGCAGCATTACGGTCCCGCTGTAATAGAACCCATTAAAGACACATTATCTGGTTCAGTGTGTCTTTCCGCTGCCTGTGCTGATGTAGGGTGAAATGGGCCATTCTAATCCTCATTAACATAGCTAATTTCACATAAGAGAAAGTTGATAGTGGGTGTCAGAACCATTCAAAGGTCACCCAAGCAAGCTACAGGGTTTGACACGGCAGCACGCAAGTGTGGATGCGTACATCTTAAGGATGCTGGTGGGAATTGTTCAAGCTGTTGGAACATTTGTTTCATTTATCGTAAGCCTCTTTCAGAAGGCAAGAGCAGTGTCATTACTGCTGTTGTGTAATGTTTGACAAACAGGCACAGCAAGCAGAGCAGTGCGTATATAAGAGAAACAGGCAGAAATGTCAAATCCTGAAGGTGAAAGTGGATTGAGCACCAGGAGGAAACAACAGGATAAAAAGGAGTGATAAGAAGGAGAAAGGGCAACAGATAAACGCCCTTCCCTCTCCTGGGTTCTCTGACAGCTCAGGCTACGGCTAACCTTTGGTCAGAGTGAGGGAACCAACATGTGACATGTTGCTCCTTCAGCAGACTCAGGCTCCGAGCCATCTTCCGTCACAGGGAAGAGGGGGACAAGGCTGACATGAGAGGCATGACGATGCCGCCACATGACCTCGACAGCGGACAATTAGCCCAACGTCACACTCCTCGGGCCAAATGAGTTTGGCTGCGTGGCGCAACTGCAGGAAGGGATCACGCACATTGGAGATTGGCGATAAATCAACACAAACGGAGCTGATGATGAGCTTCGATTTGTGGAGGAAAAGATGACAGAAAGAAGCAAAAGTTCCAGACGAGATGATGACATACGACTGTGGTTTGAACATCTGTCAGGTTGTAGTTTAAGGGGAGTACAAAAATGCTTAAATTACACCACAAACACATCTAAAGGAAGACTTTTTAACCAATTTTGACCTCTGCTTTCAGCCAATAACTGGACACCGCTGAGCATCATAAGCACTCCTATAAGCTGTGATGGATTTTCTGAGATATAATCTAAATATTTCTCAGACATCATCCCAAAACTTGTGCTAAAACCTTTAAAAACTGGTTTCTTTGTATGCAAACACATTGACATCTTATATCAACACTGTTGACTGAATGTGGTTCAGTGGAAGAGTTAAGAAGCTCAGGCAGCAGTAAATTCAGAACAGTGTTGGCCTCCTTCCCAGCAACCACTCCAACTTGCAGATGCTTTGCAAATACAGAAACAGTAACTCCGCAGGAACAAGAGCAACTTGTCAATCACCGAAAACTCATGAAAGTAGCAGGATAGCACACTTAAAGTAGCAGGAACCAAAAGAAAAGATGTGCGGGGTTTTTCTTTTAATGTGATGAAAGGAAAGAGAACTCACTCAGTCACCCTCCTGCGGGCGGTGATGCTCGCCACAATGACACTCTCTGGTCTCGGTGTGGCCACAGCCTTGAAAGTCCCCTTCCAAAACTTCTCAAAGAGCAGCTTCTCCTCCAGCTGCTGCAGGCCGGCAGTGCTGCCCTGAGATCCCAGGGCTGGAGAGGGGCCACAGGGGCCGATCTGGAGCGAACACGGGGGCTGCATCTCCTCATAGAAACACAAAGACTCTCACGCCGGTTGTCGCTCAGGAGCTGTCCAAGTACTGAATCAAAAGCAAGCCTAAAAAAAGCGCAGCAAGTGTTCGGCAGCGTCCTCTCCTCTCACAGCAGCAGGTCAATGTGTCAGCGCGTCTGTCTGCCCCTGCGCTCTTCAGCGGGGGCGCAGGGAGAGGGACAAAAGCTGACCTCTCTCCAAGTGGAGGCTGGGTATTGTTCTCCCAGATGGTGGAAGGAGGGGTGAAGGAGATTCTGTTTCTTTCCTCCGCCTTTCTGCTCTTCTGTCACATCTGCTGCTTTTTTTTTTTCAGAGTGGGTCTGCGTTTGGGACTAGGAGTCGGAGCGCTCCTCTTTCTTCCCGCGTGCTCCTCGCTCCCCCGTCAGCAGCTTCACACAGAACAATGCATCGCAAACGAGAGACGGAGCAGTCCTGAGGAGTGAGTGGATTTCTTGTTGCTGGAGTGTTTTGGTGTGGAGATGATTGGATGCCTACACACACTGGCTCAGGGCAAGTGTCGCTGCAGCGTGTCTGAGGGCAAGCAGGAGTGTGTGCTGGATAGTGAGAGGGTGAGATGCGAGTGAGAAGCTCAGCTGAGAGCGGCTTGTTTTGTGTCTCTCAGATTGTGACGTCAAAATTGGGGGCTGGACAGAGGGGAGAGGGACACCTCCTGTCAGTCCTCTCTCTCTCTCTCTCTCTCTCTCTGTCTCTGTCTCTCTCTCTCTGTATCCTCCTATTCTAACCCTGATTGAGTTCACTTGTCATCCTGACGGGCTGCAGGATAATATACATATATATATATATATATATATATATATATATATATATATATATATATATATATATATATATATGTTTCTTCTTTTATCTTTTCTTTGTGGGTTTTCATCCTCCAGTCATCCTTTCTTAAATGACATAAGCATTTGTATTTCTTATCTATTCATCAGTACAAACAAAATGTTTTTGGATTTAAGAAGATGAATACAGGAGCTATCACTGATGTGTCTGAAAGAGCAATGATTACTTTTGCTGTTTTCTGACATTTAAAGGTCAAACTCCTCATCAATATAGAGGACTGTTTGGGGGGCATTTCTTTGCAGCAAATGCTTGAAGTTGAAATGCTGAGCCCTAACCCTACCCTGACATCTCCATCACACTAAGGCCCCGTTTATAAGACAACAGCATCAGGGTGAAATGCAAGAGTTTTGTTGCGTTTCGGCCTCTGGTTTATACGTAAACGCCGTTTCAGCCAACCTAAAACGCACCTTTTTTAAAACGCCCTCCAGAGTGGGATTTTTCTGAAACGCTGCAGCGTCCGTCGCCGTATAAACGGCAAGCCGGCGTTTTCAGTGAAAACACTGACGTCACGCTCCGTTTTGCGCATGCCAATTCCACTTTCAATGTGGGAACTTTTGCGAACCGGACAACAAAAACGGTTAAATGGTGGACTTACCGTGTTGTGTTTGTGCTGCTGAATCTGCTGACTGCCTTAAACAGAACATTAATCTGTTGCTCCACTTGAGAGCAATATATCCAATATCCACCAGACGATCAGCCCGCCTCTTCTTCGGTGGCAGACTACCAAAAGACTCTACAGTTGTATTGACATCTACTGGCCTTTTATGCATACTACAGCGTTTTCAGTCCCTCGCCGTTTCTGTATAAATGCAGATTTTTTTCTCTCCGTTTTTTGCGTTTTCGGGTAAAACGCTGTGAAGCGTTGTCGTATAAACGGGGCCTAACTCTAGTGACTGGCCCCAGTCCTGTTTATAACCACAGGACCCCTTATGACATCATCAGCAGTGTACTTTCCATGGTAATAGAATCTGAAGCAAATGCTGGAATATTAACCTCATACGCGCTCCTGGGTAGCCGGCGGGGGATTTGCCCTGTTTTAAGCTTCGCCAAAGCATAAATAATGCACCCTTTGTCAAATATTGAAATGCTACACCTTGTTAGAAAGCTTAGTGTCTCCACAATCGGCTCATTAAGTTTTTTTTGCAGTTTAAATGACCAAAAAAACGTTATTAGTGAAGGAATCAGTCAGAGAGTGATCACAACATCTGGGACTTCCTACCTGTTTGCGGGTCATAACGTCACATCTGCAGCTCGTTCCACGATTATTTACACTCCGTTTGATCAGAGGAATCCAAGGCTCAACAATATCAAAAGCATTGCTCCATAAAATTAATCCAAGTGGTGAAATCGCTCCTGTAACGTCCAGTCTGCAGAGCCCGTTCACAACATCAACAGCGGCTTTGCCATATTATTGCGTTTCCTCGCCACTTTTTATCCAACAAAACTGGGTATGTTTGTTTTCTGTAGGCTTCTAGCTGCATAACAAAAGTATCCCCATCGAAATCAGTCCAGTATTCATCTCAGGACAGTGTTTGAAAGAAGAGGGTTGACTGGCTGATGACGCACGGTGTCCCGGCGTAATACTTTTATAAGTTGCTCGTTTATTTGAAGACAGACCTGTCAATCACTCGAAGTGTAGCCAATCGCTTTACTGTTCGAACGGTGTCGGCTGTTGTCACATAAAGAGTGGATAAGACCGTCTAAAAACTCTGCGTATTCAGTTCTGTTCAGTCACATTTCATGAGCGCCACAGGAGAGGAGCACCTGGTGACCGCTAAAAGACACGATTTTAGGGTTTAAGACGAGCTTCTTCACGACCAGCGAGAGAGGACGGATGAAAAGATACCTGCGGCTAACGAAGCTGGTTGTGTGCAGCTGCTACGTAGGAGCTGATGTAAGTACAGTCACGGTTTAGATGCGCTGTTATGAAAGTGTCTGGATGCTGTTTTCTTCGTGATTTCTCTGGGCTGCAGCACATATGATGAGCGCTTGTGCTTGGTGTGAAACATAAACTGTAGCAGAGCTAGTGAAACTGCTAGCACTGTATGATATATGTACAGTCTGCCTGACGCTATCGTGTGTTTATAGAACGGTTGTGGTTGGTTGCTGCGGCCATAGAGGCAGGCTTTGAGCCTTCATATGAACAGCTATAGGGAGCCGTCTGTCACGTGACATAAACAATGCCTCTGATTGGGCGAAATTGCGCTGCACCTGTCTGTCTGTCTTTGTACAAAGTGTGAGCTGTTAGAGAGATGAACCGTTCATACTTGAGACATTTTTTGAACAAGGTTGTGATCATGTTCATTTCTGCTCTGAAAACGTTTATTTTGCTTGGTGTGCAGAGTTTCTAATAGTTTGTATAAAGTTTAATTTTTGTGCAAATATAGTTTTTTAAAACGTTTTATTGTAAAGATTGTTAGTCTTGTGCAAGTACAGTTTGTATATAATGCTATTTTGTAGAATTTTGGTTTGTATATAGTTTTATTAAAAATTATATTTTAAAATAGAATATTCATATTTCGGCAGTGGCAGTGGCAGTAGTATTAGTAGTTGGTATTATAGAAGTGACAGAAGTGTTTCCTGAATCACAGAAATGAGTAAAAACCTTTTGGCACTGTTTGGCACAGTCTGGCACAATTTGGCACAGCTCAGATAGATTTGGTCATCTGAGATTAAAACCTCTACAACTCCTCTAAGTTCTTACCTTGAAAGCTTACTTTTCACTCAGATGTAGTCGACAAGATGTAGAATTGATATGGTGAAGGGCTTATGTCTCGCATAAAGCATCATGAAGTTATTTGTTTTCAAAAATGAGTAAAAAAAATGAAGACAAAATTTTTGTGTTTCAGCCACATTTAGCCTTATATAGACTTAAGCCACATATAAAAAAGTGATATTTTCTGAAACTAGAGGTTGTTATCTTTCAAATGAGGTGACACTGATGAATTTTGACTTTGTGGTTCTTCAGTTATGAGCTTTTAAAAAAAGTGTGGTAAATTGGCCTCCACTAGGTGGAGTGTAAAGGGTTAAAATGCTGAACTCTAACCCGAGCCCCTTGTGACATCATCAGCTGCACAGGTTTCCCACTATCATTGACCTTTGACCAATCCCACTTATAACCTCTGTCTCTTATGACATCATCAGCTTTGTGGTTTCCATGATGATGGATAATTTCCATTCATTTAAAGGAGCCAAGAAATTTAAGAAAATGCTGAATAATTTCAAAAGTACGAGGGTCATAAATTCAAATGATACACACACACACTTCTCTTTAACATGCTGAACATTTAACAATTGGAACCGAGAAAATCAGTGATAATTTCAGTGAGAAGTTAGCCAAAATGGTACAGAGGAATAAGTTGCAGGTTTTCCTCTATCCCTTATGACATCATTAGTTGTGTGGTTTCCATGATGATGGATCATTTCCATTCATTTTAATGCTGAATATTTTTAAAAGTGCAAGGGTTAGAAATGTGGATCATATGAATACACTTCTCCTGAACAGACTGAACATTTTACAATTCAAACTGAGAAAATCATTAAAAAGTTTGTTGGAGGAGTAGCGAGGCAAAAAGCATTCAGAAGTTTAATAAAGATGGATTTCTTCCTTTAAACCCATTTAACCCTCACCACGGTCATATTTAAATATTTTCATGGTATATTTTGCTTTCAATGTTAAATTTCCTTTTTTTTTTTCTAAATGTGCAGTATGAGAATGCAAGCGGTCGAGAATAGAACCCCGGCTCTTTCCATTTATCACCATGCTTTTAGAGTGACAGACGGAGCTATCAGTTTCCTCCAGTCTTTTCCAAACCATTACATCTTCCAGTGAACCTTTCTCTAATGTGTTATGTTGCTGTTCATTACTGCTGGAAATGTATTGGATTTTTTTCTTTTCTGTCTGTTATATTGAACCTTCTGTCAGCCACACTGTGACGGATGCTGATGGTGAACAAGTGAAATATTCTGCAGGGAGCAATAAATGTCATCACCATTCTTTAGCTGACCGTGATGACAACACTTCTCTCCACAAAGCAGCTGCACGGTTAATAAAGGATGAAAGGTAACCTCAAGAAAAAGTGAAATAATTGAACTATCATACAGTGTGTTGTTTAATTCTGTGACCAAGAAAGGCTTCACCTCTTGTCTCTTTAAAACAAATCACTTCTGGCTTCTTTACGCTGAGCTTCCTTGAAACACCATCAGCCTACTTGACTTATAAAGTAAGATGAACTTTGCACAGAAGTCAACAGCAGAATAACTTGTTTAAAATCGGCAGAAAAGATGTGGAAAATTTTTTATGGGTGCAGCCAACGTACGCAGCTCTGAGGCTCATCCCTCAGCGTTGCCAACTGTGAGACCAGCAATGGAGAGGTTAGGACCACATTTATTCACACCTGGGCTAAATATTGATATTGTAGTCTGATAGATCTGTTAATACATTTCCCTGCCACTTTAATTCCTTTCAGCTGCCCGAACAAAAGCAATGAGGGTAATATGACCAGAGGTTAACTGTCCAAAGGTTAATACACCAGCTGCATGATACCAGAAGAAGGCAGTGAGATGTTGGACAGTGGTAACCCCTGATTCACACATACTCCGTCAGCCCCGCGGTCCGTCAGCCCCGCGGTCCGTCAGCCCCGCGGTCCGTCAGCCCCGCGGTCCGTCAGCCCCGCGGTCCGTCAGCCCCGCGGTCCGTCAGCCCCGCGGTCCGTCAGCCCCGCGGTCCGTCAGCCCCGCGGTCCGTCAGCCCCGCGGTCCGTCAGCCCCGCGGTCCGTCAGCCCCGCGGTCCGTCAGCCCCGCGGTCCGTCAGCCCGAGCCAATTCACACTGGATCCTTCTCAGGAGCGGAGTGCAGCTTAGCATACTCCGTAGCAGCTGGATACGCGAGATCACAGGAGAACCTCGTTTCCGCAGGAATCACACCCATGACAACTACTTTCATGATATTTAGTATGTTAAACTCACCTGCCCTCCCAGAGCTTCATTAATTCAGTCCTTCCCTTTTAGTTTCTGTTGGTGTCCTTATATAAAGGAGGAGGATAAAGGATATGCCGTATCATATATAATTATAAGGTTTTCCGCCTCCAATATATGACTGCTGGCCCTGTGCCAGTGTCATAGTTTTGATATACGAGGATAATTTTATAATTGACAGTCTTAACATGAAAAGACCGGAAACTCTGATCGTTTTTCATGTCTGTTTTCCTGTTTGGAACGATCTGCTCTATGGAGAGTGACACGTCAGGCAAGAATAGACTCGCAGCGGAACAGCCGCGAGCAGCCGTTGGTAGCACGCGCCAGAGACGGACCGCGGCACAGGCTGTGTGAATGCACTGATTGACTTGAATGGCAGCAAAATACAGCGCAGTGCGCGCCACTGACGGACCTTGGCGCTCATGCTGTATGTGTGAATTGGGGGTAAGAAGAAGCTAAGACATGCGCTAACTACTGGGCCTACCACGAAGGGCAAAGCTGCCTGTGGAAACAAAGACGAATCAGGCTTTACAGCTTGGTGGAAACAGTGCTTTAGGATAATCCAGCTGAAGCACTGGTCAATAAAAAGCAATTGAATGATTATCATAGAAGTTTCATTTGTCAAGTTTATGACCCACAAAGCTGTTACTGCATTTCTTTGTCTTATGAAGCAATTAAAATTCTAAAGCTCTGGTTTGAAACTAATAAATAGTCAACTTGGAAGTGATGGTACAAATAATTGACAGAGTAGCCCAGATAAGCGTTACGCTTGAATAAAAACCACAGACTTGGTCTCATCATTCATTAACAACAATAAGCTGTGAGGAGGTGAAATACTGTTCAGTGTTTTAATCACTCCACAGTGTTATTTTCCCTCTCCAGATAGCCAGCTAGATGTTGTAAACTCGGTCACTCTTTCTCCTTTTCTTCCTTTCTTCGCTCACACACAAACATTATCAGCGTCTTGGACAAAAGGCCGAGTAAATCAGCATAACAAAAGACCCGGCTCAGTGAGGACCAGTTGGAGCATGTGGCTGACACAAACCTCCCCCAGGGGTTTCAGCTTTTTCCCTGCTGTCGGACACCTCCTCCCCCTCCTCGCCTCTTCGCTCTACTTCTACAAGACACTTAACATGAAGCAACAGCTCAACAATCCCCACCCCACTCCTCCCTCTCTGTCTCTCTCTCTTCTCCATCGTACGTCTCCAATGCTGCATAACATCTGCTGCTGAAACCACGTAGGACAGTGTTTGGAGATGTGAGATTATGGAGATATGAACAGGGGTGCCACCCTGTTTCTGCTCCAGCTGACAGCCTGGCTAATACTCGACATGATGGATACCATCAATAGACTTCTGAAACTGCGTGACATCTATCAGAGAAGACAGCCAAGCCTCTAGATAAGTTGACATTTCAATGCAGTAAACATTAACTGTTGTAGCTGTGGCATCAAACCCTTTACAGTTCTCTGCACTTCATGTCAGCTTTTACAAAACATTTGCTCTGCTTAATATTTCAGGATGTCTCTTTGATACCCGCTTTGAAACTTCACTGCTTGCAGCACTACACAGATGTGTGGTTCCTCTGTTTGATGTGCGAGCTCTGAATCAGACTGCATGGGAAGATTATTTATCGACTATCAAAATAACCCTTGGACTTGGTACGAGCTATGGATTAGAGCAAATTATCTATGGTGAAAGGTACATCATCGTATCAGATTTCAACAGGAGCCAAACTTGGCCAACTGAACTCTACACTGTTTACCCCATGATTCTGTTGTCCCAAGTTCATCTGGGTTATAAATTAAGTCTAGCACTGACTGCAGTTACACCTTTGGCCAGAAGTGGTGTTTTGTTTTTGATTTTTCTTTATGAGATAAAGACTCTGTTTCCCATGAGCACCATCGCCCACTGTTGTAAAGAAGTGACTCTTGCCAAGATATGCATTTTATCTTCTACTTTTCTTTGATCAGAACAACTTTTCCCAGGATGCAAAGCGACAAGGTAATGTATTTATTTGTGGTTATGTAGCACTATTGTTTGAAAGGTGACAAGAATCAAACTTTGTAAACATGGTTTGTGGTGTAGATTAGGCCCTGTTTGTACGACAACGCTACAGCGTTTTACCCGGAAATGCAAAAAACGCAGAGAGAAAAAGCTGTGTTTATACGGAAACGCTGAGGGACTTAAGCTGTAGTATGCGTACACAGCCAGTAGATGGCGATATAACTGTAGAGTCTTTTGGTAGTCTAAATATTAAATTTACACATTCTTCATTTGTACTTCAATAAATAAATCCATCATATTGAACTATAAGAAGCCCCAAAATCATTCATTATTTTTGTTTAGGCCCAAAAATGTGGAAAGATCGCTGTTAAAGATGTGCAGCAGCTCTGACCTCTGATTCACACATACTCCGTGAGCGCTGCGGTCCGTCAGCGCGAGCATCCGTCTCAGGAGCGGAGCGCAGCTCAGCGTACTCATAGCAGCTGGATACACAAGATCACAGGAGAACCACATGTTCCTGCAGGAATCACACCCGTGACAACTACTTTCATGATATTTAGTATGTTAAACTCACCTGCCCTCCCAGAGCTTCATTAATTCAGTCCTTCCCTTTTAGTCTCTGTTGGTGTCCTTATATAAAGGATGTGTTGTATCGTATATAATTATCTGGTTTTCCGCCTCCAGTATAAACTTTTCCTCGTCCATGGCGTCAGATTTCCTCTGAGTCTGACCCGCTCATGACTGCTGGCCCTGTGCCAGTGTCGAAGTTTTAATATACGAGGATAATTTTACAATCGACAGGCTGAACAAGGTGGTCTATTTTGAAAAGAAAACTTTCATCGTTTTTCGTGTCTGTTTTCCTGTTTGGTACGATCTGCTCTGCAGACATTGACGTGTCTCTGCAGCGTACTCCTGCAAAAATAGACTAGCAGCGGAACAGCCGCGAGCAGCCGTTGGTAGCACGTGTCAGAGACAGACCGCGGCGCTCACGCTGTATGTGTGAATTAGGGGTGAGAGAAGCTGCAGTCAGACTCCAGTCTGAACCTGAACCTGGACCTGTGCATGTTACAGACTGAGGAGTGAATGAAGTTGTGTGTCAGTTTCAGGCACAAGGGAAAAACACAACCATTCTATTTTTGCTAGACGCCGGAGCTGTGACGCGTCAGTTCATTGTAGGGAAGATTGAGCAGGACAGAATGTCATGCATGGAAACTACTTAAAAAGAGCCTGAGACTTTCAGAATAAAACAAACTGTATCAAAACTAGATCGTATTTAGCTTTACCTTTGCAACAACACATCATAATGATTGAAGACACACCAAGAGTCAACAGGTCAGAAGATATTTGGGGGAAACAGCAGAAAACATGGACGAGAAGCTCATCACTAAGGTGAAAAACCACAAAGTAACAGTAGTTTATATCAGATAACAGAACCCCAAACTCTCTAGGGGACAAATCAAAAGAATATTTTTTAAAAGAATTTTTCAATAAGCTCACCCATGGTAGAAACGCAAAAAGTCACGGAAAAGGCACAGCAAATCCCTCTCCTAGAAATCCCTCCACAGGATCAATATACTGATATGTGTTTGTTGTTTTTTTTTTGTTTGTTTTTTTAAATTGTATCACATACATACTGCCGGGATTACAGGTTATCACAAGAACTCCTCGGTCTTCAGACCACAGTTTGTCAGTCATGCGATTTGCCAGACTGCCAGTGTGAGGTGACAAACCTAGCCAACATACAGCAGAGCGGAGCAGGACTGCAGACACATCTGGTGTATGTGAGGGCCTTCCAGTGAGGTCAGTTAGTCTAAATCAAAATTTCCTCTCAAGCAACAACAAATTTAGTTGCTACAGAGCATGCGTACTGGAAACGCATGTGCACCAGCTTTGACTGTGCTGGATGTTGAGTCTGTACACGGATGAAGAATCCTCACAGTGGAGAATTCCTGAACAATTACCGGCATGTGAATTTCCTCTCCCCCCTGATGAGAAGCTGCAGGTGTGGGCAGGGTTCTGTATCTGTCTCTCCTAATGGGTATGCATAAAGACACAGCCCTGTACCTCATCTGGATTAATAATGCATATATTAGCTGATAACATGGAACCTTGATGTATAACATCAGCAGTCACTTAATGATAAGTGGCTGCTTCATCAGTGTGCTTTGCATAAAGATTCTGCAGACGCACTCTTGAATCAAACCAGAGGGCAGAGATGAGCCGCTCCAGCAAAACACAGAATATGTTTCATTTATGGAGGGGAATATCAAACAGCAGCTTGTGCCACGAGATGAAGTCGAGGTTATATTGGAGGGCTGCGCCGAGGGCAGCGAGGTGGACTTCCTCCCGCTGAGTGTTTTTATGAAGTGCTTCTGCCGGCACTGGTTTTATATGGAAAGTTGAGCTCAAGGACACAGAGCTGTTGTGGAAGAGGTCATTAAACAGCAGAGAGACAATCATTTCGTGTGTTAGCCTCGGTGTTTTTGTGAAGAGAAACGTACCCAGAGATGGTAATTGGTTTTGAAGTGTTGAATAACATTTAGCACCAACAGTATAACAGGTGAGCGGATGCTATCATCATTAATACAGCATCTATCTGTGCGCTGTATGTACAAAACATTTAATTATTACTATGTTTACGTTTTATTTCATGTTTAGCAGTTCAGAAATATGACTCTTAAACTGTGG
The DNA here is from genome assembly GCA_030710495.1 of Labroides dimidiatus. Lineage (NCBI taxonomy): Eukaryota > Metazoa > Chordata > Actinopteri > Labriformes > Labridae > Labroides > Labroides dimidiatus. The sequence goes on from CM061153.1 coordinate 4,782,112, forward strand.
GTTGTGCTCTGTACATAGACTTTCAGTCTCTACATTACAGGCAAAGCCATTTTAAACAACGGGTCAAAGCTGTAATACCAACTTCCAGGAACACCGGATGTTTGTTTCTTTATCTGCTGTATCTGATGTCTCAAATGTTTTTCGTGTTTCCTTTTTAAATGTGTTCTGAGTGTTTCTGAAGAGGCTCTGACATTTAAAAATATGTCTGTGAATGAATCCCCCTGAAAGTGTTCATGTGTCAAAGACGAGTCCTGAGTGTTGATGGTCCTGTGTAATTTTCTAGGTTAGCTGACAATCCGCTAAGCATGACGTGCTTTCATTCAAAGTCAATCAGACATTAGGTGATCTTTTTAAAAGAAGCAGGGGGAATATATAAAGAGTTATTGGCGAGGCTGGATAGCTCAGATCCAAATCTGACGATAATTGTGGTTGTTAGAGCAGATGGAGTCATCTCTATGGATTTTTAAAGTTGCAGATCTATTCAGAGAGAAAGGGAAAATTGTTCAGGAATAGATTGTTCTTTTCTTTTTACAGAGGAGGGTTCAAGTCAGTGTGTTCCTTTGTTTGCTTTTCTACCACTGATGCATAATTTGTTGTTTGTTCTCGGTGTTTCTTCACTATTTTTCTTTTTATTTGTTTGGTTCTTTTCATTGTCACCAGCTGCATGCACATCTCATAACTTCGAGAGCAATCATCTGCTGGTATTATCGGAGAAAAAAAAAAGCTGTCACCGCTGCATTCAGGACAGAAAAGCTCACTTTTGTAAAGTTTTTGTGGAGATGTGACAGTAAAAGTTTCTTGGTTTAACTTTCTCTCAGTACTTTTGGTTGAAAGTTGGGAAAGTAAAACTCTTAAGTTAAGCATTGTAAATAATAAAAGGAGCTGGGCTAAACTCATGTAAGTTAAAAGCACTGATATTAAAAGCTGCCAACACTGCCACCTAGGATTTCAAATGTAGAGTATAGGACTCTTCTTCAAAAAACACAGGCTCTTAAAATAGAGGGAGCAAGGTTAAAAAACAGACAGGGAACTAAGATGACAACATTCTAATTTATTAGCATAAAAATGTTAACGAAGTCTAAAACAGAGTCTAAAACATGTGACAGGAGAATTGTTGGCTTACACAATAAAACACAACTGTACAAAATCCAATCAGTGTCTGAGAGGACAGTTCTCACAATTTTCTCTGAATTCTCGGTGTCGCTCCGATCAGCCCACCCCGTGTCGACTCCTTTCAAAGGACCTGAGGGGACAGAACAGCTTCAGCGAGCAACATTTCAACTAAACAAGGTAGAAATAATGTCACCCCAACTTTCTCAATCTGTCCTGGTGCGGCCGTCAATCTGTTAGTGTACTCAGAGTTTTCCTGGGTCAGAGTTTGCTGACTACCAACCCAGGCCTGCCTGAGGTTGTCATGGTCTGGGTTTTTGTTGTCTTTTCCTCCCTTGTCTTTTCTTTTCCTTCTCTCAGGCTAAGGGGCAGTAGGCGTGGCCGGTTCTCCCTCTCTCTGTGGCTGCAGATGAGACACACCTGTCTTCAATCCACCTCATCACTCCCTCAATAAAACTCAAGACTCCAACACTCTGCCAGATAATTCCGTCCTGTTCAGTTGTGCTATCTACTTATGTTTTTTTGGATTTGTATCTCAGCAGAGTCTTTTGTTTCAGTCGGTGCTTTTGCTAACCAAGCCCTATCTCTTTGTTGTTTTTTTTTTTGCAGGGTGTTTTTTCCTGCTGCCACGCCGGCCCACCTGTTCTCTGCCTGTTGGTCAACCAATGGCTGTTTTTTCAGTTTTAGTCTTTGACCTTTTTGCCCTACGGCCGATTAAAGAGAACTCTGGACTGTTCTTTGGTTTTTTTGTCTCCTTCTTTAGTGGTCCAACTTGCTCTGACCCGTAACAGAGGTGGCGCTGGCGAACACTAAGCTGCATTGTAGACGCTTCTAGACAGGAGGTCCTTTGGCTTCAAGTTGCATTTCCTCTCCTACGCCGACTGCTGGTCACCTGGATCCCTCTCTGCCACTGGCTTTCTTCTCTTTCTCTCTCTCTCTCTCTCTATGTTTTTTTCATACTTTATTGTGTCTATTGATGTTATTAGTACAAAGATGTGTATTTTGCTGTTCAAACATTTTTCTTTTCCATTTTTGTTCATGTTTTGTTTACCCTTTACGTCCACCACACAAATCTGACAATATTTAGAATCAAAACTCTTACCTAACCTAACCCCTATAATACCTGTTTCTGATAAATAAAATGGAGAGAAAGAAGGTAAGGCACAAAGACACTGTCAGTTTTTTGTTTATGTTCCAGATAAATAAAGGATTGGAAAAAATATATCCTGGTTTGGAGTCTTATTACTCGCTTGTGGCAACACTGAAGGTCTTCCAGTTAGGAGTCAGCTGAGGGGACTGAAAACTGATCAATCAGTAAATCTCATAGAGATTTTCTGTTGTTGGATATGAAAATGGAGGAAAGGATCCATCTTAACCTCTGACAGGAACACACCTGTGGGCTCACCTGTGAATGTGGCATCAAAGTGTGAAGGCATCACGAATGATTGCAGTGACAGAAGGTTTTTTAGCTTCCTCTGGCTGCTTAATGTTCAGCACTCTTAGCTTCAGCTCCATCGTAGTCCCTCACATATTGCCTCAGTAAAGACAGATGATAGTTGGTAAAAACCTTAAGACTCTTGGTTCACATCACCGATACTCCAACCCTGCTTATGAGTTATGACAACGAACACGATCCTACAGGTGGTCCCACGCCAAGAGGCTCCTGGAATATTTCACAGACTAAAATAATCTCCCGCTAGAACTTTTAGGCTCCTTTTCCAATTATAAACTACAAATGACTTTTCAAAGTAGGACTGGCTACATTACAGAATAAAGCTGCATGTACTGCCACTATGCTGCAGGAGGGCTGCCAACAGAGACACAGGCTCTCTGATTACTTTGACGGTTTACCCAGAATCCCTTCATTAACATGTAAACCCCAAATTCAAGGTGCTTTGGTTCAGGCTGCTCAAACCCGATAAGATATTTCATTTTCAGGGTATTGCAGTTTTGGGAAGTAAATAGAGCTTGTGAGACTTTTGTTGTGCGGCATGGCACTGGAGGGGCCAAGGTGTGAGGAGGGCGTCTGATAAAAAGAAATTAACAAAGAGAGAGTTACACGCTGGGAAAGCTGAGAAATGGGGAGCTAATACTGTTGGCTTTAGAGAGAAAAAAGCCCCCAAGCCAAGATAAATAACACCGCTGGATATGTTCTGGGATGTATTGCTTTGCTGAAGACTACTATTAGCATATCATAGAGAATATAAATGGATTCCCGTTCCAGTTTTATCTCCATATCAGCACTGTCACAGACAGAGGGGTGATGCAGAAAGTGTCTCCGCCTTAGAAACATTGAATAAATCCAGCAAAGTAGTCAATCTGGGAGTGTAATTACCCATCATGCTGCAGCTCATAACTCCTCACCCTCCCACTAGGTGCATGAGGAGATGAAGTAAAGATGATCCCTCACACCCATTCTGACTCTGTGTGGCAGTGCTGGCTGTCGCCATAGAAACTTAAAAGCTTAAAATGCAAGAATCGGTCAATTTAATCTGTACTTTCACGAGAGAGCAATTAAAACATAGGTCAAAATCAGCATAACAGGATGGGGAGTCAAAAGGTTGTTCTTTGTTTACGATGATGGATCTAAAAATCACACCAGGAGGATTATTGTTGGGCCTTTCTTCACGCTGAGGTAACACTGACATGACTTTTGATAGAGGTGTAGAATCTAAAATATGCACTCCAGAGTAGTTTCTGCAGCAGTTCAATCAAACACCTTCAGGAAGTCAGCACGTAGACTTCCAAATGATCCTCCTTTGAGTGAGAGGAGGCACACAGGCCATCTGCACACGCTATCACTAATCAATACATTTTATTGCCCTGATAAGCAAAGATTGACGTACAAGCAAACAAACAGTCAGATCCCTCCAGACATTAAAACAACAACCAGGTGCATAATCTAAGTTTTCAAAAGTGACAGCAGGCTGTTATGGACTCACCTTTGCGTTCTAGCTGTAGGACAACAGACGCAGATACCAAGAAGCAACAGGTAAACAAAACAGAGCAAGACAACCAAATCTGTCATGTTTTTCCAGGATGAAGACTCCGTTACCCATGAGCACCATCACCTGCTTTCATGAGGATGTGACTTTAGTCAAGTCGTGCATTTGTTTTGGAGAGCAGCTCTTCTTTTTTAACTCTATTTTTCTTTGATCAAGACAACTTTTCCCAGGATACAAAGCAAAAAGATGTTTCGATTAACTGTTACATAAGGCTGTTGTTTGAAATGTGACAACAATCAAAGTTTGTACAACCCCAGTTCCAGTGAAGTTGGAACGTTGTGTAAATGGTAAATAAAAACAGAATACAGTGATTTACAAATCCTGTTCAACCTATATTCAACTGAATTCACTACAAAGACAAGATATTTATTGTTCAAACTGATAAACTTTATTGGTTATTTTGCAAATATTCACTCATTTTGAATTTGTATTTTATTTTATTTTTTTAAATGGCATAACAGCATTAAAAAGCATATTTACGACCTGATTCAAAAAACACTGAGGGTCTGATTTACTTATTTCGCTGTCGGCACACACTGTACGAAGGGGATGAATTTTTTTCTAACTCAGCAGTTTAGAAGATCGTAGGATTACAGGTTCGTCCAATCAGAAGCTCACCTCAGCTCACGTGACTGATGGGCGCCCTATAGCTGATAGAAAGGGAGCTCAAAGTCTGCATCATATCCAAGATGGTCCTGTCCAATGATTGGCTTCATTTGACTGTATCAGGAACAGACGGGTGACGTCACAGAGACTACTTCCATATTTTATACAGTCTGTGGTTTTATGCTTCTCTGTTGCTTCTAAGACAAAAATTGTGGCTGTAATGTGGGCCTTAACTTTTTTTGAACAGTTTATACAAAACACATAATTATAAAGTCCTCACAGAGCCTTTAACCACTTTTCCCTCTTTCTTTCTTTCTTTCTTTCCTTCTTTCTTTCTTTCTTTCTTTCTTTCTTTCTTTCTTTCTTTCTTTCTTTCTTTTTGTTTTATTAATTAGTTATAATCATCTTAAATTCAGAAGACTCCAAAGAATTAAACATTATTGAATTAATTTAGTGTTTTAATTTTATTTTCAAGTTCACCAACACACTTTCATATGGAATTATTCATACTACCAATTAAAAATATTTGTAGTTATGGTGATAGTTTGAGTTCATGTTTTTTGCAGAGGGTAACTAAGACTAAGTGACTGAGAAAAGTGAAACACTGTGAAAACAATAGCTGTTCTCCATAAACTGCACGTAGAGTAATATATTTTCTATTAGATGGTATCACTTGGTAGCACTTCTGGGCTAAAGTCAAACACTTTTAACTGTTTGCCTGATGCTTTCAAATTCAGACAAAAACTGCATAAATACATACAGCATTTTTATTTTCCTTTAAATTTACTTTTTATTGCCTACAGAAAATGCTCAAAAACTTGAGAGGAAATTGTTTCCTCCAGGAAAAAATCATGAACATTAATTAATCAGGCTTTTCTTTTTGTCATATTGTTCGAAAGAACTGAAGACACGGCAGGGTAACAAACATTCCTAAGTCCAAGTCTTGCCTCATACTTTTGCATAACAGATATTCAGACTCTGAAATATTGATCCTGTGAGTCACCACACAGCAGGTGACTGGCAGGTGAAGAGGCGGTCAGCTGCACGGAGCGAGGGGGACCAGGAAACTCCCATCTCTGTGTAGTCTATGAGTGTCCCTTAGGATAAATAAACATCAGGGTTGAGGGAGGACTCCATGCATGATCTGCTTGTTCCAGACCCCCTAGGGACACAGAATAACACTCATCTGTAGTGATCGCCGAGACAGGCTGCAGAGCGTTTCACAGAGCGCCTGAAGACAAGCAGAGGGTCACCTCATGAGCCTTCATCTGAGCAGACAGCGGTCATGTTGTGAGGCTCACCCTGTTTACAAACCTCAGGCACTACAGGAGAAGATTCTGTGTGCGTCTGATGGACAGATCAATTTGAAATAAATCTCTAATTATCAAGTTTTAATGACTATTTGTTACATGTATTTATATTTCATTGCAAAAGAAAAAAAAATCAGCTTATAAATTAAATCTAAATGTGAATCTTTCCTGTTTCTTTAATTTTATATGATCAAAAAAAAAAAAACCTGGCCTGGTCACAAATCCATTCTGAAAACAAGCAAACTTGACAGTTCAGGCAAACATCCAGCTGATGTAAGTGTTGCTCGACTCGACGTTCAGCACTTCTGCCCTCCAGCACCTCTCTGCTGAGTCCTTTATCTGTTAATACAGTTGGCAATTAAGACAAGGTGGTAGGTGTCGCCTTCTGTCTGATGTTTACTTGCAGACTCTCTGAAAGGACGTGCTGTGACACAGGCCTCTTCTCTGTCACCTTCTGGATCAGCTTTTCTATTTTGTAAGGGGTTAATTAAAAAAAAAAAAAAAAAACTTCTTTTCAAAGAGTTTTTGTGTCTGCTGCTTTGGTAACAAGTTTCAGGCTCACAATGTCACATCTATGGCTCTTTCCTTTAGTCCAACAAAGACTATTACAAACACACAGTGAGGAATTAAATCAAATCCATCTCAGCTTTTGTTTGCCATCCATTCATTATCAAAAACACTGTTTATCTGTTCAGGGTCAGGGCGAGGATGGAGCCTCTCTCAACTGTTATTGGACAAAAGACAAGATTCATCCTGGACGGGCCAAACCTTTACAAGGTTGAAAACTTAGATTACAGCTGTAGAGTGTATCATTTACAGATCATCAGGAAAGTATTCACAGCACTTTGTTTCAAAATTGAGTTTTTTTCCCCCTCACAATGCTAAAAACAACACCCCAAACTGTTCTGATGAGACAAAGATTTCACTCTTTGGCATGAACGCCAGGCGTCATGTTTGGAGGAAACCAGGTGCCGCTCATCACCTGGACAGTACCATCCCTACAGTGAAGCATGGTGGTGGCAGCATCATGCTGTGGGGATGTTTTTCAGCAACAGGAACTGGGAGACCAGTCAGGATAGAGGGAAAGATGAATGCAGCAATGAACAGAGACATCCTGGATGAAAACCTACTCCAGTATGGATGTGGTCTCCATGACGTCAACCATTTGTTTCTGAAGCAGAGTTGACTCCTTTGTCTTCAAAAATAAAGAATTACCCAAAACAAACAAACAAACAAACAAACAAACAAACTGCAGTATAGTTTGTGGGGACAGAGAAATGAGCTATTAAGACCAAACCCCATTTTCTGTCTTGTTTCACTAGGCTGTAAATATGTTGAAATCTTCTGTAAAAATCCTCTTTGTTGAATGGGTGTGTACTGTTGTTTGATACGTCTGCAGCCAGCCTCAAGTGGACGCTCAAAGACCTGTTATTTATAACACTTCTTCATAGTTTTCACATGTGAAGACCAGACCAGCTTCTTTAAAACTTGTTTTATGACTTAAGTAGCTAAATTTTTTTATTTTGCTTTAGTTTGCTTTAGTTTTTATCCATGAACCATTTCCACAGGTTTATGGTGTTTTCATGGAGAAACTGATAAACATGCAACAAATAATGAACAACTGGTTTTGAACTGGTGACGATTAATTAAACAGAAAAAGTTTACCTTAAATGTAAAGCTGAGGTGGTGACACAGTTTTATCACCATATACACCTACAGGATGTTAGTTGCAGATTTGCATTATATGTAGGACTGAACTATTAGTCTTGATGTAGGTTTGTGCTCTCTTCCTTCTAGATTTTGCATCTTTAGTTAAAAATCGGCCAATTGTTCTGACCAATTTTAGAACAATTAGTTGTTGCCTAATGAGTGCATGGGTCATTCCATGGAATTGGTGCCATTTGTTTGTTGTAGTTCTCTGAAAATAAATCCTTCATTTTACAACTCTTACTCTGATAATACACAGATTGGAGTACTAAAAAATGTGTATTGTTAGAAAACAAACTTATAGTTGGGAGAAGGAGTTACAAATATGTAAAAAAAAAAAACAAAACAAAACAAAAAACATTTAAATGATTACATTTGATGGTAAAGTCTGGAAGCAGGGACAGGAAACAAATGCTATTTTTCCAGTGTTCAAGGTACTTTAAATTAATCTTTGAAATTATTTTTATTAAATATTCAATCAGATGAATATGCAAGACACTTGGCTTAATCCATACATGTATTTTACAGTTAAATGTATCATACATTTGTACATTTCATTTACTGAGTATGCAAATGGTTCTGATTTGGTGGAATGATCCACATACAGTTGAGGTCAAAATGTTTTGCCCTCCTAAAGTTTTAATTCTCAAGTGCTGTTAAACAGATTGATGAATTTTGAACACAGCTTTTCCAAACATCCTAGTTTTATTTTGGATGCTTACATTATTTTACTTTGCACACAGAAACTAAATTATTTCACAAAAAACAAACAAACAAACAAAAACACCACCAGGGTCAGAATCATCAGCCCCTTGATGTTAACAGTCAGCTGTGTGTCGTAAAAGTTAGAAAGCCAAAACAAGTGAGTTTGTGAGCCAACATGACCTCTGCTTAAACCAGAGTTTGAAACGTTCTCCTCAGACACCACGCAATAATTCATGCACTGCCTATACCCCTCAGGAATCCTCACAACTGAGATAAAATGAAACATGCATGGAGTAAGAGGACTCAAAGGAAATTTTAGTTTCAAAAATTTAATGAGCTTTGGCCGTGAATAAATAATCCCTGTTTTCTGCAGCATGACGTCCATTTAATTGCATTACTTATCAACTTGTCAGAGAAATCCAGTCGGATGGCGGAGAAAACACCCACAACAAACACGGCCTCTTATGGACCCTGTTTCGTAACAGCTGTGTTTGTCTGGTTATCATCATTTCTCTGTATCTTATTTAACATTACTCATCCATGTAGAATAAAACGAGTGGACGGGGGGCTGGCGACAGAGAGGCAAACAGAGGAGTGACAGTGATGTGAACACAAAGGAATGCAGGGGGAGAGAGAGAGAGAGAGAGAGAGAGAGAGAGAGATACATTAAAGCTAAACCGAGAGGCAGGTAAGGCGTAAGAGAGCTACCTCCAGGCTATGCCTTTTTTAAAGTCCCTCCTGTTCTTGTTGGCATTCAGAGTCCGCCCTGTTTGCTGCTGTCTTTATAAACAGCACAATCGATAAGGCCGCCTTCTGACCCCGAGGCGGTCGGAGCCCATCAGCCGATTCACTTCCAAACAAGCTGTGCAGCGAGGGCACTGCTCAGCACTGGAGGAGGACAGTTTTTGTCAGGCTTCATTGTTGTAAACTCACCCCACTAATGGTTCATAATCTGAGGTAATATTTCTGTAGTATCCTTACACTATAACCATAAATGTCAATATTTTAACACCTGTTTCTGCTTGGACTTGTTGGATGAAATACAGCTACATAACATTTGAGCTTCAGAGGTGTGAAGGAAATGTGTTTTTAAAAAAATAAAATAAATCTTAGAGCGTTGATTGGATCTGTTGCTGTCATTGTTGTGTTGCCTGTTGCCCTAATTGAAAACTACGTTAACAAGTTGTTACGACATAAGTCTCTCATAAAAACAGGAATATTTTAATTCTGATTTTCCTAGTTTTACAAGCTATGATTTTAGCAGTCCATTACACTTTAAAAAAAGAAATTTAAAATGATGTTAAACCATCTGAATCAAAAATAGAGCAAATACATTTATTTCGATTGCTCAGTACAACAAAACCCCATTATATCAAGTTTAGAAATTAAAGATTTAGTTTCATTTTGAGATGATATTTCATCAGCACACTTGCATAACTTCAAGGAAGATGGATTATTTAATACCTGTTGTGTTTTTGTGGTTACACCATTTGACAGTTTAATGGGACTGATTCTGTAACTGGTTAAAAATATTAGAAACGTCATATAAAATAACAACAATAGAAATGTAAACTACACATTTAAACAAACATCTAACGTATTGTTTATAGCTTTTTTTATACCAACCCTTATTTGTCAATGTCCTATTACTTTTATGGCTCCTGAATGTTATGACTGTCTGCTGTTCACTGTAAAGGTTAACCTCACAGTAATCATGAGGTTGCAGGTGGTCGATCAGTGTAGCATCAAGATTTTGGACCGACCAGTACTGCAACAAAAGATCACTGTAGCTTTTCATTTTGTATTTAAATCTTATTTTATTCCTAACTGCTACATCAGAGTACATGTTTTGCCTCTCCTTAGTTATCTCTGTAAATTACCTCTGTTTGTGTCAAGTAGTCACAGACCTTCATTTAGCCTTATAGTTATCTGCATACAGAGACAGTGGGGCTCTAGTCTGAGCTGGATCAGACACACACGTTCCTGCCTCCTGAACAGTTGAGACAGTTGTGTACATTGATATCCTAAGCTACGCTGAACCTATTGGTTTATTAGATAAACATAGCAACCTCAGGAGTGATAAATACTGAGTGGTCTGTTAGAACTGACTCTGCATTACACTACGCACACGTGTTCTGTTTGTCACTTCTCCTCAGCTCAGCTATATTAATTATTTTAGCCATTTGAGTATTTTTCTTCAAGTGATCAAGTTTTCTGAAATTTCCACCACAATTTGCCGTCACGAACAGGAACTCAACACAACAACGACTGGTAAGTGCAATTTTATTTATTTATTTATTTATTTATTTATTTATTTCTGTAACTGCCAGTTTGCACTTTGACGAGATCAGGATGAAACTGTAATATGTTTGCTAGTGGTTGAAGCATGACAAAATTCAATTGTTATGTCTCCCTGTGTCTTTGTCTCTCAGCCCCTCCCCCCTTTTTCTCTCTCTAATCCCAACACAGTCGAGGCAGATGTCTGTCTAACATGAGTCTGGTTCTGTCCGAGGTTTCGGCCTGTTAAAGGGAAGTTTTTCCTCTCCATTGTAACTTGTTAAATGTTGCAAAGGTCTGTACTCATGGTGGGTTAAGATGAGACAAGACTTCTTATCTTGTCTTGATGTTGGGTTTCTGTTAATAAAATTTTATTACCATTTACAGGTCTAGACCTGTTAACGCTTGGAAAGTGTCTTGAGATAACGTTTGTTATGAATTGGCGCTATATAAATAAAGATTGATTAATTGATTCAATTGTTAACGTGTTAATATCAATCTCTCTGCTGGAAATTTTACATTGATATATAAAACTGATAATGATGAACTGTGAGTTTGATTGAAATCGGTGAAGTGCCATGGGTATAAAGACTGTGTGGATCTTGTTGCCACAGCACCCCAGCAGGGGGCAGTTTGCGGGGCAGCTGAAGGCACTGCCCAACACAGACTGAGCAAACTGTGAGCTTTATTCCTTAGGAAGACGTTCTGGGGTGGATCAATGAATAGAATCCATTTAATTTAAGACAAGACCAGTCTGTGACTCAGTGTTTGTCGGGAAAATAAGCCTCTGTAGTCAGTGACCTCAGAGGAGTGTGATATTGGTATGTGCACTATAGGTGATAGCTAAATATCCTTGAAAATACCACAACACTTTGAATGAATAAAGATATCACCCTGTAATAACCTCTGAAAGCTCATTGTAGTGGTGCATTAGCTTGTGAGGAGTGAACAGCCTGTAAAAAAGATGGTGTGTGTGTGTGTGTGTGTGTGTGTGTGTGTGTGTGTGTGTGTGTGTGTGTGTGTGTGTGTGTGTGTGTGTGTGTTGTGTCTCAGCATCTCCCTGGGATGACATCTGACAGCACAAGGTAATGTAGCTCCCTGGCGAGCACCACAGCCTTCGTCTCGGGGACAGTGAACAGCAGAGGAACAAGGCAAAACAGGAAGCAGCAGACAAACCCGATCTGATGGCCTCAGTTTCATTCTGCCGATCTCTGCTCTCAGAGAAATACCCCTCTGACTCTCACACCTTCCCTCTTTGAAATAAAACAAGATCCACTCCCGGTGTCCTGACAGACTGGGGGGTTTATTTTTGCTTACGCGCTGATAAAATAGACTCTTATGCAAGCGTTCCAGATTTCAAAGCGCTCAGAGGGGTTGAGAGTCCATATTGTGGCACTTCAGAGCACTGAGAGAGGAAAAAAAGAAAAGAGGAAGATGATGATGACTTGACTGAGCCCACTCTAATTGATGGGTCCCTTGGCCTGAGGCGTGAGTGTGTGTTTGTGTGTGTGTGCATGTGGTATGTGTGTTTGTGCATGCCTGCTCTATGCAGGCTCAATCATTGTAATGGAGCTCTTGTGTCAAAAGAACTCAATAGGAGAGGACACTCACAGAAGATGGACCCCTGAGAAAAATCATTTAAAGGCAAATAGCTTTCATATGTGTGTGCTTTTACACTGAAATGCATCATGGGCATTTTTGTTCCTCTGTGCCAAAACAACCTACACCTGCTAAACATCCCTAACCAATGGACAGACGTAATAACACTGAGTTTATATATCTGTTTTGATTTCAGAGCCTGCTGCTGTTCAGGCAGAATGAAGTTGCTCTCCTGCTTAATAAAACTGGATTTCATGAATGCTGACAGTAAGAATGCTTTCTATTTTGCTTCAAGCACCACTTTAAAGAGAACGATTTAATGCTTTGTGTACTAATGTGCTTTTTACTTCCTGCTTATAACTCAGAGGAATGCAAACACTGAAGGTTATAATTCTCTAACATTCACCCTGATGCAATAATGTACACACCTACAAACACACAGCACATCTGGAATGAACGGGGAGACAGACCTTTTGACTTACACTGCCACTCACCAGTAGTGAGTAGAGCAGTATTTGTGGTGACCTCAGTTTTACCCAAGTGAGATGACGTCCATTTTTTTAAAAAGTCTATGGTTTCAACTTACTTGATGTTAACATGATAAAGTTTGGACTCAAAAAGCTGGATCAGACTTCGGTGGCAATGAACTGATCTGTAGGGAAGATCCAATTAACCTATGGCTAAGTCCTGCCCTCAAATGCAATGAGCCAATCACAGTGCATATAGCCATTCTTATACACTTGGACATTCTCTGCCCAGATGTCCAATGAAATGCATTGCAGAGAGTCAGTACTCTCTGCAATGAGGTTTTATGAGGTTTTTCTGAGATTTTAAGTTTATAAATGCTCAAACGGTGTTCATGGGGTACATGCAACTCTGACTCAAGGCAGCCTGAGAGGCTGGGCAATGGAGCGTATTTATTTTACCCTTTATTAAGACACATCACAACCGAGAAAAGTGTCTTCTTTGGAGAAAGATGTGCAGAAGACCTCAACATCAACTCAACATGAATAAAATGAACAAGGATGTTTACGTCTGTTCTAAAGTAAGTCAACATCGTATTTTAGGCAACATGTTGTCACTTTGCTGGAAAGAAATATAAAGTTATCTTTAACAAAAACACAGCCACAGCAGTCTGAAAGACAGTTTGGGATTTTCTCTACCGTTAGCCTAGCGTTAGCTCCTAGCTGTGTTGTTCATTATGTCTCTTTGTTTGTTGGAGTTCATTGGTCTGTTTTGTTCTGGTTTTTGTTCTTCGGTGATCGTCCATCATTGTAGCTGTTGTCCAAAGGGCTCTAGTTAAACTAACGTTAGCTTCTGGAGCTTAGCTTCATTAGCGTCTCTGTAATAGTCCAGATAACAAAGGTTGACAAACGTTCTGCTGAATGATTCAATGTAAATACTGTAGCTCCAAACTAACAGAGACACTCTTGGTTAAGATGGGAAAAAAGGCAGATGACATGCTTTTCATCCACACATTTATGTGGTCTGGTAGATTCATTTATGGCTCCAGATAAAGGCACCATTAGAGCACCCATTCCGCGTATTATGTGCGTTGCAATTGTTTTTTATAGACTTGGTAGCTGTGCAGAGTACCGCCTTCTCTCCAACCAATTCGGCATTCACAAAAGCACAGTAAAAAGTTCACACACATGTTTTATATGGGCATATTAAAAGGACCAATCAAAGAGCTCATGCGGATGCCCAATGAAGAGGAAGCTTCAGAAATTGCCAAGTGATTTGAGGCAATGCATTTCATCCCTCAAATCATGGGACTGATCGATGGGACACACATCCCCATCCTCCCTCCAGCAGATGGTTTCAAAGACTTTGTCGACAGAAAAGGATGGACTTCCTATGTCCTCCAGGCTGAAAGTGGATGACAGATGCTGGTAAGATATTTCTTAAACACATACAGTGCATGTCTTAAATATAAACATGCACTGTCAACAGCTTAAATACATAAGTAATCAGGTAAACACAAAGCCTTATGGGGGGCATGAGAGGAGGGATCCCTCCCCACAGTTTTCCTATGTTTACATAATATTCAAATAAAGCTATTATTGAATATATCTGGATCTAGTGAGATAACATGCTAAGATGAAAAAAGTCACTTTCTGTGAATTATGAGCTGGACTCTGCATAATTCTATGCAAATAGCAGTGCAGCCCTCTGTTGACCCTCATCTACAAGAACAGCAGCTGCTTCATGAAATCAAAAAATACTATCAATAATGACCTGCCTTAAAATGCATCAAATCAAATCAAAAAAGGTAGGGCTCCTGTCTGCTTTTTTTTTTTTTTTTTGGCTATGCTAGTCCACATTTTGTTCAGTTATCCATCAAAACATTTTTCAGTATCTTTAAAGAAACACTTAAAAAACAAATATAAATATTTTGCCTGCATATCCACCCAGAAGTAAAAAAAAAAATTCCTCACTACTCTTCTCTCCTCGACTAACTAATCAAAGGCTACATAAATTCCCCTTACTTGACCCGAGAACAGGAATTTTAAATGTGTGCCTGAGCTCAGTTAGAGTGGGTGTAGAAATGACCTTTGGTATCATTAAGTCAAGGTGGAGGGTGCTACATAAAAGGAGTGACTTTCATTATACATTTGCCCTAGCTATGATCGCTACCTGCTGTGCTTTGCCCAACTTTTGTCAGAAAGAGAGCGATTTTTTCAACAGCAGCTGGTTGGAGGAACTCATTGACCTCACTGCAAGCTATCCTAAGCCTACCCAGTCAGTGCACTGGCAGTGCAATGCTACTGAGTGCTAGTACTGAGAGCTAACAATGTGAGGGCAGCTGTGACTAGATACATGGCCAGCTACTCCCCCCTTCAAACAGGGCATCTTGATTAACAATTTATCTGATGAAACATGAACATGATGAAAACAACACAAAGCATGAAGAAATATTTAATGAAGGTCAAATTCTTTCAGACAAAATAATAATAAAATACACCACTATTACAGTATATAACAAAAACTGTACGTGAAAATACTTTCATCAAGTATGTACCAACTTGTATTAACATGTCCCAACACTTTAAGAACACTTTTAATGATTTTTTTTTATTTTTTGGGGAAAACAAAAGTTTGTTCAACTTAAAACATCAACAGTTTTTGTAAATGTTAACTCAAACTACTGAGACAATTTGGATTTCCCCACCTGTGATTATCTTATTGAAGTCTTGTATGGTGTAGTCAGTGTCATCAGGCTGAGGGTGGTGTCAGGGCTGTGAATATGGATGATGAGGATGCTGGAATGGAGTTTGCCATTGTGCATGTGAAGCTGCCTGGGAGGAATGTGGGAGGATAGCCATAAGACCTTCAAACACCTGCCCTATGAGACGTTCATTTGAGTGTGAACTTTCCTCAAGAAACCTTGACAACATTCTTTCTTCCTGTTATTGCCTTTGTTCCTGCTGTTGCTCTAACCACTTGTTCTTGGATGCCTGCATTTTTTTTCCCAGGAAAAGGGCTTGTTGATCAGACAACCAAGTAAGCAAAGCTCTCTTGTAGCTAGGAGAGGACTTTGGTTTGCAAAAGGAATGTTTAAGTCTTTCATTTTTTTTCACTATTAAGTATGAAAGTATGCACTCCTTTTAACCATACATCCATTGAAATTGATTTCTTTGAGTATAACTTTTTTTGTAGCCCTTTGCACGGTCAAATCAACAATTTGGGAGCTGCTGTCGTCACAGTTACGGGGAAAAAACTTTAAAAAGTAGCTGACAAGGCCTTTGTCTAGCACACAGCTGTAGCTCCTAATGAAAATAACAACACAAGTCTATCTGACTGGTAATACTTTGGTTAAGGCTACCTTATGTTGGTTAGCCAGTATTGTGAGCTAAACTTACCTGAAATGCTAGTTTCAGCATCATCTGGAGCAGCATTAAGGGAGCTCTCCCCGTCACACAACTCCTCCTCAAAACCTACATCCACTCCCTTGCCAGCGATATTTGCCAGCGGTTGTCCTCCCATAATGTCGTCCACAGGCTCGTTAAATGTGCTGTTTAGCCTTATAGTAGCCAGTCTTCAGAGTTTCCAGTGGTTCCTTATTTGTCAGACGTTTCGGTCTATCTGGGCTTTGCTGAAATTTTTGTGGGCTTTTTTAAATAGTTCAATTTTTCTTTTTTTTCCTACCGTCCAACTCTTTTAATATGTTGAGTTCTTTGAGAGTTTGTATTAAAAACAAACTCTCCGCCACAGACCAGTTCTGTGTTTTCTGTTTGGAAGCTGCCATATTTTCAATGGAGTACACGTCACTGGTCTTTTACGTCAAGACAGAGCTCGCGCAGACATAATGCAGACTTTCTGTTTCTCAGTTTACATGTCAAAACTTTACTTTTAACTGGTTTGGGTAAAGCAATATTCTACCCCTGTGAAACTGAATAAAATTCCATTCAGTTTCCACCTGTTTATTCTGATTGAGGTGTTTATATGGAGCATTTTTATTCAGTTTGGGCTTCTAAACCAGTTCTAATTGGAATATTAGGCTCCATGAAAACCCAGCTAAAGAATAAAGATTGTAAAATTCATACTGGTATCAGACTGATATCAGACGATACCAAAACCAAGGTATCAGTATTAGTAAAAAGTAGCATTGATGCATCCCAACATCAATGAAGAATAAAACACAAGTCTGTACCATCTTCACATTCCCTCTGCAGTCCTCTTTTAGCAAGTGTCCTTTCTCTTAGAGACCCAACTGGATTAACTTTGACAGGTGCTGCCAAAATCGCAAAGAGAACAGAAAATAAACACCCTAAAGCAGTATTTTTACTCTCGTGTCACCATAAGTCACCATTTCATAAAGCAAGTGAACATGGCAAGCATGTGTCAGTTTCCTTTTCCCATTTCGCACATGTTTACATGCAACATGTTTATACACAACCAGATGGAGAAAATGACACACTTCAGTGTAAAAACTGATCTCTCCTGACTCTGAAACTTTACGCAACCAAAATGCTCGCAGACAACTTGCATTTCATACCAGGTTTGTTAGACCTTGAGGCTATGCATAATGCATTTTTCAGAGAATAAAACTTTATGCAAACAGAAACTTGTGATAAATAATTCAGCTTTTTCCATTACTTCAGGGTTTTATAACTAGCCATGTCAAGCGACAGTGTCAACAAGAATTTTCCTGATATTACATTTTGCACATTAAGTGTGTTTATTGATTTCTTTTTTAAATGCAAGATTTAAATGAGCCTTGTTCTTTAGTATCTGCTTTCCTGCCCTGATGTATAGACGTGAAAAAATGCATGAAAACTGTATCTACTCTTGACAGTTCCAGAAACCATCACAGATGATTGCATTGAGGATATGTGTGCCCTCTCTATTCACACAAAGGGCTGATGAGCTAGAAACATCAATACAAACACGGGGGATTTACAACAATGTGCCATGAAAACAACAATTTCCCTCTTTCCATTAATGCTCCTTTGATAAAACACTCAAATCAAGCGAGAAAACAATCTGTTTTTTTTTTCTCTGCACATTGTATTTTCTGATTATTTATTGAACATAATAAATTGAGTTTGGTTATTTCACATTTATGGTTGTTTCTTCACGGTGTAAACAAACAGGAGGTAGAATTGAAAGCTTTGTTAATCACCTCTATTCAATAGACATGCATATTTGCTTCATACCATCTGTTGTCCACCTGACCTTTTTAATAGGACTCAGTATGCACGGGATGACAACCCTACGATAGCTCTTGGTATATGAGATAAGCAGACTAAAACCTTCCTAAAAAACCTCAGATACTAATGTCATTCTATGATCATACTTGTTATCGTTCTTAAATGCTGATCAAAAGCAGAAATTGATGATTTTTTCATTGTAGTGAGTAACTTTAGTCTTGTTTTAGAAAAAAAACATTGTTACTTCAGATTATGTCAGGTTAGAACAAAAGACAGTTATTTTTTGAATGTTGGAAATTTTGGTGATGACACTCTTGTATTTTGTGAACAGCTTTGACTCATACACCATAAAAGCCTTCAGAGGTATTTTATTGGATCAGCTGTTGGCGGGACTTTAGTCTCTTCGCAAACAGATACAGGGTGCCCACCTGTCAGTCAGGTCAGCAATGCTCTTATATGGCTAAAACTCACAAGTGTAAAAACTTGCAAATAATGAGTTATTTTTTAGAAAAAAGTCTGTAAAGTGTGTGCCGATGTAGATCAAAGTTGTTCTTTTACCAGGTTGTTTATCCACAAAGATTGTCTTTTTTTGCCTTGGTTTGTATGTGGTTTTCAGTGTTTCTGCAGCAAGTCTCAAGTGGCCTCTCAAAGACCTGCAGTTCAAGCTTGAGCATGACTGCTTCACTGGGAGCTAGCAGAGTAGCCAACTCAACATGGCAAAATCAAAGGGTTGAGGAGAGAGCAACACAGCTGCACAGAAACTGCACATTGCTGAACGCGATGGAAATTTTATCACAAGGAGATGGTTTAAACCTGTGTGTTCTCTGGGAGGCTTTGGGCTATTACAGTATAAATACAATAACAGTAATAATTAAAAGAATTTGGATTGTGATTTTCTCAACCTTTCATTGAAACATCAGTACTTGATGGTAACATTTGTATTTGTAACACACAAATTGAATTTAACATACATAAATAGAACACATGTAACTTTTATGTCCTTGATGTCTTGCTCAAAGTGGACAGTCAAACTGAATAAAAGCACAAATACAATTGAAAATATGATTTTTATATCAGATAACTATTTTTCTTTTATTATCATCACTGTGAACGGTAAAGGGCAGATTACAAATCAGCACCATGAAGAAAATTTATGGCTATACAGTATGTGTCTTGAAACAGTATGAAATGTAACCATGTGTCAGTGAGTTGTATGTGCATCAGATTGTAGTTTATCAATCAGATTTCATTCCAATGCATTCTTTTTTGAATACAGGTTGCAACAATTTAACCAGTCATATTGTACGGTATGTTTCTGTTCGGTGTTTCAAATTCATTTGCTTTTTACATTTCACCTTTTGTGTTTTTTTTCCCCTAATTTTTCTTCGTGAAATCAGACTAACTTTTCCTCCCGTGTGTGCAATGACGAGATTCGCTTGAGTTCAGCTGTTGTGTAGTGATTGGTTGAGCGACATAAGTAGGGACATGCTGAGGCTCACATTGACCCTGTATCGGTTGCCATGGGATTCATGATGTAGCTCACCAGTGGTAAAAAAAAAAAAAAAAAAAAAAGACCACTTTCACACGTTCGCTTGCCATTGTTACATGCTGTTCATTGTAATTAGCTTTAGATTGCCTTCCTGTTCTCTGAGGGGGTGAAGGAATTGGAGGGTTTATGAGCTGCTTTGGACTTTTTCCTCACTGATGGATAGCTTTGGTCTTAACTGCTTTTCATGAGACGTTTATTTAAAGCTACACCATATAACAATGTTACATGGGTGAAATTAGTCTTAAATGTCTATTTTATGATGGCACAAATCTGAATTCTGTACAAAAGAAATGAGCTGGGTGTCCAAAGTTATTAATGACTGTGATATTTGCATCCTGCATTTTTCTCGAACTTATTGACATATTTACTCGCAAACTGCTTTAACCTGCCCACCGTTCTGTTCTCAGCAGGTGAGCCGGATGTAGAGGAATCGTTCTCTAGAAGTAAAAAAGTATCAAGAAACCAGCGTGATACAGGACATGGGTAAACAAGCTTTAATGAGCAACATGATGTGTGGGTCTACATTAATCAGGAGCCTTTGACAACAATGAATTGTTGCTTGAACAGTTGTGTGGGTGGCACCAGAAGACACAGCTCTCTCTCTCTCTCTCTCTCTCTCTCTCTCTCTCTCTCTCTCTCTCTCTCTCTCTCTCTCTCTCTCTTTTCAATTTGTAGCAGAAGTATAACAGTCCCACCTTAGCATTCTGTGTCAAAAAGGAAACTGAGAAAAAAAAAGAGAAGCTGGACTGTGTCCTCTTGGATATATCCAGATTCGAGTAATTCACAGCACATTTACAGCATTATTATAACTGCATCTGCACCAAGTAACTACAAAACATTTCCATTAACAGCACCAGTGAAATGTTCCCTTACATGACTCCTCTAATAATGACGACCTCATGAGGAGAACAAACTCACTTTCATCATATTAACACGACTTCTGACGCTGGTGCTAAACTGTGAGAGGAGCTGAGCTGGCAGTGCTGTACAAACATATTACAGTCAAGAACGTAGAGTGTTTAAGGAAGGCTTGTCAAAGCACATATCTGTGAAGGACTCTCTTTTTAACACAACACTCAGGCTTTGTCTCATCACTGGGGAGAAATCACTCTGTAGTTTGGTTTAATGTTAGATGAGGCTCAGTGTAGCATTCAACATCAATACTTCACACAAAAAGGTAGGGAAATTAATTTTTCATAGATTTTTTTCCTTTATTAAAACTTCTTGGTAATAAATCTTATACCATTATAAAGTCTGTTTATTTCTCTTTTAAATGGAACCACATTTGTAAGGAACATGCATTCCTTACAGAGCTGAGTAGCCTATGTGGGTTGCACCCATGAAAAGTTATCCAGATATGCCCCGCCAATGCAAAACAAGCTATATATACATTTATATGAGGGCTCTGAATTAACACCCGCCAACTCCCCAAATGCAGGTGGAGATTCACTTTGTCGGGTCTTAAAAAAGACTCAGTAGGCAGCTTGGCTGGTGATAAATAAAGCACTTTACCATCTATTTCACGGGACACCTGAATGTGGTTTCTATGGGAACACATTGTCACAAACCTTGGTGTACACCAGGGGTCCCCAAACTTTTTCCTGTGAGGGCCACATAACTTTTCCCTTCTCTGATGGGGGGCCAGGGTCAGTTTGTAACAGAAAAAGTGTGACTAAACGTAAACATTTATTATTTTCCAGAATTGAAATCTAGAATTACGGGAACCAGGCATGTGATACTGATTCGTAAATACTTTTACACCAAGTTAAGAAATCTACCAAAATATCATCCTGCACCTTTAAAATTATTCCAGTGAGCACTAATAGCTTCCACCTCCCTTGGTGCCCAAGTAGGTTTTTGAAAAAGCTTGATCTCCTGCCTGCTCGGCTCTTTCTTATCCACACGGATAATTGCACAACTTGAGGTCTAAATACAGACACAGAGGGCCAGCAGGGTGCCTTTTATTCTCAAAGATAATAACGGTGTGCTTATAAATATTCTTGTTCCAGGCACTTAGCACATATGACACATTGAATGGCCAAGAAGAAAAGTACATTTGACAGAAGCTCTGTGGGTTTTTGTTGTGAAATGTACCACTTACCAGAGTTTAGAAGAGATCAGTTACTGACGCTTTGACAGTGTTATCAATTAAAGGATTAAACGGTACATTCTGTCTTTAACTCTGAACCATTTATCCATCAACTCATAACTGTGATATTAAAACACTGGTGGCATCTTCATGACTTTTTTCTTCTTTTACTGACTGTGTGTTACAACAGGTCACATCCAGAATAGTGAAGCGAGGGTGTGTTCATACAGCTGAATGACAAAAACTGACTTCAACGCAATATAGCAGATCAGTGTTTCCTTAAATAAGGACTCTGGCATCCCTGGGAGAACTTTGGGGAAGTGCATGTAGTTTTAATCTTAATCAAAACAAACTGTGGTGAATAATTTCTAAAACAGTTCAGTTTGATAAAGTTTGATTTTAAATTATGTCACACTTGCATTTTAAAAGGGCTGTGAGGACTCTGTTTGAAGTGGATTACAGTGACACCTGTTGGCTGGAATCATGCACACACTGCGACTCTTAACAAGGTGTTTATTTGTTGTAGAAATGAACAGAGATCAGATCTTTTAAAGATTACCTTTCTTTGTTCAAAAGAACTTTTTACCTGATACAACGTGACAAGGTAAGGTATTTATGACCCCAGTGCTACTGGCAGCCCGATGCTCCGATATCTATCTGCAGGCTAATGAGTTATGTTAACAAAGTGCTCATCAACCAATCAGAGCTAACGTAACCTCACTCTTCATTTTATCGACTGACTCTCAAGTTTGATCAGATCACTGCAGAATAACTGCTGCATGTGGGTTGAAATGAACATTATCACAAACAGTTTAGCTTGTGTTTTAGCCTTTAGCCTGTGCTCTATCACTCTCCTGTTTATCTTTCTTCTTCTCTTCTGTCCTTTTTCTGTCTGTCAGTTCAGCTCCAGTCTCCACCATCACTACTAAATTAATCACAGAAATCATTTTCAGCAGAGAAAAACTCAGATCTCTCTTCTCACTGCTAATCTTCATCAGTCGGTGTGGTGTTGTCATAGAGATCTCAACGTGCCGTAACTCAATCCTGTCCTGTCTGACCCGATCGAGAAGCTAATAAATAGCATTTAGAAATAACCCGTGGATTAGGATCAGGCAGATATCTAGAAGAGAGTGTTTTTCAAGGTCCTCACAGAAACCTTAACTGATGAACTGTCACAATACACAATCCAGTTCATGTTTACCAGTTATGTTATTTACATTTGTGCAAAGTTTGTTTCCATGATAGATGATTGGCAAAGCCAACAGCTGCATTAAGTCAGTGTTGGCTGAAATCTTGTTGTGAAGTTTGTCAGACACTTAATTATAGCTCTCTGCATACATATGAAGTTTTTATTTTCATGAGAAAGAAATCTGCATTCTAAGGGGATACTCCACTTAAAAAGTCTATGAAATCCCCCTCTTGTTTTTCATTATTTGATTTCAATTTATTCCTTGGGATCAGCTTTGCATTGCTCTGCTTTATTTCTGCACCCCTTTGTTTCTTCATAGAGTCATTTTGTGCTGAAGTAAAACGGTCTTTTGGTATTAAAATGAAAATGAGTACGATGATAACTGCCTCTTTAACAGGTTGGCAAATGAAAATGTTACACAACTTGTTTACTGCTACCATCAGCATTTTTGTGAACATCTTACATTTTTCATGGTGGAGCTGTGGTTTAGTCAGCCACACACTTCCACTAGACTCCAGCCAGTCCTGGCAGGACCACAGTGCAGCCAGCCAAGACCTGGATAATTAGGCCTGGACATTATCAGCCCAGAATCACTCTGGCATCACGGTTAACAGATAAAGAGTGACTGATGAAACATTCAAAATAGTTTGATTTCCATCAGCAACAAAATTAAAAGAAAAGGCCATTTTTCAGCAGCCTTGTATTCTTTAATGTGATTATTGTGTTTGTCGTTTTGTCTCCAACGTGAGTTAAATTTAATTCTTGAGCACAGTTATTGCCTCCAGAAAGAACGGTGTTTATGCTGCTTTTCATCTCACCTTGGGTTTTTCATTATTTTATTTCCATTTATTCTTTATCTCAAATGAAGAAGGTCTTTTAGTTGAAGTGACTGATATGTTTTCTCCTTTGAGTACTCCTGTGATTCAATATTCTACTTTAAGAAAGGTTTGGGTCTCACAATAGATGGATAAAACAAACAACAACACCAGAGGCTGAGATCGATTTACTGTTGGTCAAGCTCCAGAAAGCAGTAGTTTTTAACTACATTTCCCATAATGCAACCAACAAGTGATTGCTTCAATTGATGACAAGTCATTGATTATTGAAACAATCATTCTACTAATCAAATCCTAAGTTGCACAATAATTTGATGATTATTTTATACTTACTTTATAAATTACACAACTCTTTTAAAATCTAGAACCAAACTGTCCAACATGAGTTAAGATCTTTAATAGTGTGCATAGTGTGGGGTACACACGAGGTATAAAGAAGCCATGAGAAAAATAAGAGGTAAAGATTAAAGTGTGGGGGGGGGTTAAAAAATATAAATGTGGCTCCAACTATAGACAGTTATGTTGAAAATAAAAGTATTATCGTACATTTCAGATGTACGAGAAGAAAAAAACAAAACAAACAATATTGTCCAGCTAACTGACATGTTCCAACTAGATGGTGATGAAGAACTATTGAACCCATAATGTGAGACCCTGTTTTCTTTCATTTACTTAACAAATCATATTCTCCCAAAAAACTTACAACTGTTAAAGCTACCAACTGAGTTTACAAAGTTTTCACATTTCAAACAACAGCTCTGTGTAACTGTTGATAAATACCTTACCTTTTCATGTTGTATCCAGTAAACAGTTGTCTTAAACAAAGAAAAGAAGAGTTAAAAAGAAGATCTGATCTCCATTCATTTCCAAAACAAACACGCCTTTTAAGAGTCATGTCATCATGACAGTGCGTGCTTGATTCCAGCCAAAAGGTGTCGCTGTGATCCACTTCAAACAGGTGGACCTCACAGACCCTTTAGAGATGCAGCCGTCTGCTGCAAATTTCGTCAGCGATTATTTGTGGACATTATCAGTGGATCTTTGCAGTCTTAACATGAGAGAACCTTTTTTCCCTTCATTATCAATATACATTCTTCTATAGTACTTGCGCATGTTGGAGCCTTTTCTGTAATGTCTTGTGCACTGGTATGTGTTTTGTGCTCACTTCCTGTTTAATTTTGTAATTCTGGTGTTATGGTTTTAGTCAGTTTTACTTCTCCCCATTGTTCTGTTTCCCGCCTTTTTACTTCCACACCTGTGCCTCATTTGTCATTATTCTGCCCTGTATTTAAACCCCTGAGTTTCACCTGTACTCTGACACATTATTAGTGTTGCATTCATGTGTTCAGGCTCTCTTGCATTTATTCCTTGTGTTTGCTTGCTTGTTTTTGGATTACTTGGATTGGACTGCAAATTTTGGATTTGGATTTTGGATTTGTTTGCTATCTTGGACTGACCTTTTGTGAATGACCCCTGAACTGTTGAGTTGTTCATTTACTCTCTGAGTCTTGGATTTATCCTCTGCACCTGAGTCCCTGTTTTCTGCCTCAGATTGTGACATTTTCATAGCACTTGGCTGTAACCAAGACGTGAAGGCTCTAAGTATTAATACTAGTAATAATACTAAGCTGTAAAAAATAAATGTAAATGTGTAAATTTTGTCCCAAATTTTTGTGGAGGAAATTGACAAATCAATGCACCCATAACTTTGGAATTTTTCCTCTTTATTATCAATGCATATATACACTTGTGCATGTTGGAGCTTTTGCTAGCGCTGTGAAGGGCTTTAACCAAGATGTGAGGTCGCTCAATAGGAATTGAATTCAAGATCACAAGTACTGCATTAGACTACCATGAGAAAGAGAGAGAAAGAAGTTATGCTGAATGTCATTTCTCCTCAAATATTTGTGCTTTACCAATGTGTGGTAATGGAAAAACAATTTCCACTTTATAGACTCAAGAGCCTGCAGCAAGTTTTACCCCTGTTTTTTTTTAACAATGTTGACAATAAATGATTATCCCTCTGAAATACTTGTGCATCTTGGAGCTTTTTTAACACCCGTATTAGTATTAAATATATTCATGTTCAAACTTAGTGCAATTCACTCCTACAGTGAGGAGGACAGAGATAAGCTACTGACAATGAACAGACAGTTAAAACTGGTGCAGTTACATTTCTTTTCCCTTACATTTATTTGGACATCTTTACCTGTACTGAACATAACAGATGTGACCTGTGACCTGGAGCTCTATATGCAGGAGAGACCGTGGCCACAACCCTGTGGCCTTGGTGATTCTTCTCAAAGCAAAAGACACTTTATACGTTGAATGGTACTAACATACAATGTTTTGACCTCAGTGATCATATAGCTGGATACGGTCCATGTTTTGTTTCTCAACTAAAACTTCTTCATGACTATCACCTCAGCTGACATCACAGGAAACAATTTCTACAGCAACACCAAGAGGACCAACAATGCAATTATTTTTCCACTATCAGACTTAATGTCAAATTTGCAAGTAAAGTAACAAAAATATTGATACTTGAATGCTGAAATGCTGGGCCCTAACCCTAACTGCAACGGTCTTATTCATAACCTTAAAACCCCTTATGACATCATCATCTGTTTGGTTTCCATGGTGATGGGAAGAAGAGCTAAACTCAAGAGATCCAGTCCTATTTTTTAACCTCTGTTCTGAACCCTAACACTAACCCCTTATGACATCATCAGCTGTGTGGTCTCTATGATGATAGATCATTTCCACACATTTTAATGGGCCAAAAAAAAGTTGGAAAAATCTGCATCTTTTAAAAAGTATAAGGGTTAGAAATGTGAAAATTACAAGCGCTCTTCTCCTGAAGATACTGAACATTTTATAATTTGAATAGTGAAAATATGTGAAAGTTTGAATTCTGTGAAGAGAGCCAAGAAAAAAAAGTTCGGAAGAATAAGAAGTTTATTAAGTCAGATTTTTATACGTTGAAATGCTGTTCTCAGATTCAGACAAGTCAGAGGGGGACAGGAAACTTTAGATAGAAGAGAAACTAAGAAAGGGACTGTTTCTTCTGAACTGACTGCACATTGCAGTTCGTCCAATGGGCCACAAAGAAGCTGATGTTGTATGAAAGAAGCAGAGTTTGCTACAAGCCTGCAGTTCAAATACAACTGTTTTTAAAAGGACTATTATTTCAGGTGGGAGTGATGTTGGCTGAAAAAAGAAACCCTGACCATGAAACACTGACTGAAGCCATAAAAGCAGTTCCCTGGTGCATGTTCCTTCCCCACACAGACCAGAGGCCATGATGTGAAAGAATGTGTAGCTTCTTTATTGGACTTAAACGGTGTCTGTATTTTTTGCAGTAAAGGTACAGGAGGTATACTGAGCCTCCCTGAAGCGAGCCTCCTGCTGTCAGGCACAAAACAGTTCTGAATTGTACCCAGTAATTGTTCTCGCTTCATGCGGAAAAGAAAAGCAAACATTTGCTTGACAAAAGATCGGTCCTTTGAAAGAAGTCTCGATGCAATCTCCTTTTCATATCCTGAGTTTCTTAAGATCTCGACCACAAACATTATCCTGGGTCCTGTGGTCTTGTTTTTGAGGCCTGGAGTGCACCGAACGACTCCTTGAACTGCAAGATATAGATCTTACAGGGACTCATGCTTTTCTGATCAGCAGACGCTTTGTTTATGAAGCTGTTTTCTGGTCCCACTTGTCCTCACACATGAGAACAGAAAATAACGACCCACTTCTTTTACTGTCTGCGACTTATCATCTGAGACACTTGAAGCAATAAAGGAAAAATATTCAAGGTTATTACTGAGTGCAAATGAAATGTATAACAAAGAAGTAGATTTAAATTATAAACTTAAAGAACTTCTGCTTTAAGTGCTAACACTTGAAATAAACTGCACTGCTTCTGAAAGAAAACAAGTGTTGAAATTTAACCAGAAACACTCTTTGAGAAATTTTATCATGAAGGGAATTCAGCACTTTGTCTTTCACAAACCTTTTTAGCAAGCTAATATCTGCTGGCTTTGATTCTTTTGAATCTACTGCAAAAGTTTCACAAGTCCTGAAAAGTTTAAAATTGTTCCAGAGAAGAAACGCTGCAGCTCCTGAGAGGAGCTTTGAAACCACTGCCGAGAGATTGGTGTCTGACAAAGTGATTACAAACACTACAAAATAAAAATAACAGTAAAGAAAAGCTAATCTTTATGCTAATGGTCTCTTTTGCTTCTGCGGGTCATAAAGTGGGATTAATATCCATTTCAGTGTGTTTCATTACAAACCATAAACTCCTTACAGAGGCTTTGGAGGATAGTGTTCTTGTTTTTAAGTGGGATTGTGTACGGTGCTGTCAACAGTAAGTGTATTACCATGACACTGTTTCAGCCAAATCACTTTGATTTTATAGTTTTCTACCTTTGTTTTTCTTCTCTTAAAGGCCTTTTGAATATTTTTTTTGTATTTTTCTTTTCATTTTCTAATTTTATTCTGACACTGCTTCCATGTAATCTTGCAAAATCAACAATTTCTGTTTGGCCAAACTTATGGAGGACTGTAACTGTCAAAGAGGGGAAAACAAGGATACAGAGTCAATTCTGCAAACAAGCAATAACGATTGCAACATAACACCTGCCTCAGATTGAAAGAAAAGCTACTGTCTTAATATTTGAGCTCAAAAATATGTTGTTTGTTAAGTGCCGTAAAGAAAAACTGAGATTCAGCACGATTAAGTTGCTTCTGTACACTAAACTCTCTCTTGATAATGGAAAGTGTGACCGTTGTTTGCTTTGAAGATTCACAGAAACAGCAGCCAATATGAGGTGGAAAAGTCAAACACAATTCACAACCCAGAGCATGCATCCCATTTAACCCATAAATAACCTTTTGGTTATATATGAATTCTAAATGTTTAAACCTTTTGTTCAGTTAATCTTTCATTAAAAATAATCATCAGACTTCAGAGGAGAGGATTGTGTGTCCTTGTATCTGCAGTCATCAGGAGTCACAGTGGTAAATGTGAAAGTAGCACAGAGTATAAACTCCAGCTGACCACAGAAAGCGACGAGAATGAGCTCCAAACTTTTCAGATCTACAGTTAAAGTGCAGCAATTTAAACTGTTTCAAGCACTTTCAACCAGTTCTTTTCTTAAAAACAGATTGAGCACTTTAGTGTTGTTGTAACATAGGAGGGAACAAAAGAGACAATGAGTCATGCCTCTTTTCTTTCATACAAAGCTGCACATTTAAATAGATCATTTCTTTTCATGGAGGGGAAAAATACACGAGATAACAGACTGATAATATATAATAATAATAATAATAATAATAATAATAATAATAATAATAATAATAAGCTAATTTAATTATAACAGAACGTTTCCAGTCAACAATTTAACCAGTCATAAAAAACGTTCAGTTTCTCTTTCTTTGAGGTTTCTCCAAAGTGACACTAATGAGGACTCTGATCTTTAAAGAGGTCGTTCAGAGAAAACAGGAACTCACTGGTGTCTCAAGACGACCTGTATGTGATGTCTGCTGACAGTGTTTTCACCCTATCTGCATAATTACATTTCTTTATTCCTTTAATTATTTCTACATATCATCATATCTTTCAGATACACACCTGATTAAGTTAGTAGTTATAATGTAGTAAAAATGCAACCACACAATGCACCTTTTTTTTCTTGTTATAAAGAAAAAGCAGCATGATGTAGATGTTTGTGCAGCTTTGAATATAAACTGCAACCTTAGAATACCAAGAAAAAGAAACTAAAGGGGGGAAAAGTCATAAGATTTTCGGGCTGGTTTTGTCCCGATTGTCCTCC
This sequence comes from Labroides dimidiatus, assembly GCA_030710495.1. NCBI lineage: Eukaryota > Metazoa > Chordata > Actinopteri > Labriformes > Labridae > Labroides > Labroides dimidiatus. Next base: position 4,811,582 of record CM061153.1, read on the forward strand.
TTCCTGACCAAGGACAGCAAATGCCCAATTATCTTTTGTTTTATAAGATCATCCTATCAGATGATCCTGTGGTCTGAGGTGTGTTCAGAGTGAATTTGTCCCAATAATCAGCTGTGAAACGGCAGACAATTGTAAATATTAAACTTGTTTAATATTTCCAACCCAAAATCTTCATATGTGTGGGGAAAGCTGACGACTCCCAAGTCACAACTCCGTGAACTGTGACATAGAATGGAAAGTAGCCAATCAGGAAGTGATCTGACTGAGGAACAAGGAGAAAGACGTAAACAAAAACAAGCATGGCTGACCTGACACGGAAAGTTCGTGAAGAAAGTCTATTTTTTTTTGGGGGGGGGGGGGGTTGGGTTTTTTTTGGCAACTTTCTGTTAAATCTCGCTCTAAGTCAGCTGGGATACAAGGTGCAACCCTGAACAGGATAAACAGTATAGAAAATGAATGAATGAATGAATGAATGAATGAATGAATGAACTTTCTGTTAATAGTCTGTGTCCTCTTCCATGTTGCGTTAGCCGGTTGTTGCAATCATTTGCTATGTTCCTTCTTCTGCGTTTTTGTAGATCACGTTTGGGCACGTGAGATTTCTGTCTTGGAGGACAAGATTCTAGATCGGTGGTGTGACAGAATTATAATGATTGTGGTGAGCTGTGTTGAGATTATCAGAGCACAGCACATGCAGTACAATCAAAACTGATCAATACTACTAAGTGTTTGTCAAGCCAACACTCTTCTCGACTCCTTCCTGGGATAAAAGACGTGTGCAGTAGGATCCTGACTCACACGGAAGTTACCGCACAAAAACCGCCTCTTCTAACCACTCAAGTACGCATTGAAGTCCCAGTGATAATCCTTTGTTTACAACTTGGGAATTCATCGTCAGCTGATGGTTGTGTGCTTCCTGAAATTATGATGCACAGACAGTCTTGTGTTATCTATTAATTTGTTTTTAATTATTCTGAACAAGAGACAGTTGGCATCTTTTTCTTTCCATTTGTTTTTCAGGCCACTGCCAAACAAATCAGAGTTTTTGCATCGTAATTAAAACTTGGATGTTATCATCGAATGGAAATATGGAGCCAAAAAGTGGAAATTACAATAACTGATACGATATAAACATGGCTCTACTCCCAGATTAACACATGCCCAACTTCCAGTCCGCATACATAAGATCACTTTGGGTACACAAGGGTCTCAAATAATGATGGATGTATACTTCATCACATAAAGTGTCTGTTTTGATGCAGGTTATTCAGATTCAAATATTTTACCATCTTGCATCTCTCCCATCTCTCATGGGCTCACAGAAACAAGGCCTGCATGTTTGGATGTCCCCTCATTGTATCTTTAAATCTCACCGTGACACGCCTCTGGCTGGTCGCCTGTTGAATTGGCAGAAGCAGTTCATTGTTGTCCCAGTGTAAATCCCAGATAATGGAAAATAAGCATCTTCCAAGTTTGCTCTGCAGTTCTCCTCTCTGCGTCGTGTTTGAGGAAGCTGGGACGACAGGTGATGAATGACTCTTAAGTCTGATTATCGAATATTTTGTGAACTCGGCTGTCACAGGATCAACTTCTCTCTAATTTTATGCTCCTGTGTGCTCACTAGCACCAGAGCCTTTGTACATCCTAATTCCAGTGAAGTTGTGACGTTGTGTAAAGTGTAAATTAAAACAGAACACAATGATTTTCAAATCCTGTTTAACCTATATTCATCTTAATACACTACAAATACAAGATATTTATTGTTCAAACTGATAAACTTTATTGTTTTTTATCAAATATTCACTCATTCTGAATTTGATGTCTGCAACACGTTCCTAAAAAGCTGGGACAGGCTCATGTTTCCACTGTGTTCATCACCTTTCCTTTAACAACACTCAATAAGTGTTTGTGAACTGAGGACACTAATTGTTGAAGCTTTGGAGGTGGAATTCTTTACCATTCTTGATTGATGAACAACTTCAGTTGATCAACAGTCCGGGGTCTCTGTTGTTGTATATTGTGCTTCATAATGCTCCATACATTTTCAATGGGAGACAGATCTGGACTGCAGGCAGGCCAGTCTAGTACCTGCACTCTTTTACTACGAAGCCACGCTGTTGTAACACGTGCAGAATGTGTCTTGTCATTGTCTTGCTGAAATAAGCAGGGACGTCCCTGAAAAAGACGTGGCTTGGATGGCAGCATATGTTGCTCCAAAACCTGTATGTACCTTTCAGCATTAATGGAGCCTTCACAGATGGTCAAGTTAGCCATGCCATGGGCACTAACACACCCCCATACCATCACAGATGCTGGCTTTGAGACTTTGACCTGAGAACAATCCAGATTGTCCTTTTCCTCTTTGGCCTGGAGGACACCACGTCCATGATTTCCAAAAACAGTTTGAAATGTGGACTCGTCAGACCACAGCAGACTTTTCCACTTTGTGTCAGTCCATCTCAGATGAGCTCGGGTCCAGAGAAGCCGGCGGTGTTTCTGGGTGTTGTTGATATATGTCTTTGTCTTTGCATGGTAGAGTTTGAACTTGCACTTGTAGATGTAGTGATGAACTGTGTTAACTGACAATGGTTTTCTGAAGTCTTCCTGAGCCCACGTGGTAATATCCTTTACACAATGATGTTGGTTTTTAATGCAGTGCTGCCTGAGGGGTCAAAGGTCACGGGCATTCAATGTTGGTTTTCAGCCTTGCTGCTTACGTGCAGAGATTTCTCCAGATTCTCTGAATCTTTTGATGATATTATGGGCTGTAGATGATCAAATCCATCAATTCTTTGCAATTATACATTGAGAAACATTGTTCTTAAACTGTTGGACTGTTTGCTCACACAGTTGTTCACAAAGTGGTGAACCTCACCCGTGCTTCCTTGTGAATGACTGAGCCTTTCAGGGATGCTCCTTTTATACCCAATCATGACACTCACCTGTTTCCAATGAACCTGTTCACCTGTAAAATGTTCCAAACAGGTGTTTTTAGAGCATTCCTCAACTTTCCTAGTCTTTAGTTGACCCTGTCCCAACATTTTAGGAATGTGTTGCAGCCATCAAATTCAAAATGAGAGAATATTTGATAAAACCAATAAAGTTGACCAGTTTGAACAATAATCTTGTATTTGTAGTGTGTTCATAGAATATAGGTTAAACAGGATTTGTAAATCATTGTATTCTATGTTTTCATTTACATTTTACACAACGTCTCAACTTCACCAGAGTTAGGGTTGTAAAAACCTTCTGGTGACCTGCCATCACTGATTGTGTCAAATTCTCCACCGCTCCACGGACAGCATTCATATTTGCATCTCATTGCTTTTTCTTTCATTTTCATATCTTCTTCAAGTTCTTTTTTTTTTTTTTTTTGTGGCTGTCACTGGCTGATTAAACACAATGATGACTCAGCCAGACAACAGTTTGTCAAATCTGGAAAAAACAAACAAACAAATAAATAAATAAATAAATCCTCTGCAGTGCTGCATTCAGAGATCTTAAATTGATTCAAAATAAATGGATACAGCTAGCACGAATAGCTCTCATCAACACAACCTTTGAATTAAAGAGGTAACAAGTGATCAAATCTTTCTACAATTCCCCCTGCAGGCGAATATTTCAGCCTCTCTCATCTGCAGTATGAACACAAACATCACCCTTTTCCAAAGTCAGACAGATTAGGCAAATGTTTGCATCCACAATATCATCACTCCCCCACTGCTACCTTTGCCAACGGTATGCATCACAGCCGTGTCCCAGATTATACAAACCCACCTCTTAATATTCACAAGGAATCCTCGCAGCATAGCTGCCTGGAAATAACTTAATTCCAACTCCAACTGCTGTACAATTCTGAATCTCCAAATGCAATTAACACAGGGGCCAGTCCCATTATTTCCTGTTCGTGCTGAAGTATGTGTGCAAAAATGAGCAGATTGTCTGATAGGAGGAGCTACACGGTAACCTGTTTAGACAGGGTGCAATACTGACTGCATGCACCCGTAATTATGGCTCTGGGAGAAGGGGGAGGAGGGCGCACGTCTGCTGCAACCTGAGAGTAAAAATGTATCTATTTCCTGGAGAGGAGGCCATGTGTTTGTCAGGGAAGGGAAATGATGAATTTTTAGGAAATGTTATTAAGCCTGATGTTGGTTTGGTAGTGCTGTAAAACTCAAATGTAGAGCACCAAAGAAGCTGAGGCAGGCAGCACTACTTCACTGCAGTTTTGTTTAAAGATATGATATTTGCATGTCATCCAACATGTTAAAACAAATCACTTTTAAACTACTTTTAAATAAAACCATCAAATTAAATTTTCACTTTCGTTTTCTTATTTTGTAGTTTTGGTGTCACTTTGTTTGCATCTTTGATTGGTGGGCACGGAAGAAGTGTGACTGTCACATTCAGTGACGAACCAAAGGAAAAGGATCTTTGTGCAGACAGTTGAAGATTTATTTTACAAGATATAAAGGTAAAAGATCAAATAAATAAGTTAAATGCTCATAAAATAAATAAACTTACTCTAAATATCCATGAAAACAAAATCCAAAAAGTTGAGCTGAAAACACACGGTAATCACAAAGACCCCTGGAGGCAAGATAGAAACACAAGCTTATCAAACACAGGTGTGACACCAAACACAGGTGAAACTAATCAGAGTAATCAAAGTGGAGGGAAACACACCAGGAGAGGAAGTAAAACTCAACCAGACACACGGGGAGCATGACAAAACTAAATAAAACAGGAAACACTGACTGTTTTTCCAAACTGCCTGCTACAGACTACATTTGTCTGTACTCTGACTGTTCTGTCAGGTCTGTTTTGTAGTCTGCTGGTTTTCTGACAGTGGAAGTACAGCTGATGGATATATATATATATATATTTTATTTTTAACACTTTTTTTAATGTAAAAAACAAACCATGTGTTTGTTCATCTTGACTCCTTGTATAAAAAGTCAGCGGAAAGATACAGGAGCAAAACAGAAACAGATGAGTTAATTAAAGGTACAGAAAAATTATATAAAAATAAATAGAATTCAGCAAGAGAGGACAATAGTTATTGTATTTTAGCAATGAGTTCTTTTAATTAATAATATTTTTATGTATATTTTTGTTCCTTGTCCTTATTATTTTCAAAGGTTTATCATTCATTTAGAAAATCATCAAATTCAGGGAGGGTCTTGTGCATAAATGACACATTTGAAAAAGCATCAATATTAGATCATCGTAGAATCATCAGATTTCATTTTTGATCTTACACCAAAAGTTATATTGTTTAATTGAAATTAAATCTGAAATGGATTGATTCCTTATTTTTACAGCTTATGGAAAAACCACTTCTGTGTAATCCACGTATGGTTTTAAAAAAAGTGAATCAGTAGTTTATGTGGACTTTAATGAATTTGTAGAAGTAAACACCTTTAATTTCAATGAGACCAACCCAGCTGAATTCAGGTTAAATAAATAAAATTCCTACAAGATCAAACTGGGCTGAACCAACATGAGTTTGACACCCCTGGCATAGATGGTCCAAACTCTGCTTTCTGTAACCAAGATGCTGTCAGTATGTTCCTTCATGTCTTTTGAGAACGTCCTGCAGTATCCTCTGCTCTAAGATGGCTAAAGGGCTGGTTATGCTTTTGCGTGGAAATTGGACACACAAGATCAGCACAAGAGATCACACGTGGCTTTCATGCTTTCTCACACTCCGCATGCCGTCTGTTCCCAAACTGTGTGTGTGTGTGTGGGGGGGGGGATCACAAACACACATCTACCACAGTACTAAACTAGAGAAGAAGAGGTTGTTCACACAATTTACATTTTTTCACAAGTTTTTCTTCTCTGCTAAGTTTGTCTGCAATTTCACGCCAGGCGTTGTTAATCACACAGCAACACATCTACAACAAACCACAGTGAACTCTGTGTGGTGGATCATATAAATGCCAGTATTTATTGTACTTCGGACATGAGGAGCCCCTGCTCGTCCACACATCTCCACATGAAAGTTAGAAATTTTCGGGGATGCATGATGCAGAAATTTTCCATGTGAGAAGGTCCATGCAAGGGGGCGAGGCTGTTAAAATGACAGAATTCACTCACGTGACTGCTGGGCGCCCTATGGCTGTTACTGTGGAGACTCAAAGCCCGCCTCATTTCCAATATGGCCGCGCCGGCTGACTGGCTTCAAAGATCTGTTTCAGAAACAGACGGGTGACGCTGAGGAGGCTACGTCCATTAATTATACAGTCAGTGATCTAATACAAAATCATTGGCTGTACATACATAACTGTTTCAGTTCTTTATGTGAAGTTGTATGTATATATGTTTTTATGTATTTTTTCCCTTTATGTTTAGTGTTGAATCTTGCCTCTTTGTCTTTCTTATGAAGGAGATGGTGATCTGTAAATATTTTACATTTGATAGCACTGCAGCATACAGGCTTTTTATAGAGAAGCAACTTGATGCGAAATATTAAATAAAAAATGTATTCAGAAAAAAAAGTCTTTTTAGTTTATCTGTGTGTTGTTTCTGTTTTAGTCAACAACTAACTTAATATTTTACACCACTCAGACTGGTTGAGAGTGAAAAAGTCACAGTAAATCTGAGGTCAAGGCAAGAAGTAAAGATAACCTTGACCTGACAGGAAGATGACTTCAGACTAGCTCAGAGGTCATCTCCTGAATCTGCAGGAATTATTGAGACAACACAAAATAAAAATGAACTTTCTGTGTAATAATACATGTTTAATGTCTTTTCAGGGTCTGAATTTTTTTTCTCTACCCAGAAAAACTCAAATGAAAAAAATGCTTTAAAGAAACATTTTACACTTTGCCCCAGTTTTCCTTTCTACCCACTCTTCTCTCTCAACTAACACGACCACTCCTTAGACACCATGTACAATACTGAACATAAATGTTACCATGTGATGCATTGCACCAGCGTTAGCTTTAAGCTAATTTAAATCTGCAGTCTCTTGGCAGGTCACAATTAAAACAACATTATCATTTTCAGACAGTTGGTCTCAGAGGTTTCCTTTTTCTTTGTCTGTTTCTTCTGTTACTGAGAAAAAAAGGAAAATAAATAAAACAGTAAAAAAAAAAAAAAAATAGAGAAAACTCTTTGCTGGATTAAATTTGTTTGTGTGGTGCATCTATTATTTAGTTTGCATAAACTTGGATCTCTGTTCTTACTTTCTTCTCATAGGAGAGCAGGTATGCTGACTGTTTCCTCCTCTTACAGACTGCTTCACATAATGTTTTCACAACCTCATCTTCATCGTCGTAGCTCATCTAGCAGTCCGTGTCCTCGTCTTTTAAGCTGTACGCTCCGTCGCAGACATAATGATCTGGGAAGAGAGGACACATTTTTTAATGTACCTGTGAAGAGGCAATTCATCCCTAAAGTGTAAGGCTTAGTTTCAAACTGGTTGAGCTGCAGACCAAACTTGATACTTACCACAGTCAGCTAAATGGTACAAATGGCTGATAACGCTCACCAGAGAGGACTGAGTGGATGTCTGGGGGAAATAAAGTTAAAACTGGTTAGTAACACATGCAAACACATAGGGTATTGAATTATTGCATCATAAAATTGTTTTTAAAAGATCTCTGTGTCCAGCATGTGAAGCTGTTAGAGGGTGAAATATCACACGCTTCAGAGTTCACCTCCAGCTCCAGGGATATGAGGATTGAGACTTTTACCTTCTTCAGGCCGAAGAATGAGGTGTCCTGGAACCTTTGAACACTGTCAAGAAAATCAAATCAAATCAAACTTTATTTGTAAAGCACTTTTCATACATTAAAAACGTAGCACATAGTGCTTTACATGTTCAAAAGCAGCCCCACCAGTCCCACCCTACACCAGCACACACACACACACACACACTCACACTCATACTCACAGACAACTTGGTTTTAGAAATGTGTGGCTGAATACAGAGGAGTCAGGTCAGGAAACGCAGTCACAGGAGGCCGTCTGTTCTGGGTGCTGCTCACGGCTCAAGGTCCAGACATCTCCAGCCAGGTGCCCACCTTGCTTTATGCCAGCAAGGGGCCCACAGCAGCAAAGCACTGCTGCATCACCTCCACCCCCCCATCGGCCAAAGCCGATGATCACCACAAGACAGAGACATCCCAGCCAGAGCCAATCGCGGCCCCCAGAGCAGAGCGGCCCCCAGTGAAGAAGTGAAAGCGTTTGTACTCACTTCAGCAGTGTCAGGAAGGACCACTTCTGTGTAGAGGCCTGGGCACCACACTCACAGTTGAATTCATTGTTTTTCTCCTGCAGAAGCACAGAAAGAGAGAGAAACAGGTTAGAATCACTTGTACAAATTCATGAAGACACCTGCTAGAACAAAACATACAGCGGAGTGAGAGGGTGAAGAGTTGGCAGATAAATCTCTTACTTGCAGGCACATCTCTAAACACTGGTTGACTGATCCTCCTTTCACCAGGCTCAGGGACAGATCTGTGAAATCCTGTCACGTCACCAATTGTACACCATATCTGTAAAACAAAAAGATCATTTAGTTTCATGCCTTAACCCTGAGTGTAAAACTGTGTGTGGCTGTGGATACATACTTTGTGCAGGTCCAGGTGCTCAGCATCTGAAAGGTGACTTGAGCTTCCACGGGGCAGGTGTAGCTCAGACCCAACCTCCTGGCTGTTGTTTGCAGGATGTTGGAGAATGAGGACATCTTATTGCACACGCTGCTCAGGAACTTGTGAGCATCCTGCAGAGAAAGAAAGAAAGAGTTTCAGAAGGAGGAACTTTGACACTGACTGTGAAGCTCTTCAGTAAAGAGCAGTATCTATCTGTGAAGCTGTGGTCCGAAGTTAGCTACATCGACGTAGTTAATCATCTCGTATTTTCCGAAGGTGTTGACGGCAAAGAATTACGCAATTACAAAAGCACAGAAGCATACAACTACCTGCACACTAACAATATAGGGACGGTACTACTGAGGAAACACTGTGAGTTATATAGATGCACGGCAACCGGAAACCAATAACTGCCAGCAGTAGTAGTTATTTATCACCTACAGGCTTCTGAAGAAACAGGTGGATACAGCATCAAACACACTCCGGACATTAAGTATCACACTTAAACAGCAATTTTCAAGGTCAAACTTACATTTTACTCATTCAATGGATTATTTTCATGCATTATTAAATGTACATAAATAAATAAATTTACATAAATAAATAAATTTACATAAATAAATAAATAAATAAATAGATAAATAAATAAATGTGTCATAAATCAATAAATATTAGGAATAAATCAAAACATCAATAAGTGTTTATTTAATTTATTAAATATGTGCAATTAATTATTTAAAATTGTAATATATAAATAATTTATGAAATACATAAAAAAATTATTAAACATTTTTAAATTTTAAATAGTTATTTAAAATTCATTCTATGTAAAAACATATTTATTTCACTATTTGTTTAATTATTTCATGGTACCTGCTCCAGCAGTGCATCATTTAATAATTTTATCTGTCGCCCTCACCCATCAAACTTCACGGATTATTTTTGCTCCTAAATCAACTGAGTCTCTTGTAGGAAGCTACGAGAATTAAAAATAAAATTATTTCATGATGCCATGCAATAATTGAAAAAATAGTGAAACGTGTTTTTACGTAGAATTGAGGAATATTTTAAATGATTATTTAAACATTTAATTAATTATTTTTACTCATTTATTTCTTTGTTTATTTTTAAATTATAAATTTTAAATAATTAATGACACATTTAATTGTTTAATTAATGACACTTATTCAGTTTCAAAGAATGGCCAGAAATGGGGATGAAAAGGGAGAACCTTAAAGGTGCTGGTAATGTCCACCTTTGAGAGCCATGAACCTTTCCCTGCAAGTTAAATGAGTGCTATGGCCTGATTAATAGTCAACAATAGTCAATAATCGTCTACGTCTTTGGCGAGCAAGCTATTTACGGATTCAGGATCATTAACAGCTGATTGGAGGTTGCCACATTCGTAAGAAGCTGAAGGCATGACTGAACGCCCGGGATGGAAACCACACTTAAAACCATGGATTAAAATTTGCATGAATAGCTGTTTGCTTTGTTTTTGTGATGTTACAGGGTTGTAAGGACAGGCTGAGTGGGCGTGCCCCTGTCCGTGGAAGGAATAGACACGGAGGAAGCGACACTGGGAATTACTGCAACCAAGCCTGTTGAAGTTGTTGCAAATGGCACAACCTGCCTGATGCATGATGGGTCTGCCTTTCATGTTGAAGCCGCTGGTCACAGGAAAGATGATTGAAGGAGCTGTCTGCACTGGAGGTAGAGGACATGGTGGAGCTGTGGTTGACCAATGAGAGAAGGTGGAGTAATGCGGGGCTAGTTGAGGGTTGGTGTAAGCAGGGATGGAGCAGGAAGAGGCATGATGAGAGGGAGCACCACACAGACAGCAAGGCAAGGCTGCATGGGCAGCAAAAATGCAGCAATAGATCTTTTTATTGAGACTGCCCAACTGGTGCTCTCATTAAACTGCTGGAGACGGGCTGCAGCTTCTGAAGTGAAGTGTACGTAGCACTGGTAGAAACCATAACCTCCAAAGCCAGGGGCCAGATTTATAATGAGAGACACGTAGTCATCTAATTCTTGGCGGCAGCCAGGAAATTGGGAACAAAGACCATCCCTGAAAAGGGGTAAGGCATAAGCAAACTCTGTAGGAGAAAGTTCTTTGGAACAGGTGGAATCTGTTCTATCTTGGTAGGGGTTCTCCTCAAAACCTTCTTGGAATCTATCAGCACGAGACTGACAAAATGAAGGCAGAATAAGAAGTGGGAGATCAGTGTGATTATTGTCGAGTATTTGTCTGCGGAGATCCATTTGCGGTACTGGAGATGGATGTGAAATGAAGTAGCAAGGTTGATAACTGGGGGGGATTAGCTGTAGCGGGGGTGAAAGTGAGTGGTGCTCGCTGGGTTGAAATTCATTGTGAGGGAACTGATGATTGAAAAGAGTGCTGAACAGGTAGAGAGGGGGAAAAGCAGAGCATCCTGGTGCCGTGAGCTTAAGAAACAGTAAAGTGCTGATGTTGTTCGCTGTGTGCTGGCTGTGGCAGTGGTGCCCGAAGCCCCGACTGAAACCAGCTGCTGTTGCTGCTGACATCTCAATGCCAGGGTTTCCTGACATTGAGGACCCAGGCACATAACAAGACACAGGTGAAGCACATGAGGGCAATCACAGAAGGAGGGAAACTGGGGGAGCAATGAACACATGAATAGACACACTGAGAACTGAAGAATGAAACAAACACCACAAGAAACACATGGAAAGAAACATACACCATACACCACAAAACCACTTTTCTCTCAACAACTTACTGTTCTTATCTGACACTGTTCAGGCTCATTAAACCAAAAGTTTGTGTAAAGATAATCAGAGGTTTCCTCAAGGGAAAGTGTTGTATTTACTCTTTATGTACATGTGAGCGTCACTTTGGGAATGTTTGCCTTGTGCATGAAGGTTATTTACAAAGACAACATTTCATTCATTAATATAACAGGATTATATTTGGCAATAACAGAGATGATTCTCTCTGTGTTTAAGGAAACTGTAGACTGTGCTGTGAAGATAACGTGATTAAATGTCATCATTAAAAATAGATGAAACACCTTAACTTCAAACTTGTTTAATTGTAAACAATATGGGTAAAAATAACACAAACGGTTTTTAAAGTGAATCTGTAGCATTTTGAAGAGATTGATGTTAGCTTTCAGTATCTGATGTGTGGTATGTCTGTATTCTGTGCAAAAATGTCTAATTCTATTTTTTAATTGTTTATATTAGCAATTGAAGCCAAGGGACAACAAAAAATAGCACTAGTTTAGGTAAAGAAAAAAAAAGACTCCGTGTAAGGGAAGTATGTTTCTTGATACAAGTTGACTCATCTTGAAATAAGCATAGAGGTCCAAGTTAGCTTATTTCAACAGTTTTTTATGGTCTGACCTTCAATGCTGAGGTCAGATCATATTACTTTTGTGATGGTCACTGTGGTGATGAGAGAACCAAAAGTTCCTGCCAGGACTGGACTGAAATCCTCAGTGAGTGTTTGTCTATTTTTTTTTCAGTAAAAATTGTCAGTAACACTAAATTATAACCAGTGTTTGCAATGACATCACGATTTGGGTAGTAACCCAGATGCACGGCCATATTGGAGATACACAAATATAAACATTGAATGGACAGAGATAGAAGTGCTCAGTAAAATTTGATTTTAAGATGTCTTAACTGTCAACAAAAAACACAGAACACACTAAAACTTATCATAATGGACTTTTCCAGCAAGAAAAAAGAGAGAGGTTTTACAATAGGCTGGGGAGATCCATACGAGGAGTTAGCATCTTCATCATCATCTATTCAAAGGTCTGAAAACATAGATGTTACCACTCTATTTTTCACTGGGGAGGGGGTCCATGGGATAAATGATGTTCTCTTGGGAGAGGTTCACTTTAAGAAAGCCCCCTCAGAGACACTGAGGTTTACTTAAGAACTGTTTGTTGGCGTGACTTACCTCTCAATCAAAGTAATATTCTTTCATAATATATTTACTTTACTAAAGTGTGATTTTAAGATGCTATTAACAGAGAATATGACCAACCTGAAAGAAATGTTGTGAACAGACTTGAACGTGGTACAGATTATTACCTTTGAAATCCTGGTAGAGCTCAGCTAGCCACAATCTCCTCCATTCTTCAGACAACTGTTTGCACTCCTCACCACGATTTGTGTCAATTTTTGGTAGTTGAAAGTATTTAAGATGTTTTTGTTAGTCTGACCAATTAGAGTAACGAAAAATGTGGCAATAATTCATAATTTTGTGTGACAATCCTGTACACCTGCAAGTTCAATTCTGTTCTGTTGTGAGAGTGCCTCCAACATGGCCGATCTCAAGTTGATGATGTCACGTGAAAACACTCTATAATGGGTAAATAAGGGTAAAAAGATAGATAATTAACCATTGGTTAATTGGTTGAAAATAGTTTACTGTTATCAGACAATGAAATTATAGGTGATAATGTTGTCTAATGATTTATGATGCTATTACTGATGTTATGTTAGCAGTTTATTATAACATTTTATACCCTATATAAAACATTTGTTAATGATGAACGATGATTTATAAAACTTTGAGATGGTTTGTAAAATATCTATAAACATTTTTTTTTTCCTTGGGTTCACACATCGATTATGCTGCTTTCAGAGTCAACTTGGAAATTGACTTTTTCAGGAGGTTATTTGATGCCCAAGATGTTACATTGATTGTTGTTCACTATGACACACTACGCAGGTTACATCAACTTGTCACGTCTTTCAAGTTTCCTTACATTTGCACAGTCATGTTTCATGTTTCATGTCTTTCCTGTTTTGTTTTGAAATCACCAACCCCTGTCTCTGTGTCAGATGTGTTCTTGTCTGTCCTGCCTCAGTCTGAAGCACCTGCTCCCTGATTGTTCCTTCCCACTTGTTTCCCTTTACCTTTGTTACCTCTTGTATTTAACCTCATGTATCTCACAGTCTTGTTGCCAGTTCAATATACCTCACCATCTTTATTCCAGCCTTCTTCACAGATGTAGTCACAGTCTTACTGCCTGTTACCTGTGTGTGTTCTGACTTCATTTAGTGTACCAACCTTTGCCTGGATTCTGCCTATTGGAACTCTGGTTTTAGTCTTGCATTTGTGTCCACCTTTGTGTGCTTCAGTTCATGACACAACCAACTTTTGGGGCCAATGAGTCCAACTCCCTCATAGTCACATCGGGGTATAATTGTGCTTTAACTGTCTTGTCTGACTCTGACATAGCAGGTTTGATTTTTCTCTTTTTTTGTTCCAACAAAGAAAAAATAAATGAATCTGCTGTGGCAACATCTGTGGTTTTCAGACATGTGCATCCATCTCTTAGTGTGTTTTCCTCTGGGTCCAGAACAGGGTGCACTCTCAAGAAAAGAACGCACTCACCAGTGTTCTCTGGCTCTGATGAGAAAAGTCAGCAACAGTAAGTAAGCGTCCTATTTCTGTAGGGTATGAACTCACCGATGGATTTCGCCCGTTTGTGCTCGAGTTAGGACTAGAGTGGAGGAAAATGTTTTTATTTTTTTTTAGTACTATGAAGTTTTGAAGTACATTTATGGGGAGTAAAAAGTTGGCTTTGACAGAAAGAGAGAAATTTTTCCCTCAGGTGTTAAGTGCATTACCAAGACTTCATAACCTTCAGGAGAAAGAAAAGCAGTTCTTACACAGTTTGAAGCACCTCAGTAATGCGTTTCTTGTGGTTTTTCTTCCTGTGGAGCTGCTTTTACTGTACTCTTTAGAAACAGACAATTCAGAGATGTCAAGATGGATGAAATAATAAAAAGTGTGGTTAGTGCTACTTGTTGTGGATTTTTGTTAACCCTTTAAAAGATGTTTCTGCATGGAGTTTAGAGGTCCCCAAATGACAGACCAGTACTGTTCCACTTTTTGGTACCCTTCTGTTGGGCTGCCATACATACCGATCAACCCAAGAACATGGAGCTAGAAACAATGTAGTCCATTGATTGGTTGAAAGAATCGTCATTTCCTGTGCAACAGCAGTAATAAAGAATAAAACATAATGCTGCCATTTTTAAATCTTTGACTTGTGACTTTGTGAAGAAAACTTTCTGTCACACTCCTATGCTGTCACAGTGGTATGTAGCTGACGCAGCTATCTGCATCTGGATTACACGCTGCTTGCCTAGAAGAGCATGGTTGGCTGCAGAAACACAAACAGGATCAGGCTTTACTGATCCAACCTGTACTAAACTGCATTGATCCATACTGGACCACTCGGTGGAAACAGGGCTGTAGATATACCTGAAATAATTACAGGCTGGAAAACTATGGCAAAAAAAGGAATGCTAACTTCAAGACATCTTGTCTCAAAAATGGGGATTTCTTATCTTATTTCAAGTCAAGTCAAAATCTAGAATAGTGTCACTATTATTGAACTCAAAATGAGTTTCATAGTCTTGAAACAAAGAATATGAAGGCAAATGAAGATGCTACTTTTGAAGAGATACATTTCTTTCAGCATTATAAGCTTATGATGAGTAACAAAACTTTAAAATAATAGAGAAATATGGCTAAGAATGAGTTTTCACAGCTAGTTTCAAGATCTGTCTTGTCTGCTAATCTTAAATCTAATGTCTTATTTCAAGATATCTAACCAAGTGAATTTTCACTTGCTGTATTGGCAGATTTTCTTGCATATCTTAATTTTTTTTTTGTTTGTTTTTTCTTACTTTTGGAGTGCTTCTCATGTGGTATACAACCAACTCTCTCACGAGTTTCTCTGGTGTTGGCATTTTTAAGGTGTTTAGGTGTTGTCTGCCTCTGACCCTCACTGTCCTCGTCTCGGATCTCTCCTTCTCACCTCAGACACTGTATTGCTTTCTTCACCCTCCTTCCCGCTTACACAATAAATTCACTTTAACTGCTTATCTGCCTCTGGATTCTTTTTTTTGGGGGCCCAGCAGTTTCCCACCTGTAAGTTCAAGGAGTCTGTCTTTGATACAGTTTGCTTCAAACCAGGCAATAAGGTTAAACATACTGAGTTTGATTTACTTTCTGGACTATTTTTCAGCTGGAAATGAGACGTACTGGTTGTGTCAATGAATCTGAGCATGATAGTGACCACTAGACTCGGTGTTACCTCAACAGGTGATAGAGTCTCTAATTATCAGCCAAGTGGAGTACACAGGAGCCAGCTCTCCTCACACTCAAGTTTATTTACAGCGAAGGGCAAAGATGACGAGTCGTCGGCATTAGAATCAATCACAGGGCAGAGAGTGATCGATCGGGCCTTTCCCACCTTCACTCTCAGCGTAACTCAAACAGAAGTATTGATCAGCTGACATCAGGAGATTTGTTACCATCTCTGTTTGTCATTTCAGAAACCATAATCAGTGCAAACATGATGACAGCAGTTTATACAAATACTAGTACATACCTCACACATACACACACTCGTATATCAGCACTAGTTTATTTTGCATCTTGGTTGACGATTACACTCAGGGTTCATTTTAGCAGCCATAAAAATAGCAAGCAACACGAAGAAACCAGCCTACTCAACACAAATGTCAGAGACTCTGTTTAATAAGACGAGTCTCGCCCACAGAGTTGTGACAAACTTTGAAAAGTTCAGTGTTATGGGCCCTGTCACATGTTCCTACAGTCTCTAAGATAACTGGTTTCTTTAATCCAGAGGTTGTTTCTGTTTAAATTGATAGAGTGAGTCGTTTTATATTTCAGGCCCAAGATTGATCACACAAACTCATGAGATAAAATAAAAAACTTTCTTTTTCCTTGTTTCATGTTCTGTCACTGTGATGCAGTGCTTATGTATTTGATCATTTCTGATTAGAAAAATACTCTTCGAGACAAAAATATTGTAGATGATACATTTTCAAAAATGTCACTGCAAGTTTTTATGTCTAACTTTGAGTTTAAGTTGTCTTTTTAGACTTAATATGAGCCACATTCAACTGAAATGTCCAGAAAAACATCTTGTTTCAAGATATTAAAAGACAAAAACGACGCCTGATGAAAAAATGCTTTTCAAGTTTTCTGAAATATGGAAAAAAAAATACAAGTACTTTTCTCATACCCAGACCCTCATTGGCTTCAGAAAGCTTCAAAATCATCAGATAATATCATATTGGTTCTACGCCTGACTCCCAACACATTGTTGAGTCTGAATGTGGAGTCGTAACAAGCTTTGTGTCCTGTTTCTGAAGTCACACTGTGCACCAGATGCCACACAGAGTTTGAAAACTGTTCACAAAACAGATATCAGGCATGACGTTCAAATCCATTCAGACATGTCTCGGTTTATGCAGGAAGTGTTTGGATTTGTTCACCGGCTTCATTCTGTTTCGAACACTTCCTCCTTCAGATAAGTTTCTCTGTGTTCTTCTACCGACCGCTGAGAGCTCAATGAGGCTCAGCCTGTCGTGCTTAAGAAGATATTACACACAGAAGAATAAAATGTGATTTTCTCCGCACTGTCATTGACATTTTTCTCATAGCAGAAGAAAAACTCCTGAGCTGAGAAAGCCAAAGATTTCTCTCATAGTGACTGAATGACTCTGTGTGGGAGTGAGTTCATCAGTTCGTCCCCCTTCAGGGGGAGATAAGATCTCCTACGTTTCCCAACTGCTTGTTTCTGACAGGAGACCTGGACCTGGAGAATAGAGGAGTCTGTGTCCTTATTTCAGAGCGACACTCTCATCTGCTGAAGAAAAGAGGGTCACAGTTTGGTCTGTTCAATCATACAGCATTAAAGTCCCTCTCTGCTTCATCAGTGCTCTTAAAAATGCCAAATACTGTAAATTATTAAACATTCTCTATCAATAACCTAAACTCTCCTTCAGGCCCCAAAGTGGAGTAAGACATGTCCATCCGTCAGTTTCTCCTCTAAAAGTGAATCATCAGCGCTGCAGTGAAACAAAGCTGTGTGTGAAAGGAAGCGACGCCACCGAACAGAAACACAGATGTTCCAGAAGAGCGTCCAGCTGTGACAGGCAGAGAAACAGCTGGTAGACGGAGATTCTGAGTGATGGAGGGAGTTTTATTCACAGATATTTCACAAAGCTTTGGGTCATGTGTGTTGTTTTAGAGGACTTTTATGTAAACATTAGAAAACTACACACTGACCGGTGCTCTGTCTCTACAGAAGGATGCTGGTAGACAAACTCTGTTCTGGGCTGGTGATGAATTTTGGAGCTGGCTGGTGGAGTCATACGTTTTTTTATGCCCTAAAACACACATTTAACTAAGAAAATAAAACATCCGAGGGTAGACTCTTGGGTCACTAACTCATATTTATGAAAAGTTCAATAACTTCTCTCGTCTGCTTTTTGTTGACCTTCTATTGACTCTTCTCTTTGTGAGGCACTTTGAATTGTCTTACTTGTTATTGTTGACTTCTCTTCACGTTCCTCTTCCATCCTGCCAGTCTGATAAAGAAGCAGCAGGAGCAACAGATCTGTCAATCAACTGACCTTTTCAACACTGTTACACTGCAAAAACTCAAATCTAACCAACTGTTTTTGTCTTATTTTTTAGGAAAAATAAAAAAATAAATGTCTTTTTAGACTTAATATGAGCCACATTTACCTGACCAGTCCAGAAAAATGTCTCATTTGGTTATCAAAAAAAAAAAAAAGATGCCCAAATTGCTTGTAACAAGTAAAAAAAACTCTGCTAATTGAATGAGAAGAAAGTTTATAGACATTATTCCAATTTCAAGAAACTTGACAAGTTAAGTGTCATAAATATCTTATATTATTATAAATAAGAATAAATAAAGATAAAGGATAAATAATACATTGATTGATATTGAGCAGCAGTTGTGATGTTTATTGTTTCATACAGTCAATAATTTGCATCTAGTCGCTAGTTTGGTGTAATCGGATCAATTCATCCGTCTTTGAAGCACATTTGAGCACATGACACGATAAACTGCTTTTCTAATCACATTCTTGTGCAGCACTTTTTCCTTTTGTAGCTTAAATACACAAATTATTCTAAAATCAACTGTAACACAGTGCTTTGAATTCAGATTTAATAAACATACACACACACACACACACACACACACACACACAGGAAGTGTCAGCTGAAAACCGACATCTTTCCTGGGAAGCTGAAATAACCTTGCTGTCACGTAAGAGCCTTTTTTTTTATTTTTATTTTTAATCTTCCAGGTATGCTGCGATTCATTCAGAGTATTCTAATCTCTTCAGACGCTGTCGATGTGTTAAGCTGTTTGCCATCGGTCAGGAATGTTCTCATCCTCAGAGCCAGAGGAGGAAACGGGAAAATCAACGTGTTGCAGAGAATGGTAATGTGACATTTACTCTGATGGTGTTTTTTTCTTCCCGCTTTATGAAAATGACTTGTTAAAGCTCAGAGTCAAATAAAAAATGACTGTTGGATATTGAATAATTGAATAAAGTCATTTGTGCGGTGGGGAGAGTGAAGCTGCCTGCCATTACAACAAGTATCTGTGTGAAGATGTGTGTGTGTGTGTGAAGATGTGTGTTTTAGGGTGGGTGGGTTGGGGTTGATGTCAAGTACTCACTCTCTGCAACACACACAGAGCTGCACACGACTCTGTGGTGGAACTAATCCTGTCACAGCGTCTGGAAATGTGTCTGCTCCTGAGGGTGTAACCTTGATTTTGCTGGGACAGAGTGGCTCTGGTTACAAAATCAGTGTTTTTATTCTTTTTAACTCTCTCTCTCTCTCTCTCTCTCTCTCTCTCTCTCTCTCTCTCTCTCTCTCTCTCTCTCTTTTCCACTCTCTTTGTTCTTTATTTTATCTACAAGTGGCATGTGGTCCTCCTCACTGGGCAGCCTTATCATTGGCTGTCCAGAGTCCCAGCCATCCCAGCCACCCATGACCCCAGGAGTGAGTGTACTGGATGATTGCACTCACTCACACACACACACACACATTCATACATTGTAAACACAAACCGGGCCTCTGCTGTGTTATGCTGCTGGATGAAATGAGGTGCTGCAGAGATTTTCTGGTCCCAGGTTTTATCCCAGTTCTCACCTCAGCCCTTCCTCTTATTTTATTATCGGCCACAGCTGCACAAAAGTGCAACAATAACAGAGTTGCAGAGGTTGTGATAAAGAAACTCCACTCAGGAAGACTCAGGAGGTGGGAGCTTTCCTCACGGCAGCTCAGGAGCACAAAGAAAACAGATGGACTGAGAATGTAGAGGACACAAAGTCATTAACTCAGAGAAAAGTACTGATGAAGTGAAGATATCCCATTTATCAGCCCCATATACAGTATACAAATCACAGCTGTTGGCTTGTGCACAGCATCCTCTAATTCCAGCTCCTCAAATCTTAATCTGAGGTATTATTGAAACAAGTGAGGAATTCAGGAAAGGTATAGAATTTGGAAGGGCATAGAATTTATCCTTTTTTTGCACATATATATACACAGTATATCACTTCACTATGTCATCAGAAACTACGTTTTCCATACTTAAAATAGGTGTAAGTACAGAAGTATGCGACTAAGCCTACATATAAGCAAACTGGCTGGATATAAATATGAAAAGTGGGTTTGTTTGGATGGAATAAAGGTACCGTGTTGATATCACTGAACTATCTTCTTGAGTGTGCCACTACCAATATTTCAGCTCCACTTTTGAACAGCACAAGTAGGATCAAAGAAGCCAATGGAATGGACTTACAGAGAGTCTTAATCTGCTTGCCAATTTGTCTATTTGTTGAGATTTTTCACCTCCAGATTTGTTTTCTTTCTGGACCAACATCCAAACAAGTAAACGAGAAACTCAAACATTTACTGACTCCAACTTGAGAGGAGCCAAAGCAGCCTGCTGCCAGCCCAAAGTTATTCCCACACCCCATAACTTTATCATGAGCGAAGAAGCAGCATGAAAAATAATACACATGCCAATATTTGCATAAAGAGACTTTTTTTCTGGGGGGGGTTATGCCTTTAATGTGAGGGACATGACAGTGGATAGGGTAGGAAACAGGGCGAGAGTGAGGAGCAGCGTGAGGGAAAGCCACCACAGGACAGACCTGAACCTGGGCTGCCCGCCCAAGGGCCGTGCCATATGGAGCACGACCTAGACCACTAGGCCATCTGTGCACCAAAGAGACAGTTTAATGAACTTTTTCTTATTTATGGTTTTAAAGTTAGGGTGGGCTTTTATCTGAAAGTGGCAAACATTAGAGAGAGAGAACGCTGCAGCAGTTTGTGTTCGATTTGTTAAAAAATGGTTCAAGACACAAAGGAAAAAGTATTTTAATGCAAAATGCACACTCCAAGATTTAACTGACAGACTCAATTTAATATCACATTATCAACTTTTTCCTCAGGTGGCTCATAAGGTATAAAAGGCAGATGTGGTGATGAAATGCTCTTTCTGTAAAAAGAAAAAAAAGAAAAAAAAAGGATGCTTTAAGTTTGAAGATGGCTGCACATAAGAAACAGAGAGAGCAGGAGACCAGGAGGTTATTTTCTGTGCTGAGTGTTGGTGTTGAACATACAGTCAAAAAGCGAGCAGCAGCAATGGCGTATGTCTTTTCAAACGTTCAGCATGAAAAAAAGTGACAAGTGCCAGTCAGCTCCATCACCTCCAGCTCAGACTGCATGATCAGAGTCACCCTGTGGCCCTCTGACTGACAGCTCCACACTGAGAGAGAGAGAGAGAGAGAGAGAGAGAGAGAGAGAGAGAGAGAGAGAGAGAGTTATATAGACTCTCAGAGTTATTATGGCAACAATCACTTCCTGTACTTTTGGTTTGCAGGAAAGAGGCCACATTAGTTTCATTTGAGACAAAACAAAAAAACAAAAAAAAAACGTCATCTGAGGAATTAACAAAGAAAAACAAATCCAAAAGAAACAAGAGTTTTAAAAAATCTTTTTGTCATAAATGATGAAATCACATTATTATAGGATATAAGTTTCCATTTCGTTAACTAAAGCGATGGTCCAAGAAATAAAGGATCAACAGTGCTTTGTTTAAAAATACTTATACCTAGCAGCACCTTGGTTACCAAGAGCATGTGTGACAGGCAAAGAATTCTCATGAATTTCAGGAAATCTCTAAACACCTGCAGCTGAAATCTGACGAAAAGGTCAGAATCAAAAGAACATCATTTAAATTAAATGTCAAACATGCAGAGACATTTCAGTGTGTCTTAACCCCCCCAGCCCTCGAAGCAGTGGAAGGCAGGTCTGACAAACTTTTCACTTTTTTTACTTTTATATGGAAAAGAATAGAATAGAAAATTCAGGTGTCTGGCACATAAAATCATAAAAATGATATAAAACAACCTTAAAGAACATGTTTCTGGCAGCTCACTCCAATCTGTGCATTCAAAGCAGCCGCCAGGTGTGCATCTCCTGGCTGTGAGGGTAGTTGCAGGCCACCTCAGTACAACTGGTCTGCAGGAAAACCAAGCTGCAATCTGACCCACCCAGTGGTGGCAAGGCAGCATCTCAATGCTCCAGCATGGCATCTCTGGCAACACTTTTTTTTATTACCTCGGCTAGCATTGGGTGATAGCCTCTATATTTACACTATTGTAATTATTTTTGAATAAACTCTTCTATATTGTATATAGATTATCCACCTTTTTCCTGACTGCCCATAGTTCATAGCAGTTGTCGGTTTTGCTCTTCCTGTTGAACATTATGTTTACATCGCCATGGAGACCACAAAGCTGATAATGTTAGCCTAGCTGTCATACTTGCTAGTGGCAAAATAACAGCCGCAAATGTTGTACCTGAACTCATTTTACCCACAATCTAGCATTAATGATTTCATGCTGTTTTGAGCTAGCTTGCGGTGGTTAGCCATATTGTTGCGAGGCATCGAAACAACTGGAAGTGGATAACAGCCGACGGAAGTCAATACCCATAGGCTCCTAAACCAGCTCCAGACCAGCTGCTGGTGACAAGGAGCTGAAAACCTTGAAACCTTATGGAGGGGAAGAAAGCAGCTCAGGGTGGGACCAGCAAGTCATCAGTGAATCTTAAAAACCTGCTTGGATTTTTATGAAGGTGGATATGTTGCATTATATGAGAGCTAGCAGAATGTGATGTGAGAACCTGAAGAAAAATAAAGTGAACTTGTATGTAAAAATGTTTACTTGTATAAAAAAAAAATCCACACGTGAAATTAATTTAAAGTCACGAAAAATATTCACGTATGTGTAGACTAATATTTACACAAATAAAATGACAGCTGTAAAATTGTAATCCAGCATTTCTCAGATGTTTTTTTCTTATTTCTGATGCCGGTCATCCTTTATAAACAGAACTCTGCTGATACAACTTCTCCAATCTGCAGCTACAACTGCTCAAACTACTCTTCTTGGGTGAATCTACGCTGCTTGAGTT
Organism: Labroides dimidiatus; assembly: GCA_030710495.1. NCBI lineage: Eukaryota > Metazoa > Chordata > Actinopteri > Labriformes > Labridae > Labroides > Labroides dimidiatus. The sequence continues at coordinate 4,834,550 of CM061153.1, forward strand.
TTGCAACACATTTTGTGAAGCACAATGCACTATCAGCGTATTCTGGATAACTCACATCTGCCCAGGGTTGACAAACTGCAACAATGGCAATCAGGCATGACGCTGGTTATCAACACAATAACTCAACCCAGGTTTGTCTCATCAAGAGCCATGAATGCGCACGTATAAGGGGAGGGCTCAGAGGAAGCTATTATTATCTCATGTAATCCGTCGGGAGTTAAAAGAACGTGGTTGCAAATCAAAAATAAGTATAAAAACATTATTGTGTCTGGTAAGTTGGTCTTTTTTGCGTCATAATATCATGCTCAAATTAAAGTTAAAGTTGTCGCCACAATGTCTGACCCAAATTAACAGTTTACAGATCAGCAGCTGGACTCATATACTCTCTCCCTCTGTAAAGAAAGAAAGCCCTCAAACACATAACGTTTGTTATGAATTGGTGCTATATAAATAAAGATTGATTGATTGATTGATTGATTGATTGACAATGAATCAAGTGTATGAATGTCATGATAGAATAATGTGCTGTTTCATGTTAACACTAGATCCTTTGATTTGTCAAACACTGTGTTGTCTTTGAATGTATGAAAGAAGCTTTATAATAAAGTTTGATTGTTTTGTATATCCCTTCCCGGTATATTACCTCTAACTGTATGGTTACGTTGAATTTCATATCACATTGTATGATCACTTCTCTAACTCCACATGGGGTGACTTCATTGTTAACACATTTCCCTCCTGATTTACACTGTTACAGCCAACAGGAAGAAGAACTTGATAAAGAGACAGGGTTTGGTGGTCCCATCCAGGACTAAACCCCTGCAGAGGAGCTGGCCCTGGCGACCAACAAGGGTCCTGCCATTATGGATGGGGTGTCTGGGGGGTTGCTACCAGCAAGGGCAGACTGGCTATCGGGAGCACTGGGAGGATGCGACTCCGCCGCTGGTTTACCCTTTCTTTAGTGTCTGGCTAATCAACATTGGCCCACATGGTGTGTCAATCACCATGTGGGCCAACCACAGCTGAAGGCCGAGGGCCGCGGCCCGTCCTCCCTCTGCATGTGTCAATCAATCAATCTGCAAACATGGATAAGAAAAGGAAAGATGGAGTGGAGAAGAAGAGGGAGAAAAAGAGACAGGCGCTACAAGCAGATGCTGCCAAGAGCAAAAAACTTACGGATATATTCGCCAGTAATAATGCAGCAGCAGGGCCGTCAACATTTACAGCATCACCTGCAGCTCTCGAGGCGGCGGCATCGCCGATGACGTTTGGAGGAGGAGGAGGAGGACACCATGACCGGGGGGATGCTAGTGAGGTAAGCTATATGCTAATGTGATAGCTTGTTAACTTTTAGCACAACGCATGCTAGTTTAGGTGTCAAAACGTATTGTTTGTAGAGTTCAGCTCAGTGGCATTAACCAACATCAACATGGCAGCTGATTAACACCCCGGGCCCCTGAGTGGGCCAGTCAGGTACTAAACTCCTGGGCCTCTTTTTTGCCCCAGTCCGCCCCTGGCTACCAGCCCTGGAACTGAAAGACGGTATAAGTATATGCAAATTATGTGTTAAACTTTGGCCAGTTCACATCATATCCTTGTGACCTCACTAACACAGGTCCATCCACTTTCCCCACAGCTGATGAAAGTACTTTGCTGTAGGTGGTGCCGCCACAGGAGGCAACCTCTGAAACTGTCTCTCAGCCAGAAGTATGTCACACACCAGCATGTAATTAGCACATGATTAACAGACCACTTCTATACAATCTCTACAGGTGGTGGTGGACCTCCAGGGAGATGGAGAGACGCTGTCTGTCTCCTCTGAGGGAGCTGTAGAGGTACAGTATCACCTCTGTTCCTTACCACCTGTTGTAGAGTTGGATCTATCTACATCAACACATATGGTGGGAGTGGTTATACTGGGCTCTGACTGAATGGTGATGGTCTGCACATGGAGTTGAACAGCTTCTACAAATCTTCAGTACTTAATAACCCATTGCTGCTACTGCTATGTCAATGTAGCAGGAAGAAACAACACCCCACCTCCCTCTGCTGAGCCTCAAGCCTCCACATCTACTGGGGACAGACCCAGAGGAAAATACCAGAGGAGGAGACCACACAAGGTAATATCAACCACAAGTAAAACAGGGGAGTTTGAAGTGAGTATGTACAGAACAGTGTGAGAATGTTAAAGCAGCACAGACAGTGTTCCTCATCATACATTTCCTCGCTCAAACACTGTGCTTTAAACCACATGTGCTCCATGTTTTACTTTTTACAGAGAGCATCTGCCACCCTGGATGTCCTCTACATGAGAAGCCTGGAGAGAGACATGGAATACACAGAGCTGAAAATTGAATACTTGAAGCTCAAAATAAAAAAAAAACTCAAGTGTGAATTAGGTGGGTGAGTTGTCACATTTACTGCACTGTAAGTCTGTAAGATGCAAACATCACTATGTGAGCATGATCTTCTTCCTTACAGGATCGGGTGAATAAATAAGTGTTAACCAAAATACCAGTCTCTGTGTCTCCTTCAAGGGTGCTTTATTGGCATGAAATTCAAAATGTGTATGTATTGCCAAAGCAAGACAAAAATAATTTTAGTAATCCATTAACATAATGTCTCTGAGGGGAGATAGAAATGAAGACAATCTGATCACAATATAAAAAAGAAACTAAAACAGTTGTGTGATGGCCTCTCTCACTGCCCGGCCTGTTGGATGGTCAAGGGTGATGGGGTCCACAACGTCCAGGGGCCTGGACCGGGCCTTTAGGATCCCAAAAGTGTTTTCAATCAGGGTCCTGGTTCAATTGTGGGCCCTGCTGTACCGTGCCTGTGGTCCCGGTTCAGGGTCAGGATAGGGGGTCATCAAAAAGGGTTGTAGGGCATACCCCCTATTCTTGAGCAGCACCTCACTGAACTCTCCTGTAGATGAGAGGAATATTTGCAGGATTAGTATGCCATGTTCAGTTTGTATTTTCTCCTTTTTTATTTTAACTTCAAAGTTGCTTCTTTTTTTTAACCTTTACATGAACACCAGAGTGACTCATGTCAGATTCCTTGTATGTGTAAACCTACTTGGCAATGAACTTCATTCTGATTGTAACACATATTGTAACACACAATGGCGTGTAATGTACAGTCACCATACCTCTCTGCAGTCTGTGGCAGAGTGTGCTTTCACTGAACACACGGGAGTCGTGAACTGACCCAGGCCACCTGGCATCAAGGCTGGTGATGATGCGGTTTGAGTCACAGGTCAACTGCAGAGACATTTGGTGACAGTGGTCCACAGCATCAGTCAAAGCAGCATCAATGTACATTTGTTGCCTGTATATGGACATGTGCTGGTGATTGTAAGGCCTCTCCTCTATACAAACAACTGCAGGGTTCATACATTTTACACGGTCAAATTCAAGCATCTTTAAGACCTTGAAAAAACAATGTTATAATTCAACCATCTTCTTAGATTTCAAGCACCTGTGTGAACCTTGTAACTGCCTTTGCCCCTTGGCCCTGCTGTCCACTTACATCTAGAGAAGAGCTGATGGCGTGGGGTGGGGGGGCATTTCTCGGCCCCATCCCACACATGGCACCACAGTTCTTACTGCTGATACTCCCCACTCACAAAAATGGTCTAACCGAGGTATCATCTAGTCCTAAACAGAACCTGTGTAGTTTGTGATAAACGTTGTTTTGGGGCGAAGTTATAACCAGTTACCACACTTAGGACTGAACATGGAGAGTAAATATTAAGAGGAAGTTTAAGTTCTTATTAATGGAAACAGATTTTACTATCACAGTAAAACTATAGTATTTATAGTATTAACTGATCTAATCCTAAAACACAAAATCATTGTTATTCTGACATTTTTCCTCCATTTTTTCAGGTCTTGTACTCAGCAGTCTGTGTGCTCATCTTTGTCTGGTTTATTGACACAACTTTATACTTTCTGACAGTCTGTAAATGTCCATGGATAATGTGATAATAAGCACCTTGCATAAAAGACGACAAGGACATGTTTTACACCTCTGAACCAACCTAAGGTCATCACTGAAGCTGTACATAAGCAACAGAGAGAAGTCAGTTCAGCTACTTTAAAAAGGAGCAGAGCTGCATCAGTGATCACTCAGACCACAGAAGACTTTAACAGTAGAAGCTGCACTTGAAGAAAAGTCAGCATCTTATCCACCCGTCATGCTGTGTAAAAACATTCTGCTGAAGCAGCACAGTGAGGACTGAAGGTCACTGAGTTTGTAGGACTGTATAAACTCTAAAAACAGAACATTATGTTGAGAAAAACCTTTGATTCCTCCTCTGTCTCCTTAACAAAATCCCATTCTCTGCCTCTGAGACGGACTCTGTCTTGATGAAAAGTGGCTCCTTCCTCTGTTAAAGATATCAGTATAGTGCACACGCCATTATCAGAGCCAAGTGCTTGTTTCCAATGGAAACCAAATTGAAATCAAGTGAAGCAAGCAGGGAGGATGTTTGATTCATTTTATACCCTCAACCTTCCCACACTTTATCTTCCTATCCCAGCGTGACGATGTCAGAGAAAAGCGGTGCAGGCGGGAACAAGAACATGGCTCTCTTAAACGTCTGAGGGACCAGAGGGGTCAAGATTCAGGAAGAAAACCACTGAATTCCTGCAGCGATATGAGGGAGTCATTTGCATCTGCTCTTTAAATGGAAAAAGCTTCTTTTTTTTCTTTTCAGTGAAATTGTGGTACAGGCCTTCAAACACACAGTGGACCAACTAAAGACTATCAGAGGAGCTTTGAATGCTTGATCTTACCTCAACTCAATGAACTCATTTGCTTGTGGCATCTTGACCTTTTCACATTTCCTGACCAAGCTTAAAGTTCTGACTCTTGTAACATCACATGAGATGAAAAACAAAGAGAGACACCAACATGCAGACAGTAAAAATAGTATTCCATGAACAAAAGAGTAAAATGAACACAAGATTTACTTGACCAGGTCCAAAAAACAAATTTCCATCAAAGAAAATCTGACAAAGCTCTTAAGAAATCAGGAATAATCCAAAGAAAGTACTGGAAAAGAATCAAACTGAAGGGAAACAGAAGCAGAGGAACTAAATCAAGCAGACACAAACATGAACAAGAATTTCAAAATAAAACAGGAAACACACACACCAACAAAAAAAAAAAAAAGGACATAACCCAGAAGCTTAAACAATGGTATGTTTTTAAAAATATAAAAATGTGTTTGGGTGCTTTATCAACCTGATCCAGCTCTATAATATTTAAATAGATCCTTGCAAACCTGATGCCTTGTCCCTGATGTAGCAGCAGTTAAAATGATCTTTATTTAAAAATTACAAACCATGAATCATAATAAGTCAAAGCAAGACTTCATATTTTGCCCAAAACTCAAAAGTCCAGTTTTTCTGTAATCGAACCTCATCAGAAAGCTTCATCAGGCTCCTCTTCTATGACCTGAAGTCATTATTACCCCAGCTTCTTCTTCTTCTTCTTCTTCTTCTTCTTCTTCTTCTTCTTCTTCTTCTTCTTCTTCTTCTGTGCTCCAATGATTGATTCTTGCACATCCCAGCTCACTATCATTCCTCCTGCATGTTTAGCTCTGGAGATGAATTTTGATGAATGTTGAAGGAATTTCAGATGTCAGTCAGAGTGGCCCTTACACCAGATGAATCCGGGAACCTGCCAGTCTCTCCCCAAATGAGGACTCTGTCTTTTTTCTTTTCTCTCTATTCAGGTGCTTCTTCTTGTTTGGTATGGCAGGTGCTGAGGCGACAATCAATAGCTCTCTCTTCTCACTCTCACCTCTTTCTCTCCTCTCTCTCTCTCTCTCTCTGTTTGTGTCTGTGCATTTTCCTTTCAGTCTCTCTGCCTTCATTCAGCTCTCTTTTCTCATTCTTTTGCACGTGTGCGAGCTTATCTGCAGCTCTCTCCGTCTTCTCTCCCCCTCGCTCTATCATCCTTGACTCTCAGCAGCACATATCTGTGTATAACTAATGATAATGGACTTTGCGCCCTGATGTGGGAATTCTGCAATCAGCCACCCTGCATGACATATGCGTTGATGGCCTTAATTTTCTCAGACTTGAATGCCCCTCAGCATCATCAGCAGAGAGAAGACGGAGCATGCAAACAAACGCTGCTAATAATGAAAGAGTGATTAATACTGTCTGCAACTCAGGGTAATCACATGGCGAACATTTTTTCCACACACCACATTGCTGTTGGTTGATGTTAAGTTGTGGTGGCTTTACGTTGTAAATTACAAGATCTTGAAAAATTAGACGTCATTGACTAGTCTATGAAATGGAAAATGGAAACTAAGTCTAGAGTCAAATTTATCAGCTAACATTAAGAGATGTGGGTTAACAGTAAATGTTAGCACTCAGCCCCCTCCTCACTAATATTATCATAAGTTGGGAAGACACTGTATGGAAACTACACCTCTCTAGTGTTGCAAGCATCTATGAAAGCAAGATCTAAAAGAAAAATATGAGCACAGTGGAAGAAATTTACTGTTCATGGATACAGCCATTGGAAGTACCAAAACCCCAGACCCAAACCCAACCCACTATCTTCCCCGTCTCAAATTCTAAATCATAGTCTAATGGATATATTAAATGTGTCTTATCTGAGAGCAGAAGTGGAGCAACAAATGAACATTTTGTTGAAAGGCAGTCAGCAGATTCAGCAACACAAGAACAACCCGGTAAGTCCGCCATTTAATCGTTGTTGTTGTCCGGTTCACAAAAGTTCCCACGCGCAAAACGGAGCGTGACGTCAGTGTTTTCACTGAAAACACCCGCTTGCCTTTTATATGGCGACGGATGCTGCAGCGTTTACAAAAAATCCACTCTGGTGGCCGTTTTAAAAAAGTTGCGTTTTAGGTCGCCTGAAACGGTGTTTCCGTATAAACAAGAGGCCAAAACACAACAAAACCTTTGCGTTTCACCCTGATACCGTTGTCGTATAAACAGGGCATTACCCCCAATTCACACACACAGCTTGAGCACCGCCCTTCGTCAGCGCTGCGTGCTGCCAACGGCTGCTTCGCTGCGAGTCTATTCTTGCCGAGCAGATCGTACCAAACAGGAAAACAATGAACATTCAGTGACAGGCACTATGGCAGGGATCACATTAGGAGACATTTCAGGACGTCATTGATTATTATTGAAGACAGAACGATCACATATCATCTAAAAGGCACCAAAAGGGTCTAAACTCCACATTGGAGGATATATGAATCAATTTACTGTTGAGAAGGACCTTCTTTACCAATAAACTAAAAGAGACACTCTAGGTACAGATAAGCTAATGAAGCTAAGCTCCAGAAGCTAACATTAGTTTAACTAGAGCCCTTTGGACAACAGCTAACAATGATGGACGATCACCAAAGAACAAAAACTAGAACAAAACAGGCCAATGAACTCCAACGAACAAAGAGACATGATGGACAATGCAGCTAGGAGCTAAAATTAGGCTAACTTTAGACATAAGGCTAATTTTAGCCAACATTAGAGATGTTAAAGATAACTTTATATTTCTTTACAGCAAAGTGACAACCACAACATGTTGCCTAAAATATGATGTTGACTTACCTTAAAACAGACGTAAACATCCTTGTTAATTTTATTCACATTGATTTGATGTTGTGGTTTACTGCACAACTTTATCTAAAGAAAACACTTTTCTCGGTTGAGATGTCGCTTAAGGAAAGATTTAGAAATGCACCCTGTCGCTCAGCCTCTCAGGATACCTGGTGTCAGAGTTGCATGTACTCCATGAACATCATGCGACCATTTTCAAGTTTAAAATCTCAGAAAAACCTGATAAAACTGAACAACTGACCCTCTGCAATGCATTTCAGTGGACGTCTGGGCAGAGAATGTCCGAGTTTACGGGAATGCTATATGCATTTGAGGGCAGGACTTAGCCATAGGTCAATAAAGCTAGACTTTGGCCATATGAAGCCAGGTCTCTATGGCACTATGTTGACTTATCATACACAAGATTCAAACCTTCACCAACTACTGATGAGAGTCCTTCACTCAGTCGGAAACATAAAAACGGCTCACGTCTTAGAATTCAACAACTTGTATGTAACAGAAACCAAACAAAAAGTGGCACCACCTAGTGGCACTATTTGATACTACAGTAAAACTCCTTCTAGACTCTGACTGTTACAGCCAACTTGTGAATTAGACGATGTTATTTTGACTCATTGGCACACATTTTGCCGACGCAAAAGCTGCACAGTCCTTTGGTGAATCCGGCATTTTGTAAAGTCTGGAACACCAAAATATCTTAAAAGTGCATGACAGAAAAAAAAGGACATGATTGGAGGCTGTAGCGGAGCCGGCGGGGGGCAGAAGGTGCGGCTGCCCCGGGCCCACGGTCACGAAGGGGCCCACCGCAAGACCGGTGGCGAAAAAAACAAAAACAACGTAAAGTCAGAAAGTCCGTCTCTTACTGCTGTATTTGTAAGGATATAAGTGTAAGAAAATATGTAAATATAAGTGGAAAAATCAATCCAGATCAGAGCGTTTCTGAAATACCATGAGGAGGTAGCCTAATGTGACGTCATACTTACCATGTCAACCTCTCTTGCGCTGTCAGTCAATCTTTCTCTCTCTCTCCCTGTGGGGCGTGGTCTTTCTCACCGTGGTCTCTGAGTGTGCAGTTAGTCCTTGTTACTTACTCTGTGTGTGTTCGCTTCAATAGCTTTAAAATGAAAAAACACAAGTCGGGCGCACTAAAGCGTGAGGAGCAAGAGCAGAGGAAGAATCTTGTTGCCTCCTGCGTTCCGCTGACAAGCTTCTTCTCAGCAACTCAATCCCCAACCATGGTGCTGAAATAACCTATCAGCAGCTGTGGTGCTAGATTATCAGCAGGTCGCTGTTTAATGATAAATCCGTGGCACTGTCCATGGTGCTGAAATAGCGCACATTGTGCTGCACAACTCATCTTAATCCACACTCTCTCCATTTTGCCCTTCTGTCTCCGTTTCCCAATATTAACGCTACTAACTGATCAGCTGTGTCTTTAGATGATGTCACTGCGCAGCGTCTAATGTTGGGTTTACTTTGTTTTACAGAATATCTGCACGTTTACGAAGCAAATTGAGTCTCTTTGTTGAGCTATGATTTTCTTTCATATTTTGATGGTTCAAAGTTTGAGACTTTTTTTAAATTTACAAAGCTAAACCGTTCATTCAGTCCTTTTTGGCAGCGGCAAATACAGCTCAAATCCACATCGGATCCATAATGTGAATTGTTAACAAGTAAAATAGCCAATACGCTATAAGGGCCCACTACAAGTCCCCGCCCCCTCTACAATGTGACACTGGCTCCACGCCTGATTGGAGGACATTAAGGCAAAGACATCAGAGTGGTTAGCTGTCTGTGGTCTTAAGTCGAGCTCTCTGTCCCTGCACCTGAGAGTGGTTTTGTTTTAGTTTGTATATTGTAGTCAGATTACTTGGCTGCTGTTTCACTGTTCTTTATTAGTGAACTTGCTTTTGTTCATTCTTCACACAAAGGTTACAGACCCTCACTTCAGCTTCTTGTGCTCATTTCCAGAGTTATTTGCAACAAAGTGATGCACAGCACATCGTCCATGATACAGTTTCCAATAAATATCATAATAATTTCATTATTGTGATTATTTTTTGGGTGAGACAGCAGCGAGGGGGAATTCTGATATTGTTAAAACCAGTTGCTGAACTTCAGGAGGGGATTATTTGGCTGCTTGAGAGTCTTTGGATGGGATGTGATGGGGAAGTTGTGCTGTTTGTGGCCTGTCTGGGAAAAGAAGGGTATATTTCTCAATTGCACTTAAAGGAGCCTTCAAAACAGGAGCGCCACTGATTCGCCGCTGTCACACAATCAGTCTTGAAATGCGCTTTTCGACAAGATGCAGCCTCTGAATTGAGACACAGCTTGTGCCTACGCTCTGCCATTAAATCCATCTCGTAAACATCGCAGTCTGTCTTCCTGTCTCCATTCCTCTCCTCTGTCTCTGCTGATTTCACCAGGAAACGGATCTCCGGGGAAAACAGTTGATGTTGTCACTACAGCACGAGTATCTCATGACACATTTCTGTTTGATATTCTTTTTTAACCTCAGAGCATTAGTCATTAATGTGCCTGGTGCAGATGACTCACGCAGTCCTACAGGGACAGCATATGAATTCATCAGGCACTTAAATATTAGGAGTAGTATTCATCTTGGGCACAAAAACATTCAATCATCCAGAGAAGCTCATTATGAGCTGAATAAACACGATAAATAAAAGTAGCGAGCAAGCAGACACGGGTAGACATCCCTCAACTTCTCCTAAATGAAGGATTTTCACCTTTTTTCTCTCTGAATCCGTCCGTCACACTCTGATATGTTTGGAAACATTTCTCCTGAGGGTTCACAGAAAACTGTCACCATTATGCATATTTTTAATAAACACAAATGAGAGGTTATGCTTTTCTAATCTGTCCCAAGCGTTCTTTTCAGTCAATACGGATGCACAGAAATGTTTCATGAAGGCACCTCTGGCATTTCAGCAGCAGCTGGCAAATAATGAAGGAATTTTATCTTCAAATAACGGCTTCAGAAGTATTTTAATTTCAGGCTGACTTGTAATAGAGAGGAGGACCTGTGATAAGCTTTAAAGCATGCTCATGCAACTTCAGCAGAGCAAATATCTGCACAATGCTTCATGTAATCTGGCAAAATTCAATGACTGGCAACTTTTACCTGAAAGCTGCTTTGACTTTATTTTCACCAAACACTGCAGGACACAAAGAGGACGGTAATGTTGTGGTTATACCCAGAAATGGTACAAATCTGCTGCACGCTCAGTGTTGACTTTGTTATTCACGATAGCTGAAAAATCTGATCCTCAGCGAATCATTATCGAGATCCTCCAGTGACAGAGACCAAACAGACCACAGGAAATCCATTCAGCTGGAAAATACTGAATAAATCCAAAACACACAACACACAGAGACAGAACATATGACAGGACACGAGGGGTTTCACCAACTGATTTACATGTTGCTTACTTCAACCACTAGTCTGTTCTGCACACACAAATCGACTAGTTGTGTTCAGCCACCAGCACTCCAAGTGAGCAAATTCTTTTCCTTAACAGGAAACTGTCATGAGATAGCAGTCGGGCCTTCATCCCTCCCCTGTTGATGCCGGAGCTGTGACTTGTCATTTCACCGTAGGGCAGATCCATCGTGCACAGAAACTAACCCAAAACAACTTAATTAGCTCGACTCCAACAACAAATGAACATGAGTGGAACCAGAGCAGAGGTCTGTACTATGAAGCTGGATTAACAGATCCAGGATCTCTCTCTGTTACTTGAGTTGACTTAACGAGACATTCTCAATCCTGATAAGCTGAACTATGAAGCTGGATATCAACTCACTCAGTGAATCCAGGGTTTTCCAGTCTGGATCAGAGCACGCTAACATTAAAGGGGTGGAGTCTGCAGCGTCTGACCAATCACAAACATGGAGAAACAGGAGAAACCCTGCAGAGCAGCCTACTTTACCATGGAGGAGCAGACAGTTATTCTTCAAACAGACCAAGAATTCAAACACGTCATCAGGACAAAAGAAACACTGTTACTGCAGCAAAATCCAGGAAGGAATGCTGTCAGCAAACTGTGACTCTGTTAATGTGTCAATTCATGAGATTATCCAACATTAATTCATGAGACAATATAAACACACAGCACTCTGATCACTCAGTCTGACTTTATTACAGCTCAGACGTTTTGTGTTGAAATATTATATGACCACCTTAAATCAGACAAAAAGCATGGATTACACTTATAACTTAATATGCTTTAATGAAGCAAAATAACACTAATCAATCAGCAACTATCAACAACTATCAACAATGTCACTCACAGTCAGCTAATGATTGAAGTCACCTCTGATCACTGGTCCAAGGAATACTCATCACATTCACTAAAAGCAGAAAACATTAAAGGCTCTGTGAGGTCTCTCTGTTTGAAGTGGATCACAGCGACACCTTTTGGCTGGAATTGTTAGCACACTGTTGTGATGTCATGACTCTAAACAAGGCGTGTTTGTTTTGGAAATGAATGGAGATCAGATCTTCTTTTTAACACTACTTTTCTTTGTTCAAGACAGATTTTTACCCGACACAACATGACGAGGTAAGGTATTTATCGACAGTTACACAGCGCTGCTGTTTGAAACATGACAACAAGCAAACTTTTTCAGTTTGTACTGTGGTTTGGTAGCCGGCTATATTTAGCGCTACTCACAACCTGGTGCTCTGAGACATATCCGTACTCTGATGTGTAACGTTAGTGAATCCTTCTGTCCTGTTCATCTACCAATCAGAGCTAACGTAACCTCACTCTTCATTTTATTGACAGACTCTCAAGTTTGATCAGATCACTGCAGAATAACTGCTGCATGTGGGTTGGAATGAACACAAACAGATTAGCCTGTGTTTTAGCCTTTAGCCTGTACTATTGCTCTCCCTTTTATCTTTCCTCTGCTCTTCTGTCCTTTTTCTGTCCGACAGTTCAGCTCCAGTCTCCACCATCACAAAAATGTTGTCATAGAGACTTCACCGTGCCGTAAATCAATCCGGGTTCTGCCCGACCTGATTGAGAAGCTAAGAAATAGCATTTAGACCAATTTCTTAGCTTTAGACTTTATAATAGCATTTATAAACTATATTGGTGATGATAATCTCATTTTAAATTGCGGATTAGGATCTGCTATCATATTTAGCAGTTAGAATTTTTCAAGATCAATTAGAAAGTCCTCACAGTCCCTTTAAACTAGCTGTGTTTACTTGCTATGACACTACTCTTTTTCACTTGTTACTCAGTCATCCAGAGAGCATCAGCCTCTCTGTTACTCACTTTATTTTTATGATTATTTTGTAAGCATGTTTGGAGTCTTCCCATCTAAACACCTTCTTAACATTATTTTGCTGTCATTCACTTTTATTGTACCATAACTTAGCTGATAGTGAGCTAACATTTAGCAAACCAGTCGAGTAACATCAAACACTTTTCAACTAAGATTCACAAACTTGTATCATATCATTTCATGACAGGTGGAGTTGTTTTCATTCTGTCGTGGTATATGGCAAGCCGTTTTAACATTTAAAAGCTGAGTTCGACTATCCGAAATTCGAATTACAGATATCTGTAATTCAATTTTGCCTTGGCGAAATGTGAATTACAGATATCTACAAATGAATTTTGGATATCTGTTATTTGAATTCAAGATATCTGTAATTCAATTTCGCCTACACTATAAAAAAGGATTTTTATGAGTAGTAAATATAATCCATAAAAAATGTCTAAATTATATTAAAAGAAAATAAGTAAGCCAGTGAACTGTATTATAATGGGTAAATTTAACCATCTCTACCTATTTTTTCACAGTAACAATTTCTACACAAATAAACTAAATAATATCTACCCAAATATATTGGGTGTGCACTCATGGGTGCGCATGCGTCGTCTCTTCTTTTTTGCTAAGGTTAGTTTCAGTTGGCGGGATCCGTCATTTTTGGTTTGGCATCGTGGTGGAAGGTAAGATTGATATTGGTCATAAAAAAAACTGTATTTCATTCAATGAATGACAATGTGAACGCATTTAAAAGTCTCATATGACGCAGGATTAATCGGGAAGCCTCTGTATTAAACAAGAAATTACCATTTTAGCCCTGGCTCTTGGCGACTTTTCTTAATGTTAGCATGGCTAATTCAGACACAAACCTAAGGACAGCTTGTTTCTGAAACAAAACAATTTGTGAGTTGATTTGAGTAAGAGTGTGGATCGATTTTATTCAATTGTACATAATGTATACGAAATTATCTTCAATTGGGGAATACATTTTCAGTAAACGTTTTCTAACTAACTTGCCACTGTTACGGGCATCGTGTCGCATCTTGCACTATTTGACCCTCGTCGTCTACCGTTGCCATCGTTGCTATGATGACGCTCCTTTTTTTCCACAGCATGGTGTTCTCGGGGGACACATATAACTGATGCACAAGGTATATTTATCTAGCGCAAACGTCAAGCTCGATACGTCTCGACAAACACGAAAAAAACGGGTGAAACTTTGGAACTGGTATTAAACAAACTTATGTCAAGTGAGCCGCCGTTCGAAGCTCTGACAGCTCTGTCCGTCGCGAGTGTGTGAAGGCAAATTACGGAGACAGAGCTGTTTGTACTGAACGGACAGCTGTTTGACCGGAGCAGAATTACGATGTGAAGTAGTTATGCAGTGTTGCGTTTACGTTGTCAACTAAAGTAGCACAACAGCTGCTCAAAACTCATTTAGTGTGTGTTTGTGTTCCCTTCTGGTGTCCAAATGTAAATACGCAGCACGTGTGTAATATCCGTTCGTCAACATGCTGCTTATCTATTTTACCAAACTGTTATGAAGCTATTTTATGTCTTGACTCAATCTTAAAGTTTTAACAGTCAAATGTCCTGTGTGTCTTTCCTTTCTTAATACAGTAGGAGCTATGAAAATGTGAAGACAGATTTGAATTGCATTACTAAGGTATGTCAGCCTTCTAATTTAAAGGAAAAGAGGTGTGTGAAATTGTTTTTCAGGACGTATAGCTCACAGCTTTAACAACCAACTGTATCTTTTGATGTTTTATTTATTTTCCATTATATTAGCCACATTACTTCACACTAATTTTAACAGCTGAAATGTATCTGATTTTTTTAAATTAAAATGCTGTTGATATAAACTTCCATCATATGTGCTAAATTAGATGATCACATTTTCTGCCAAATTACTGATAAAGCACTTTTTGAATGTATAGTGTCTGACATTCTGTTTATCTTTCACAGCTGGATCTATATTAAACCACTGAAGGGCTACTTGACCAGCTTAATCATTTACATACATAAAGGTATGTTTCATAACATGTGAATTTCATAGACCATAGCTGAACACATGCACTAAAGGCAACTTACAAATATCTACTTGACTATTAATGAATTGGTTGTGTAAAACATGTAGCTTTACTACATCAAAACGCCTGGACCTTCTGAAACACTATCGATTACAACATGGGCATTTTGGTCGAAACCAGTCCATACCATGTCTCCATGCTGATTGTCCTTGCACCTTTAAGACCTGGGGATCATTACGGACACATTTGTCCAGGCATCACCCACAGAAACCTGAGGCAGGACAGTTTAACTCCTTCACATGCTTAGTGTGTATTTTGTGCTGTTTCCACACAGAGAGGCAATATTTTGAGCACCTTGGTGGCCACCTTAAGAAAAATGAAACTGTGTCTTGTGTATTTCAAGATTGTGAATATAAAACAAATATATACACAACATTCCACAGTCATAAGAGCAGGAAACATAGTCTGCATTCACTGGAAGATTTCAAGAAATCTGTTTTTCATGAATACAAAGACAAAGTGCTTGAAGAAAGTGATTTTGAGGAAAATGAAAATTATTGTGACTCTGTCCTTGCAGAAGAAGAGGATTTAAACAAAACTATAACAAAGAGACTGGGCTTACTCCTCCTTAAATTGAGTTGCATTTACAATGTGTCAAATACTTGCATAAATGATCTAGTTGAGGAACTAAATTTCCTAACTTCAAATGCATCTGGCCCAGTTATCAAAGAAATTATACTGAGCACTTTGAGGAAGCATGGTTGTGTGTTCGAAGATACAGTGATTTCAGAATTGGTGAAAGATCTTTGCCAGCAAAACCCTTTCTCTGCAGCTTTAGGGGTGGATGGACCTTTGAGTACATGCTACAGGAGAGAGCAATTTATAAAAGAGCAGCTCTTACTGACTGAGCCTGTGGAGTACATACTTGATAGTAGCCAGAAAAAAACCTTCCAGTATGTTCCAATTCTCCCATTATTGTCTCAGCTTGTGGACAACAGACACATTCAAGACACAATACTGCAAAACCAGAGAAAATCTGATGTTTCATCTGGATACAAATCATTGCATGATGGATCTTTTCATAGAGAAAACAACTTTTTTTCTGGAGAGGAACTTACACTCCCACTCATTCTTTACATAGATGAGTTTGAAGTATGTAACCCTCTTGGGACGTCCCGCAAGAAGCATAAAGTCACATCAGTGTACTGGGTGTTTGCAGATATCCCTGCAACCTTGCGATCTACTCTGACTTCCATTTACCTAGCCATCCTTTGTAAAGCCACTGATGTCAACCAATATGGGTACCAAAAAGTGTTGGAGCCCTTGCTTAGAGATTTGAAATACTTTGAAGAAAAAGGCATTTTTGTGCCAAGTCTTGGCAAAGTGGTGAAGGGTACTGTATTTTCAGTTGTCGCTGACAACCTTGGCTCTCACTCTATAGCAGGGTATGTTGAAAACTTTTCTTCCTCATACTTCTGTCGCTTCTGCCTTGCAGAGCGTTCAAAGATCCAAGAGCATGAAGTTAGAGCAGGAATGTTTCCTCTTCGGACAAAGTCAAACTATACTGAACAGGTGGAAGCTGCATTAGCTGACAGCACTCAAGCTCATCACTTTGGTGTAAAAAGACAGTGTCCCATTACTGACAGATTGAGTTACTTTCATGCCACTTCAGGTTACCCCCCTGATGCTTTGCATGACTTGCTTGAAGGTGTTGTACCTTTAGAACTGGCGCTTTGTCTCAATGTCTTCATTAAGAAGAAATATTTTTCTCTTGAGGAACTAAATCACACTATCCATATTTTTCCTTACAAGTGGAGTGACAAATCAAACTGTCCACAGGCCATTCCTGTGAGTTTTGCATCACGCAAGAGTGTGGGCGGCAATGCACATGAGAACTGGTGCCTGTTGAGGCTGTTAGCTTTTATGATTGGTAACAAAGTACCAGAAGATGACACAGCCTGGCAACTTTTGATGACCCTGAAAGATGTTGTGGAGCTTGTCATGGCTCCTGTTCACACAGCTGAGACTCTAGGATACCTGGAGAGTAAGATAAGTGAACATCGTTACAGGTATTTGGATGTGTTTCCAGAGGAGAAATTAAAACCTAAACATCATTTCCTTGAACACTATCCGTGGCTTACAACTGCTTATGGACCTCTTGTGGCTCTCTGGACCATGCGTTTTGAAGCCAAACACAGATTTTTTAAAAGGATTGTGAGGCAGACTGGGTCCTTCAGAAACATTCTTTTGACATTGGCAAAAAAACACCAACTGATGGTTGCATATCACACACATGAAACTAACATTGAACGGCCAACACTTTCCGTTTCTCGGTTGAGTAAAGTTGCAGTGGAGGTCCTAAAGGACAGCATTAAGGAGTCTATTGCAAGGAAGTTTCCTGGAGTAGTGGTTGTGAACATGACAAACAAGGTCACAGTTTTAGGCACTGACTATTGTGTTGGAATGCTGTTTCCTTACAGATCAACAGGAGGTCTGCCAGATTTTGGAGAAATACTCCAAATAATGATTGTACATGACAGACTTGTCTTTGTTCTGAGGTTGCTAAGTGGGTGGTACCATGAGCACTTAAGGAGCTTCAAAGTTGAGCCTACAGGAGATATTGAAGTTCTTCAGCAAGATGAAATGAAAGATGCATACCCCCTAGCTGCTTATAATACAGCAGATGGTCGAATGGTTTCCCTGAAACACTTCATTTGCACATCATAGTAGGTTTTATATATATTTTCTAACACAATTAAAAGAGTAATTCTGTTATAATGCCATATCAGTTGTTTTGCTTAAACAATTTTAGTTATACAATTGTAACAAACTGAAATCAATTTTCTCTCCCCACCTCTCTCTCTCCAGCTGAAGAAACAGGCCAAGCAACAATGTCAGTCCAGTTGCGAGTTATCATTGCAGAACATGACATACGAAAGTTGAAGCTGCCCTCGGGAATTCCTGATACATTGGATGATCTTATCTCAATAATCACTGAGACATTCAATTTACAAGGGGAATTTGCATTATTGTATGAAGACACAGATTTTGGCAGCCAATATTTCAGTGTTACCTCAGTGAAAATGGTACGAAAAGAGACGACGATCACCCTTGACTTGCTTCCAGTAGATAACTCAGGTCTTTCTTCTACACTGAGTTCAGTAGATTCCTACCTTGCAGATGAAAGTGAAGTGGGCACCTCCCTTGCAGAAGACTGTGCATCATCTAGCTCCCAGGACACAATTATTCTTCCTGCATCATGCCGTTCTGCTCCTTGGCCAGTGCCATTTGTGATCCCAGAGTTTTCCCGTGATATTGAACTTATTCTGGAAGAGGCAAACAAGACATATCTTGCCTCTGGAACACACTTCCATGATCCAAGTGTTAAATCAGCTATAATGCAAGACCTTTCTAAAACTATTTTCTCATACTCCGCTTATCCCTCAAGTCTGCAAATATTGTCAGTTGCTGAAGCCCTTGTTGAGAAGTTTCCATGCCTTAAGGAGCCAGGGTCCTTCACTGGGTTGTATGGCTGGCAGCAACGCCTCAAGTACAAGATGCACAATTACCGTGCAAAGTTGAAATCACGAAAATATGCCTATCCTGAAATAGAAGTAAACACATTAAAGAGGAAGAAACCCGCTGATGCAGCCCCAGCCAAAAATGTAAAGAGACCAAAGAAAGCAGAGGTAAACTATCACCCTCCACATCCTGTTGGAGAAAATGAGGACTCATTGGAGAAGGAGAGGCTTGATTTAATCAACGAAATAAAGAAGAAGTACAATGCAAAAGTAATTGGAGAAAAGATGTCAAAAACCTTTTCTGTCAGAAGAGTGGAAGTTGTGACCCTCAGCCCTGCTGTCAGTGCCTTCAAAGAGAGGTGGCCTGGACTGTTCAGTGAGGCTCAAGTAAGAAAGTTTTTTTTTTTATTATTATTATTTTTTATTATTATTCATATCATTTGTCTACTAAACACTAGTTTAAGGCCTTTTACGAATATAGAGAAAGTTGTGATGGTTGAAAATTTTTTCCCTTAACTGATTTTTAGATCAAGGAAGAGTTCCGCCGTGTAACCACTGTTCCCCTGGAAGAGACGTTCATGCTGAAGCTAGACAAGTACACACCACGCCTTCTGCAGCTGATGCGTGCTAAAGGAGGAGCTGTTGCTACAAGGATGCAGCCTCTCCTTAATACTGTAAATGAGGTAATTTATCAGTTTTTCTAGAAAATTGCACACACAAAAAACTGTTTTCAGACATGAGTGTTAACTTCAATGCATGTCATTGCAGTTCATCAGTATTGACAAAAAAAGGGATGTGGTTGTCAGTTGCCTCATCGAGTACCTAGGAGAACAAAAGGAAGATTTGTTCCAAGACTGCCAGGTATGGTATTAATTAACAATTAACTCTGAAACAATTTTTACATTTCAAACAATGCAGAGTCTCCTAATTTTATTGACTTTTTTATACTTTACTTACTCAAAGTTTTATTTAGAACACATGTTGCATCTGTTGCTCTATATAGGCACTCCACTTCAGGTCAGATTTGTTAAATAGAGACAAGCTCATATCTGTCAGCCCCGACCTTTAGCCTCAAAAAGAAAAATGTGTCAGTTTTATTCCTAAAATATAAAAAAACCTCTGTTGTTTTATACGTTGACAGTTTTCAGTCAATTTTTTCCTTTAATCCCTGAATAAATTACTGATTAACCTTCATTGCCTTCTTTTTGTCTTAAAAATAATATTGAGAATAAGAAAAAGACTTCACAATGAAATGCAACTGAATAGCACCATGCTTGCATACAGAACTTTAAAAAGTGCTTATTCTGTGTTTTTGTTTTTTTCAGCAGGATGAGCATAAGGACCACACAAACCAAACCATGAAGGTGCTTGTAATCCATAACCCCATAGCCGAGGTGGATCCAGCAGATGTTTCTATTGTGATAGAGGGCAACAAGGTACTCAACGGATGTGGAAATAGAACTAAGGCATGTATGCTGTTGATGGGACTGATTTATGCTCTCAACCTTGAGTATCCCAAGAGTCTGAAATACACCTTTGAAGTATTTCAGAAACTCTTTTTGGAGCTTGATGGAGCAAAGCTGCTCAAGAAGGTACAGAGTCTCAAAAGTAAGCTTGTGGAATGAAATTTTGCACATGCAGACTGTATTCATCCCTAAGACCCTTTTTGTGCAAATAATTTGTCAAACTTCATGTTTCTGATTTAAGAGATTTGTTGTGTGAATTGAGATCAGCCATTTGTTTTTTTCCCGGAAAAGCAGCATCTCAACATTTATCTATTTTCAGTTTCACAGTGTAAAAAAACCTCAGAAATATGGCTGGTGTGTACGTTTGTTTAGCTTCTATTTTGTGCTCAGTAATCAAAAACATTTAATGTTTTGAGTATTGCTCAGGTAAAGTTCTTATGTAACCTGATTTCATTACTAATATTGGTTCAGTTTACACATTACACATTTTAGATCCCAAATACAACTTCAAATAATTCTGGACACTTTTCCTTTTTCACCTCTTAGGAATTTTTGTGTGCAAATGCTTCATTTACTTTTTTTTTCATTACATTTGCGCACTATTTTATTTTATTGAACTATTTAACACTATTCAGCTTAACATTTTGCAATGTAACAACCTGTGCAGTCTCATTAACAATTTCTATGGCACAGCACTTTGTTTTACCTAATTTTTATCTTAATTTGTAAAAGATGCTTGACTTATATGTGTGTTTTTCATTGATGAGGTGATACTGTACTTCAACACATGCTTAAAGGAAAAAAAAAAGTTTTGTTTGTTTACATGTTACATTTTGGGCTCAATGCACTTGTCAAAAGTTTATTTTGATAAATAATTGGTTAATTAAAAACAATTGACAGGATCAATATTGTCTCTTGTGTCTGGTTTTAACTTTTAGGTTAAACAAACCTTCTTTTAAAAAGTAATATTTCATTGGTTATTTTAATTAACACATTAAAAAATATTAGGTATCCCCTACTACAAATACACTACAATCTTGAGTAAATAGTACTCATTTGTAATAGATATTTAGTTGTAAAATCAATTTCAAAAGGTCAAGAAGACTTTACCCCAATTTTTTGAGTATAATATTGTTGATACATTTAGGTAATATTTACTCAAAAAATAGGGTAAAATTTAAACAATCAAACTGAGTGCAAATTGTTACCTCAATTTTATTGAGTAGATTCTATAGGTTGTTTTTTATAGTGTAGTCAAAATTCGAATTTCGGATAGTCGAACTCAGCTTTTAAAAGTTAAAACGGCTTGCCATAGTGGTACCTTGTCAAAAAAAAAAAGTCCCAATATTCATGTTTACATCAGTCTTCCCATGCGAGTGGCTCAGGCAGGCGCAGAATGCAGCTGCTGCTGCCTCTCTGTTGGACTCCAGTATTGCACGTTTCTTCCAAGAGATTTTTCCTTCCTCAGAAGCAAAATTCAGATTCGGGGCTTTCAGAAAACATCCAGGGCTTGAGCCCAATTAGCCCCCCCCCCCAACCCCGCCCCTGATGTTTAAGTTGTTCCCGCAGAGTTTTGTCTTTAATTTAGTTCAGTCATGTTCTTCTGTTTGTTAAAAAGGGTCTAACGTGACATAAAATGCTGCTGTTTCTTGTTCTTGTTTATAACTGGGTTTTAATTATGGATAGAAGATGCCAAAACATGCAGCCTGTTGTGTATCTGTTTACCTCCGTTGTCATGCCGCCCGACATCGTGCTGCTGCATCTCTTTAATTTAAAATAAATAAATAAATAAATAAGTTTCATATCACGGTCGGATGTTAAAGCTGTTTGAATTACAGAATACACTTTTTTCAATGTTCAACTTTGCCATGTTTTAAGCCTCATTACTTAACGTCTAATCAACAACTATGTTTGATTAACTTTGTGACTACCGCTATATGACACACAACACTATAAAATAACAGGGAAAAACAACCAGGATACATCAACTCTCCTCTTCTGTTACCTCCATTCTACTAAATCAGACATCAGGAGCAGTTTCAGGCTTCATGTTTTTGCTCAAGGACACAAACCCTCCAAATAC
The DNA here is from genome assembly GCA_030710495.1 of Labroides dimidiatus. Lineage (NCBI taxonomy): Eukaryota > Metazoa > Chordata > Actinopteri > Labriformes > Labridae > Labroides > Labroides dimidiatus. The sequence continues at coordinate 4,856,567 of CM061153.1, forward strand.
TGACCGACCTGCTCTCCATCTTGAACTACACACCCTTCATTGCAGTCCATTCTGCTGTTGTTGGTTTTAAATGCTCAAGTTTTCAACTCTTTTCATTTTTTTTATCCCTAAAGGGGAACATTTTAAATATTTTGTGCATTTAGAAAAGTTACCACACAAACAAATCTACCTTTATTTCTGAAGTGTCGACACAGAAGATCAGCTCAGAGCTGTTTCTAAGTTTTGGACCTAAAATGACATCTTAAACACGTGTTTTTATTTTAGTTTGTGTCTGGTTCCAGGCTTTTATGGATGAACATGAGTGAAGGATGAGTGCTTCCTCTGAGCTGCTGTTTCTGAAGCCAGAAAAAATGAAGCTTGAGTGCCGGGCAGGACAACAGTCCAGCTCTCTGTCCAGACCCACTCCAGTCACCACAGAGCCCAGCCAGCATCAAAGCAAGCTGCCCCACTTTAATCTGCTGGACCGGTCCTTCAAAGATCTTCTCTGCTCTGGGTAGACGCCTCTCCTCTGCCTCCTTCTTCCTCTGAGTCTCCATCATGCATCCTAAACCTCTGCTTCCAAACAAATCGCTGGCAGAAGAAAACGTCACACCTGCCATCGCCCATGGGAGAAAACGGGAATATGTTTGTGTGACGCCACAGAGGAGTAATGGCAGCTAATCAGAGGCATCTGCTCCTTCATGCTGCCAGTATCATCGCCACACAGCACAAGCCAGAAGAGAGGAATTATATAAATATCTTCAACTCGTCATTGCCAGAAAATCAGCCCAACACATGGTCAGTTTTGGCATTTCAGTTGTTTTTTTTCTACTTCCTATCAAGAAAGGATCCCTTCCCAAGTCTTAAAAATTAGAAGAAGCTTCTGGCAGGATTTGACTTTTCTTTAAGACACGGTGAACACATGTCAGGCGAATTATAACTTCTCTGGTTTAGAGGATGTGGGGAGAAACAGCGACTTAGTGAAACAGTTACCAATCCCTCACAGCAGCTGAAGACAGACTGAGGATGTAGTTGTGTTGTTGATCAGTTGTCGTTATAGTAACTGCTCATAGAGCTTTCTCGGAGTCCCTGAGCTCTCATGTCTCGTAGGTTCCTCTGGGTTTTTGAACTAACAACTTCCTGTTTCACCGTTGCTGCTGATCATTTGTGAAGATCCTCTGATGATGACGTTTTGCCATTAAAATTTTAACATTCATTTCATTTGTTCACAAGCTTTTCAGCTCACTACGTGACATGCTCACAGAGAAGCTCACCACAGGTTCAACACATTTGGAGCTTTTTAAGATCTGTCAGTCAAACCCACTCTGCTGATGTTTGAGTGTGTGTGGCACCTTTAAGGTGTCACCAACTCCTCTAAAAGAAAAGTGGCTATTGGCTGTCCGAAGGGCTAAAAGTTGCCAAATGACGTCATCACCTTTTATTTGCATAACTGACCACATGCATGTAATTGTAACTGACGTTTTAAGAGAAAGAAGGGGAATAAAAGTAAAAAACCATGTAAAATATGTGAAGAACTAATGAACCAAACCAAGGCTGGGTCAGCCAGCAGCAGCTTTCTACATCTGCAGTCTGGACACTGAGGAGTGAACATCTCCTGCTCTGGCTGCAGAAAGGAGGAACTGCTGTAGTGATGTGTCGCTCATGAACGATTCGTTCAAGAAAAACAAATCGTCTGAAAGAATTGGACTGAATCACTTTCTGAAAATATTTTTTTATTTCATAACTTTATTTGTGCTCTCCTCTCTCCAGACTGTAGGAGTCACTGTCATGTCAGTGATACACACTTTAGAAAGTGTCTTTGTTTAACATTTAAAGCACTTTATCCTGTGTTACTTGGCACTGATAACAGCTTAATGTGAGATAAATGAGATTTTGAGTCACCTCTGTGTGGCGCAGAGTTTGAATGCACTTGTTTCATACTTGGTTTAAATGAACCATCACTTTGTGTATTGTATTACTGGTACAATAATGTAGAGTGCATTATTTGATTGGTTATTTAATAATCATAAACCAGTTTGTCTTGTGGAGACAAACTGAACTAAACCGTTGCATGCAGAGGACAGAACTTTATCATCCATACCCCATTTCCACCATGTGATTGTGCAGATCTGCACTTTGTAGTGCGTATACACTCACCAGCCACTTTATTAGGCACACCTGTCCAACTGCTCGTTAATTCAAATTTCTAATCAGCCAATCACGTCAGCAACTCAATGCATTTAGGCATGTAGACATGGTCAAGACGATCTGCTGCAGTTCAAAGCGAGCATCAGATTGGAGAAGAAAGGTGATTTAAGTGACTTTGAACGTGACATGGTTGTTGTTGCCAGACGGGCTGGTCTGAGTATTTCAGAAACTGATGATCTACTGGGATTTTCACACACAACCATCTCTAGGGTTTACAGAGAATGGTCTGAAAAAGAGAAAATATCCAGTGAGCGGCAGTTCTATGGGTGAAAATGCCTTGTTGATGCCAGAGGTCAGAGGAGAATGGTCAGACTGGTTCGAGCTGATAGAAAGGCAACAGTAACTCAAATAACCACTCGTTACAACCGAGGTATGCAGAAGAATATCTCTGAATGCACAACATGTCAAACCTTGAGGCAGATGGGCTACAGCAGCAGAGGACCACACTGGGTGCCACTCCTGTCAGCTAAGAACAGGAAACTGAGGCTACAATTCACACAGGCTCACCAAAATTAGACAACAGAAGATTGGAAAAACGTTGCCTGGTCTGATGAGTCTCAATTTCTGCTGCAACATTCGGATGGAAGGGGCAGAATTTGGCATCAACAACATGAAGCAAGGATCCATCCTGCCTTGTATCAACGGTTCAGGCTGGTGGTGGTGGTGTAATGGTGTGGGGGATATTTTCTTGGCACACTTGTGGCCCCTTAGTACCAAATGAGCATCATTTCAACACCACAGCCTACCTGAGTGTTGTTGCTGACCATGTCCATCCCTTTATGAGCAGTGTACCCATCTTCTGATGGCTACTTCCAGCAGGATAACGCTCCATGTCATAAAGCTGGAATCATCTCAGACTGGTTTCTTGAACATGACAATGAGTTCACTGTACTCAAATGGCCTCAACAGTCACCAGATCTCAATCCAATAGAGCACCTTTGGGATGTGGTGGAACGGGAGATTCTCATCATGGATGTGCAACCGACAAATCTGCAGCAACTGTGTGATGCTATCATGGCAATATGGACCAAACTCTCTGAGGAATGTTTCCAGTACCTTGCTGAATCTATGCCACGAAGGATTAAGGCAGTTCTGAAGGCAAAAGAGGGTCCAACCCGGTACTAGCAAGCTGTACCTAATAAAGTGGCCGGTGAGTGTGTCTACATATATGTAGACACCTGCCACCCTGAACAATATAAGTGGTAGAGAAGATGGATGGATGGTGCTGATGATCTCATTTTAAGTCATTGGTTACAACTAGGCATCATCTAGAAGTGAGACTTTTTCAAGATCACGGTCTCTTAAAGGCATATTCTATAAACATAGAAGGTAGATGCACTACAGCGAAAACTCAAGGGGTTTGGTGACCCTTTAAGAAAAGTAATACTCTTGGTTTTGTGCTACGTTTTTCATGCTGACTTGAAGCTTGAGATGGACTGTGAATTTAAACTTCCTGTGGCCTTCATCAATTTATAAATAGATAAATAACTGAAAACATGTATAAAGCAAACCTGACTCCATGTTCGATAGATTTTCCTAACCTTGAAGGACTCTTGTATAGGATGATGCTGTTTACCATGCAGGAGCTACATTTCTTTGAGGTCATATTTGGAAGTGAACATATTTAAAAAGTGAAGGCTTTGGAGTTAAAGTTGAATGCTAATGATGTTTGGATCATTAAAATGTCAGATTTTTCACCCAAAGTTTTGTCTTTTTTTCTTTTTTTAGCTCAGAAAGTATGCAAAACTCAGCTTCAGTCTGCCAACACTGCATGAGCATAATCCGTCCCTCCAGTCTTACTGGCAGAGGTGAGACCTGGACTTGAAGCTCTGATCATCAGCACATGTGCAGAGTGCTGCGTCTACATCTGAGCGGTGTTTGAAGTCAGCTCCGGGTCTTGCGCCAGGCTCTGGCTGTAGCTGAGAAACAGCTGTCCTGTGGTTGATAGCTCCTGAGGAACACTCTGCAGGTACAGGATGACCGTTTGCTGCTGTAATCTGTGGAGGTGGGAGCAGGCAGGGTGCCAGCGGGTGTCACAGGTGACTTAGGGTGTAGGGTAGAGGAGGAGTGATTCAGGAGTGAAAGGTGGTGTATGGATTTCTGACTGTAAACACATTTTGTGTAATGACCTAATAATTCATTAAGCGTCTCATCGCAGAGCACAGATGGTGGTGAGCTGGGAACAGTGTCTTCCCTGCAGTTTTATGTTTTATTCTGGTAGGAAACCAATTACGCCTGACAGATTTAATATTACACGATGGAGTCGGGGTGGAGCCGATATAGCTGCTTCCTGTGAATTTTGACACGCCGTATTTATCATCACATCCAGAGCCGTCCCCACACAACAGTCAACATTTTCCTGAGTTCAGGGTATCAGATGATAAAGGTGAGTTAAAGTGAAGAGAAATATTTGAACTGGGCAAAGACAAAGGGAAATATCTCCTCTTTTTATGATAAACATTGGATTTTTCTTTTGATCTAAACATTTGTACGTGTGTGCATCTAAATGCTGTTATGTTGTATTTAATCCACGTCTGATTTTTATTAAATTCCAGCTTTCTGTGCCTGAACACTGAGGTGAACTGAATAGAAATGAGCTACAGAGGAGTTTGTTCATTCATGCCAGTGAGCAGGGCAATAACTGCAGACGAGACATGCAGCTTTATAGACTCGACTCTTCAAAAGATTCAGAAAGTTCTTCTGTAGACACCTTGTTAGTACCTGAATGAACCCCCTTTTGCCTCAAAACTGCCTTAATCCTTCGTGTCAGAGATTCAGCAAGCTGCTGGAAACCTTCTTCAGATGTTTTGTTCCATACTGATATGATATCACACAGCTGCAGATTTGTGGGCTAAACATCCATGATGCGAATCTCCCGTTCCTCCACATCCCAAATGTGCTCTATTGGACTGAGATCTGGTGACTGTGGAGGCCATTTGAGAACAGTTAACTCATTGTTATGTTTTAGAAACCAGTCTGAGATGATTCCAGCTTTATGACATGGCGGGTTATCCTGCAGGAAGTAGCCATCAGAAGATGGGTACACTGTGGTTATAATAGGATGGACATGGTCAGCAACAATACTCAGGTAGGCTGTGGACTTTGAACCAGGCTCAGATGGTACTTAAGTCCCGTTTCCACCAAGCAGCCCGGTATAGATCAGAGGAGTTTGGTACAGGTGGGATTGGTAAAGCCTGATTTTGATAGGCGGTGTGTAATCTGAATGCCAACAGCTACGTCTGCCATGTGACAGTTCTGCATTAGAGAACTAGAGTCAAAAGAAATGAAAGAAAAAGAAACACTGGAGGTCAAATCAAATGGGAGAAACTGATTTGTATCAATGCAGTGATAAAAATGGTAAAGAATAGGTAAAGGTGGAGTTCAGAGTAATGATTTACAGCAGAAAAGCTGGATCAAGTGTATCTGACTTTGTCTGCAGTGATTTGGGACAGTGAGTTTAAGTAAAGGAAACTGTGTGTCTACATATGTAAGGTACAAAGAAACAAAGAGCTGTGTTTAAATATAAAGCTGTCGGGGGGGTTAACTCCTATCAGAGGGCTGGATCTTCATCACACTGGAGCACCTGGAAGATTTAGATTTCCGTGTTTGGGAATGTAACTCAGGGTGAGACCTTTAAACTTTTGTGTTTATTTGGGCAACCAAATTTTTTTTTCAATCAATCGGGGGCAGAGAATTGGGTTACGTAAAGTTTTTTTGTGTGTTTGTTTTTAGCTTCTTTCTAGGACTGAGGATCATTGGACCTGAGATCAACGGAGTGCGGTCGGGCAACAGTAACCAGTATTAAGTCCAATAAACCAGTAATAATCTAATCAGCTCTTTCTTCTGCTGAACCGCAATGCATGATGGTACATATTGCTCACATATGCACAGTCTAGCCTTCGGATTATTTACTGGTTGCATCAACAGATGTTCCTGCCCTTACCCTTACATCACAAATTCTGCCACCTAATCAGAATCCTAAACTTAGCTCTTTTTTCAGTCAAAATGTTTAAGTGAACATAATGCTATTTTTTTATGAAATTAATTTATTATTTAATTTAATTTATTTAAAAAAATGAGTATAAACCCAATACTTGCATTTAAAAGTCATATCCCCACAACTTGATGTCATCATTGTGAAATTTTCCCTCTTCTTTTGCAGGACTGAGGCTTTTGGGAGGCTGCAAAGGATAGTAGCAGTGCATCTTCCAAAAAGAGGGAAAAGAAGGCTGCATTTGAAGGAGCCTTTGAATTTGGACAGCCTTCATGCAGCGTTCTGATGTAATTGACCTTCAAATGCGGCCCACGAAGGACACAACCCCTGAATTTGGACACAGCTACAGTGAACATCGCTCATACACTGCTTTTCAAAATGCATTGTGGGATACATTGAGTGGACTAAAGGGTACGACCATGCTCGCTCAGAATTCAGGTGGCACTATATAATGGCGTGTTCTATACATAGTGGTTAGGGAGTGGATTTGAACACACCATGTGGACATCTCTAAATGCTTTGAGTTGCTGCCATGTGATTGGCTAATTCGATGAGTGTGTTAACAAACAACTGAACAGGTGTTCTTAATTGAGTGTAAGGTGTGTGTAGACTTTAAAAGCTTCGTCCTGGTGTCACATCTCACTGTGAACAGTAACAAGCTGCTCTCACTGTCTGACTTTACGACTGTACGTTTGTAAATGAGCTCAGGTATTCAAAGAGCTCACTCTTCATCCAACACAGACATGAAAACAAACTTATAATAAAGCCCAGAGTCAGCACTTTACCTGCAGGTACTGTTTCACTTCTATTCCAATGAGAAGCTAAAGCAATACACTCTTTACAAACTCAACCGCCGAGCCAGACTATAATAAACCTCATACCTTTAAACCAATAACAATCCTGGACAGGGACTAAAACACAGCACTTCATCTTCACCAGCGATCCAGGATGGCTCAGGGCTGCTTTAGAAAGCATCAGGTGCTTACGCAGTGAATTGTTTTAGAGGCTCTCAGACGTCTTCTCACAGTAAAAGCTCACGCATTTCACCATCTGACATAAAGAGTGGAAACGACATCCTGGTATGAGAGGAATGCAAAGAGCTCGGCCTTCAGCATCCCACAGTGTGTTTAAAGATGAGCTGGATAAAAGCATTTAAAGAGTGGTCTGTGTGAAAGGTAACGGCTGACTTCTGTCACAATGAGAACATCACACACACACACACACACACACACACACACACACACACACACACACACACACACACACACACACACACACACACAGTGTTTACACCATTAGAGCAAACATTCAGTTCATTTCATCCTCACTATAGTTTTTCCCATTGAGACAAACTTTAGGTTTGTGATGATTTTGGTGCCCACAGAAGGCAAAGAGCTTATCACTTTTCAAATCAAATCCTTGTCCCAGTTGGGATCCTACAAACACAGAAGGAGGACCCAACTGCAGAAAACTAAAACTCTTTTTTTTTTGTTTTTTTCAGAATAGACAAGGAATAAGAAAGACAAAACATATGCAGAAAGAAATGTTTAAGAATCAAATCTTATCATCAATAAGAGCAGATTTCAATTATACGCTCCCAATCAACTTCTTACATTTCCAAATATATAACTTCATTATCATAATTACAGTCAATATAAAAAGAGTCCAAGGGGCATAATTCATGTACCCAGCAGAGCAAAGTATACATGCTTGAAGCTATTCAGATGAAGGGTATAGAAAACTAAAACTCCTCATCTGTCCTCTAACTCTCAGATTACCCTGACTGTCATGTTGGAAACCACTCCCAGAAAAAAATAATAAATCAAAAGTAATAATTTCCCCCTGAAGTCAGCTGATAAATATCGTCCTCTGAAACCTAGAAGCACAGCACATGAGCTCTTTTCCCTTAAAGTGGAGCTTGATTTTTCTATTATACTGTCGTTCAGGACTTTCATCCTGCAAAGTGCACAGCGTACTTTTGATAAGCAGCAGGTAGGGATTAGTAAGAGCAGCGCATTTCATGGACAGCTCTATTAAAGTAATTGCTTGGAAAGAAGAAGGAGACTATTTCCCAGAAGTGGACGTCAGTAGATCCCTGTTGATGGATTTTGGCCTCATACGGTCAATGAAACTCTTAAAGGGACGTGTTGATTAAGAGTCTGAAACTGAAGAAAAACCTTAGAACAGCAAGGGATGAAATGCCTCAATTTTAATTCAACTGTCATGAAACCTTTTAAAATGTACTTGGGATAAAGATTGCTAATCTCAGAGGTTTCTCAGAGGTTCTTCTGATCATGTAGAGACCCTCATGTGGAGAAAATGTCTGTTTCAGATCATTTACAGCACCTGTTGGGCTCATCGTCACAGGAATTTAATTTTATAACAGGTCAAAGAAGCATGTTTGATCACATTGTTAAAGGAAGATTACAAACCCAGCTGGCTACAAATTGTTGGACAGGAGATTCAATATATAAGTGACCAAGAGGAAACTGCAAATGCAGAAAGCACCTAAAAATAACAAAAATAAATAAATGAGAGGGAACAGACAAGTGAAATGTTCTAACTTCATGAGGTTACACACAAATTAACTATTGCATAAAACTATTGCACAGTGACGTGTTGCACATATGTAAACAATAACAATAAATAAATAAACTATTGAATGCTGGATGTTGAAATGCTGAGCCCTAACCCCAATCACATCAGTCATGCTAATCTCTACTGAACCACACCAGTCCTTTTAATAACTTCTGTTTGGAACACTTACCTAAACCCCATATGACATCATCAGCTGTGTGGTTTCCATGGTGACTGATCATTTCCATTTGCTTTAATGGGCCAGAAAATTTGGGAAAATGCTGAATATTATAAAAAGTACAGGGGTTAGAAATTTTAATAACACACACACACACACACACTCACACACACACACACACACACACACACACACACACACACACACACACACACACTTCTGCTGAACATGCTAAACATTTTAAAATTCAAATGGTGAAAATTAGAGAAAATTTGCAGGAGTAGTAGCAAGCCACAAAAAAAAAAGAAAATAAAAAAGAAAGAAAAAAAGCGTACAGAGGAATGAGCGGAATAAAGGTGGATTTCTATACTGTCTATACTTTGAAATTCTGTGCTTAGCTTTTCAACATAGCAAGGTGTTGATCTACTGCTCTGCTTCAGGAAGCCACTGCAGAAGTGCAAAAACCTGCAGTTCTCAGAGTGCCCACTTGAGGCTGGCGCTAAAAGTGAAGGAAATCCCATCGACACTCATGATAAATGTTTGTTTTTACAATGAAAATATGTGTGACATTTTTGTGCCTTTAATGGATTTTAAATCTCGGCTGGTTCATTACTAACATTTTAATGTTGTCTTCACCTTGTTAACAAAAACAGAGCATTGGTTCAACAGAGATTTTATCATCAGTGATTTATTTTTGCTTGTCATGCTTCTGTCTTCATCTCAGAAAAATGGGTTGTTGACAGATGTTTATAAGTTTTATTTATGAACGTAACACTGCTTTAATGATCTGTCGTTTTAATGGTGGTTGCCACTAGCTTGAAGTTAAACTAAGGCATCGTTAGCATGTTGTATGTTTATTCAACCTGTGAAGGAACTGATGCAGCACTTTAATAAACATGGAGGCTCTTTTGTGTTTTTTCACATTGTTTAGGTTGACTAATAAATGCGACAAGAAAATACAAGAAGCAAGTTCAAAGTGATAGAAATGCTAATGGAGGAAGTGAGTAACTGTCCTTTAAACCTGAGGTCAGAGCTGTCTGTCACACATTGATTTATAATTTAATTTTACTCTAATGACCACATCCATGCCATCAAACTCTTCATCATGGTCACCATCAAGGACAAAAGGGTGGTTATGATCCCTCTGCCCCTTCACCTCCTCCTCGCTCTCCTCCTGGTCTCCTTCAGTCAGTACAGAACATCATTAATTTGTGAGCGTGCGCCTTTGACTGAGCTGCAAATATGCCCTAACTGCCCCCCTGCAGTTCCTGCCACAGATGATTATCATTTCAACGATTAAAGCGCTGAGTAATGTGTCCCTCAGGGGCTGCCGTCGCCTGTCTCCTCCATCACTGCCACTGACCCTCTTGTTAGCCCACTTCTGCCCAGTGGACGGAGGAAAAGCAAGTGCCGCGGGAGCTCTCCTTGCCAAGAGGAGGTCGACTTTTGAGTGAGGTGAGTGTGTTGACAGGTTTTCTTGTTTTGATGGTCCAGTTATGCTTCACGATTTAATTTTTCATCCTCATTTATCTTTGTGTCGTTCACTTTTAAAGGCATCATTGTTTCTAAATAAAGGAAAACACTTCCATTGTCAGAGTCCGAGTTTTCCATCCCTTCTTTTTTTTTCCACAGATGACAAAAATGTTCCACGAGCTTCACCCGATGACTAAACACTCAAACCGTTTAATCGTAAGGACACTTGAAAAGTCCATCATTACTCAGCAGCTCTCTTCATCCTGTTTTCCCTCCAAATCTGAGACTGTTTTTTGGACTGTGAAATCAGCTGAAATGAATTGACTCTCAAGTTTTCCATTCCTGCTACGTAATCGCCGGATAATGGGCTCAGAGCTAAAGGCGTGGATGCTAATTTCACATCAATTAATGCTATTCAGGGAAAACCCAATAATTGATTGCTGCTGCGCTCACACAACGCCACCATATTGCTTTCCTTCTCGGCGCAATTAAGGGCTCGTGAACGCAGCTCTCGTCATAAATCTTCATCAGGAATCTTTGCATTTATAAATGGAAAATAAGCTCCTGTATGCACACTTGAAACGAGGGAATGACAACAGATTAATGCTCTGCAGGAGGGATGAAAGGATCAAATGAGGTAAAACTTCGGCTGTATTCACCTCAGCCTCTGAAAGAAGAGGATAAAGGAAGATAATTCAAATATCAATGTGAATCCAAGCAGCAGCGCTTCAGGAACAAATCTTTGCAACCATACTTAAAACACCACATACCTCCCTTACCTACTGACCACATTTTGACCCTTTTAGCAGCACATTTTTACAGTTCTGTTTAAAGGTATTCTCATATTTTACCAATGCAACCCACCCATTATTAAGCCCAGATCTGGTTTAATCATTTTTATATGTGATAGTCAAGTCCAGGTTTAGTCGACGAAAATTCAAAAAGATTTTAGTTTAATTTTAATAAATAATTCTTTTTAAAAAGTAGGCCTGTTTGTCTTTTAACAAATTAATTCAGGTCAATAAGTATTGAAAACTGGAATCCAGCTTGACAAGTTTTATCAAGTGTTGCTGATCATGAAACAACAGCTAACCTTAACCTGTCTGCTTGATAACCAGATTCTTTACCAGACTGATAGCTCACTTATTTAAACTCAGCTTCACTCATTATTTTCTCTCCATAGTGAGTCCATATTTGGTCATAACCTCGGCTCCAAACCAACTTTTTCATCAAACACTCAAAGTAAAAACTGGATTTAGAACATCAGCAGTTAATATTGATTATTGGTGCTCAAACCAGGTTAACTGAGGTTGGATAAAGAAGACACATTTAATAACACAGCTGCAGACGGCGCTGGTGTTTCAGTGTAAAGTGTGACCCTGTTAGCTGGAGACTGTTACAGCTACAGTTGCGCAAAACCTAAATATCGCAATAAAAAAATGGTAATGGAAACACCAGAATTTCTAAAAACCTCTCTAACTTTGATAAAAAGTTTTTATACTCTCATGAGGTGGTTTTCCAGAAGTTTTAATATTGAAGTTTATCCGGAAAACGAAATGGAAACAACTTTTCCACGAAAACTCATCACCAGACGTGAATAACGGACGCACCTCCCTCACCTCCTGTGTGGTCACTGTCACACATTCGGACTCTGGCGTTCATATTGTAACAGCTCTGCTGTTAGTTATGTGTTCAGAGCAGATGTTGGTGTTTCTGACAGCGGCACTGGAAGACCTTTATTTACTGGGGAGGCTCAGGGTTAGTGTGGGGGGGCTGCAATGTGAGTGTATCCCATCAAAACCAGGACTTCCTGACAGGATGTGAAAACAGAATAAATCCGATAAACCTCTTAAACAACAGATATCTGTAATGCATTAAATCCAAGAACCACAGACTTTGCCTCTACAGACCCAAAATATACATTAAAAAAAAATCAAAAATGCAAATCCTCTCAAAACTCTGATCAGACACAGGAGTAACAACAACTGTTGCTGTTTAAAAACTCTAGCATTGTTATCAAAGAAGTGTGGTGTGTATGTATCAGAGAGAGAGAGAGAGAGAGAGAGAGGGAGAGAGAGAGAGAGAGAGAGAGAGAGAGAGAGAGAGAGAGAGAGCAAAGAGAAGCGGTGAGAGAGGCCTGCAGAGCCGCTTCCTGATCAGTTTAGTCTGTTTGGAAATTTATAGGAAAAAGTCTGTAATCCTTTGCTGTGGCGTGATCTACAAGGTATCTACAGGCTGTCTGTGGGTGAAAAAAATCACTGTATAGTCCACTCGTGACATGTCATTGTGTTTGGGCACAGCAGCAGAGATCCGACTTGTTAAAACCACATTCTGACAATACAAATACGAAAAAATACTTATAATGATCTCCGCTCCATCAGTACAGACTGTTAAACAGCACACCTTAAGTCCATGAGTGTGACCAACCTGTGTTTATTCCTCTGGTTTTTATAAACTGCAGTTGCCCAGAGAAAAAGAAGGGGGTGCTGCAGCACCCTCTGCACCCCTACTTCCTGTGCCTCCTATGGTAGAGGTGTGTGTGTGTGTGTGTGTGTGTGTGTGTGTGTGTGTGTGTGAGAGAGAGAGAGAGAGAGAGAGAGAGAGAGCGAGTAGGCAAGCTGGAGATGATCATTTTAATTCAAGGTTTTGTCTGTTCACTTTAAGAATCAAAACTAGAGCCTCTCTACATTAACATCAGCACATTTTACATTTTGTCTACAGAGAAACCCAGGCTGGAGATGATTTTCATTCACAGAGTCCAGAAGGATGTTCCATATTTTAACGCCTTCAGCCTTTGTCTGTTGACAACATCAGCAACAACAGTAATGTCCATCAAAATATCAGTTCAGGCTCTTAAAATGTTTGGGATATCCATGGTTACCGCTGGTTACAGTCCTCCTTAACTCTTCTGCATTCCGCAAATTGATTCTAATGAGATGAAATTTCACTCAAGTTGTGCAGAATTCTGGTCTTAATGGGAACAACAGCACGGAACAATTGTATTTTATCGAAACTTCAGAAATATCGCTTCTATTTTGGAAAAAAGTGTCATGGAAATCGCAGCCACTGACACGTTCAGCTGAGAGTCTCCAGTTAGCACGGTCACTCTTTACTCCTAAACACCGGTTGCTCTGTAACGCTCTGAACTCCATAGAAGTTGACTCCATGGTGTTGTATCGTTTCTGACAACCAACCACAGAACAACTGGACATTTTTATGCTGCTGACAGTTTGACTTTAGTGTTGAAAGAACAAGAACTCGTCTGAATGGATGACGCTAAACAACACTGCCGCTGCCTGACTGCGTGCGCATCTTTATGATGACACAGGTTGTGAAAGGGGTCTGTGTCTCGTGTGTCTCGTGATTACATGAACCATAGGCAGAAATTTCATGCATTTTGAACATCTGGCAGACCACCCACTAACATTTTCATCACTGTCTCGTTATCGTCATGGGGAAAAAAAGGGGCATCAAAGAAATAATTTCATCATTGTCATCGATGATGAAAAGAATACTGCTTGTCAGTAAGCATCCTGACATTTTTAGGGGCTGCTTATCAAAATCCAAACAACATTTATATTTCTGGGACTGACATATTTGTAGATGGGAACAGCTTTTTTATTGTATCCATTCTGTGGACTGCTTGTTGGTGTTTTTGTAGCAGTGAGCTGCTTCAGTAATCATAGATTAATTTAACCCGGTTACCTCACACATTATACATGTCAGAACAGATTTTCCCAAAGCTGGACTCTTTAAGGTCAGAGTGTAACCTTCAGCATGTGGGTAGCTTGAGATGAACAGCCGTAGCCGCTGAAACATCTCAGCCCACACAGGTCAGAAAGCTGCTGGTGTCACCGCTCCAGGCAAGCAATCTTACACTAAATGGGGCACGACTTGTTACCCCCAGGTAACTGAGAAAACAGATTGCTTGTCAGGGGATCATTAGAGAGACAGAAAACACCATTTGTGAAAATGTATCGTCTGTGTGTGTAGCCGCTGAGCGATGTGATAAATAAAAGGAAAATGTAAGAGCGAAGACTGAAAAACCCGATGTGGGTTGTGTGACTTGAGAATCTATTTCTTCGCAGTTTTTTTTTTTTTTTTTTTCAGTGAAGTTGATAAACTGTAATTTCTTTAAACGGGTTCACTCCAGCTGTTAGAGATCAACTGTAAATCTAGAGAAACAAGAAAGACATGCTCCTATAAACCTAAACATCATCAGACAACGATGATTTCTTCTTTTATTTCCAAGGCAATTGGTCCAAAAATCAACATCTATCTTGTTGATATTACAACCTCAATGTCAGTGAAGTTGGGACGTTGTGCAAAGTGTAAATGAAAACAGAATACAATGATTTTCAAATCCTGTTTAACCAATATTCAACTGAAGACACTACAAAGACAAGATATTTATTGTTCAAATTGATAAACTTTAATGTTTTTTATCAAATATTCATTCATTTTGAATCTGATGCTGCAGCATGTTCCTAAAAAGCTGGGACAGGGTCATCACCTTTCCTTTTAACAACACTCAATAAGTGTTTGTGAACTGAGGACACTAATTGTTGAAGCTTTGGAGGTGGAATTCTTTACCATTCTTGATTGATGAACAACTTCAGCTGATCAACAGTCTGAGGTCTCTGTTGTTGTGTTTTGTGCTTCTTAATGCTCCATACATTTTCAATGGGGGACAGGTCTGGACTGTAGGCAGGTCAGTCTAGTACCCGCACTCTTTTACCATAAAGCCACGCTGTTGTAGCAGGTGCAGAATGTGTCTTGTCATTGTCTTGCTGAAATAAGCAGGGACGTCCCTGAAAAAGACGTGGCTTGGATGGCAGCATATGTTGCTCCAAAACCTGTATGTACCTTTCAGCATTAATGGAGCCTTCACAGATGGTCAAGTTAGCCATGCCATGGGCACTAACACACCCCCATACCATCACAGATGCTGGCTTTGAGACTTTGACCTGAGAACAATCCAGATTGTCCTTTTCCTCTTTGGCCTGGAGGACACCACGTCCATGGTTTCCAAAAACAGTTTGAAATGTGGACTCGTCAGACCACAGCAGACTTTTCCACTTTGTGTCAGTCCATCTCAGATGAGCTCGGGTCCAGAGAAGCCGGCGGTGTTTCTGGGTGTTGTTGATATATGTCTTTGTCTTTGCATGGTAGAGTTTGAACTTGCACTTGTAGATGTAGTGATGAACTGTGTTAACTGACAATGGTTTTCTGAAGTCTTCCTGAGCCCACGTGGTAATATCCTTTACACAATGATGTTGGTTTTTAATGCAGTGCTGCCTGAGGGGTCAAAGGTCACGGGCATTCAATGTTAGTTTTCAGCCTTGCTGCTTACGTGCAGAGATTTCTCCAGATTCTCTGAATCTTTTGATGATATTATGGACTGTAGATGATCAAATCCATCAATTCTTTGTACATTGAGAAACGTTGTTCTTAAACTGTTGGACTATTTGCTCAAGCAGTTGTTCACAAAGTGGTGAACCTCGCTTCATCCTTCCTTGTGAACGACTGAGCCTTTCAGGGATGCTCCATTTATACCCAATCATGACACTCACCTGTTTACAATGAACCTGTTCACCTGTGGAATGTTCCAAACAGGTGTTTTTGGAGCATTCCTCAACTTTCCCAGTCTGTTGTTGACCCTGTCCCAACTTTTTAGGAACGTGTTGCAGGCATCAAATTCAAAATGAGTGAATATTTGCAGAAAATGATAAGATATTTATTGTTCAAACTGATAAATTTCAATGAAAGTGGGGTTGCACTTGAAGGAAATCAAACCTGACCATGACTTCATATCAGATCATTTTTTTCTTTGTCGTTGGTGTTGATGAATAGATAAACCAACAGATGGAGGAATAAAACTCATGATGGACAGCCGGGACCTGTTATGATTCGTGCTCTGACGGCCACCTGCTCTGATCAGCTGTTATATTCACCCTTCACCTCAGTCTCACCTTTCCTTCATTGATGATGAACTTGTTTGAACTCTGATGCAGCTCTCACTCATGTTTTGTGTCCGTCTGGGAGTTACTTCGGAGATTTGGTCTCCCTTTTTGTTTGTGAAATCCTGCTCCTGATTTACAACAGCAATAAGCTCACCCTCCCAGCCGGCCTCCGAATCAATACTCAGCATTGACCGTGAATGTTGCACTGTTTGGTCTTTACAAATTAGTGTTGTAAGGCTGGCACACACAATCTGAGAAGTTTGTTTATAACCTTCATGTCCTGCTACTCCTAAAGTCAAGGTGTCACGTGTGAGGATAAAAACGATTAAAGATTTAATTAACTACAACCAAAACAAAGAAAACTCTTTTTAATAGTTCAAAAAAAACAAGAAAGTTACAGCACAAGGACGCAGGAAGAGGTTGACGACCATCTGACAAAGACAAGAAGGCACAGAGACCAAATACACCAAACCAACTCAAGAGACAAGTGTGACAAAATGAAGCACAGGTGAAACTCATCAAGGCAGGGCAAAATGAAATCAAAATAAAGCCGACACACTTGGACAGGTACCTCAGAATAAAACAGGAACACTAAACTCCTTAAGGACCACAAAGGAAATAGTTCCTTATATGCCTCTAAATCAAAAAATATTTTCAAAGACATATTTCATATTTTATCATGAAATTATTAAAAAGGGTTACATTTCATACTGGACCATGCAAACAGGAAACATGTCTTTTTTTTTTCACATTTCTTTGTCGAAAACTTTCAAGATGACTGAACCAGGATAACGACGGAATCAGTGAAGGGAAATTCATTCAGGAAACACAAAAATATGTGCACACAGGTAGAATAATTTACTACAGATCAGCTAAATTAAACATCTTTGGCCTTTTTTTAGTTTGTTTTGGTCTGTTTTTGGATTGGCCAACTAGTACATCAGACTGAACTCCTGCAGGAGAGTAAAGAAAGACAACACAAGACATGATCACTAATAAGAAGAAGGAAGACAGAAGGAGAGCTACTAGCTAATACAGACAGGAAGGAAACGAGACATGAGAGAGAAAACTCTCCAAATAAAACAGGAAGTCAAAGCAGGATTACAAACATACAACACAAAACAAATGTGATGCATAGGGACAAGTATTGATAAGACTTTTTTTTTTTTTTTCATACCATTTCCCTTATTGGTCCAATTCTTTATGGATTCCCTTATAAATTCCTCCTGTGAATTTTCTGTGTACAGAAACTATGATCAAAAGAGTTTATAAGGAAATAAATACGAAACTGGTCAATGAATCTGGATATCTCTGGACATAAAGAAATAACACTGTGTAAAAATCTTTGCACACAGTTACTGGATCTTAGCTCTCTTGACTTAAATTTAAAAAATAATCTTTTAGCGTCCTTTTTAGTGCGCAGCACGTCACGTGACGTTGACGTAAGGTCCAGCTGCTCTGGTGTAACATAAAGAATCAACAGGGAAATTGTTACGCACAAAGGTCATGATGTGGATGGACTGAACCATTTCTAATTGATTCTTAATAAGAAGCGCTCATCTATACCCATCCCTAGAGTGACCCCTGGCACAAGGGACACATTTTACAACCTTATCTTCTGCGTACCCTGACAGTCTTTTCTTGTAGCATTAACTTGATATTTATTGCTGCAGAAGTTTATTGATCTACTTCATAAATGGATAACAAACAGATTAAGGAGAACCTATAACATTTACTTGAATCTTCACTGTATTTATCTCCAATTTTGCCAAGGTCTTTAAGTGGCGTAAAAGTGTTCAACTTTAAATGCTTTGTTTGAGATTGTTGTTTGAAACTGCTGGTACAATAAATCTTTATTGGCTCTTGTTTGAAGAGCCTTGTAGTCCCAACACTTTGCCCTACATTTCCATCACCAGAATCAATTGGGACACCCCATCCCTAAGAGGTGGATGAAAAAAATCCCCGGACTAGGGCGAAGGGTAAAATATACTGCAAAAAACTGAAATCAAAGGAAGTGTTTTTCTAACTTTTTGTAGAGATCTTCTGATTAGGTTCAGCATGAACAACATTCACCTGACAAGTCCAGAAATATGGCTTATTAAATGATGTTTAAAGACAAAAATGACACCTGAATTAGTAGTAATGAACAAAACAAATCTGCCGATGGGGTAAGAAGAATTCCTTGGCAACTTCCTTGTATCAAGACTTTGATCTTATTTCAAGAAACCTGACTTTATATTTTTCTTTCTTTTTCTTAAATTTTTTAAACCTTAACAAATAACTCAAGTGTCATTTTTCATATCTTGAAATGAGATATTTTTCTGGACTTGTCAAACAACGTGGGGCCAATTTTTCTTTGCAAAAATAACACCATAACACTGGCTTTGATTATAATTTTTGCATTGTAGTGTTATTATTTATGGAGATTTTTCATGGAGCCACCAATGTGCAAGAGCCACTCCACCAAATCAGTGCCACCCAAGGAAATAAAATGTACATGATAAAATTAAATGTAAAATGTGTTTTTGCATTAAGTCAAGAGTCCTGCACATTCATCTGATTACATATTTTTAAAACAGAATTGATTACCTTGAAGACTGGAAAAATAGCATTTGTTGTCTGTCCCCGGGGTCCTTAAATAAGACTTTACTATGAAATTTAATCATTCAAATCCGTCAGAAATGAGATGGAACAATACACATTTAGAGTAGATCAGTATGTTTACTATCAGATTTAGAGCTGAAAAAATACAAAACCAAATACAGGAAAGACTGTTTTATAAAGCCAGAAACTCCACTAATTGATCTTAAATGCTTCTGAATCAAAATGTAGGACAAAAAAGTACATTAACAGGCAGCAGTGTCTTTTTATTCCTGCTTATTGGCAACTTTTCATCAGGATGGATCCAACGTGATGACAGAAAACAACACGGGCACACAGAGGCGGAAAGATTGGTGGAGGAAACCTTGTTCAGCAGACTGTTTCAAAGTCACGGGCACGGACCTTGAAGGACAGATTTAACACCCAGGAAGAAGAATGGGCATCTCTGGTGCATTCACTAACTGGGTGATGAATGAATTATGGCTCCTAAATTTAGCCGAGCAGTCTACCTTGAAATCGGGCTAGACTTCCATCTTGGAGGCGCAGACAGGCCGCGTATTGCGCCAGAAGCCATGACCTCTATTTCTGCATTAAGGAAAAAGAAAGATTGATGTTTGAGCAAACATTTTATGGGTGCCAGAATAATATGAGGGAGACAGGGTGCTGCTCACACGTCTCTCCGTGCAGTCAGGGTGTCCTGGCAGCTGTATCGGTTTGCTTGAGAGGAGATCAAGCCTCGTATGCCAATAGTGAGCGTTAATGGAGTTTTAGACACGCAAGCATTTCTTTGAGGTTTTGCTTCAGTCAGTCATGGACGACTCTTTGCCTCCCTGCTGATTTAAATAGAGACAGACCAGCTTGAAACGTGACTCTTGAATGTGTTATACAGTTTCAAATCTTTATATAGAATCTGATTTGCATAGTGCTTCAGGGTTGTGTCGTTGTATGAACACTTACCAAGCTGTGCTCACCCAGAAGAAGCAGCAAGCATTGAACAAAGCAGACGTGATGCATAACTTTCCCTCAGACTATCTGGCATCTGATTCACTGAGGCAGCTTTACATCCTAATGCAAATACGTTTCTATTTTTGATGCTTAACCCAGGAGGTGATGGTGTGAGGAGGTAGAAACGAAGAGGACGTGGAGGAGAGCAAAGGTGAAGCTTTTCTGGAGTACTGTTTTGACTCACTCGTTCCTTTTCTATGAGTGAGTCGATCAAAGGTGAGGGAGCAAACCCAGTGAGGAGCAGGAATCAGATTATGTTGAATATCATCACTTAAACATGGTTCAAAGGTGATAAAATTTATACGAGGGTCAAGAAAGGCTGCAGATGCTACAGAAGAGAATCAGGAAACAACACAGAGCCTTCCTGTGGTTGATTTACTGCTCATTCTAGATTTAATCCCTTCTTTTTGTGCGTGCTGGGTCACTATCAAGTTTTTGTTTGTTTGTCTGTTTGTTTGTTTTTGCAGCTTCAAATGTGTTTATATCTATAAACATATTCTGCCACCAGACAATTTATCATCTAAAAGTCCTGCTGTGGTCGACATGGATCACATATGTGGCTCTATTGTAGCTTCAAACACTCATATCCATCATCAGTAAGTATTTTGTATCTCTTGCTCTGATTCTTCAACATTCAAATCTTAAAAACTCACCTTTTTAAGTTATCTTTTAATTTGTGATTGTACTTTTTTTTTAACCTGTTTTTATTGAGTTTCACAATTGTAAAGTATCTTTGAGTTCTTGAAAAGTGCTATATAATTTTTTTTTGATTTTATTATTATTGTTATTAGGGGCTCGGGCTTCGCATGAGCCACTCTCCCCCATAGCAAAGCTATGGGGGAGAGTGGCTCGTGGCGAAGCCACGAGCCACTATTGTTCTTCCGTTCGCATCTTTTTTCTTTTTCTTTTTCTTTTTCATCTTCCGGACAAAATTTTGGACCGCTTCTCCTCCCAGAGCTTTGAGAAAACCCCAACAAATTATATATCAAAACGTGCGGCTCGGTCCAGAATGGTGTGCTATGACTTTTCTAAGAATTTCGGCAATTTTTGGCCGAAAAAACCCAGAAAAACCGACGAAACAGTCCCATTAAGAATGAATGGGAAGGCTCCCCGAGAACACCAAAAAAACACACTTTTTCACACGGCTCCTGCCTCGCCATACTTTCAGCTAGAGACGTCATTCTTGCTTCAAAACGTTGACACATCTTTCCACGGCTTAAGTTTCAAGGGGCATTCTGCTGTCTTTAATAGTTTTTGAGAAAACAAAGGTAAAGCAACACAAAGTTTTGAGTTTTTTCACTAAAACTCAGCTCTCACAGTGCGTGACATCATCAGTTAGAGTGGGAGCAGCAGCTCATGACACACAAGGAATTTCCCAAACAAATGTCTCGTGGGACCACAAATTTCACTCCACGGTCATAAAAATTACATCAAAACGTAGGTATTTCCGTTGCGCTTCTGTCAAAGCAGCCTTTGAAGTCAAAGGATGGAGCTCTTAGTCAGGAAAGGGCCAACTGTCAGCCAAACCTGACCACCTCTCTGTATTTACTTGCATTATGAAGCTCTCGGGTTTTTCAGAAAAGGGTCACTCATTTTCAACTCGGCCGTGAGGGCAAATTCTTGACCCTACAAATATAAACTGCACATTGACGGATTCCTCCGCCCGTCTGGATTTTCACGGTGCGCTCATTTTTCTGATAGCTATAACGGTTTGGCCACAGCGAGCATTTGTTCGGACACATGCCTCATCCCAAAAAACAGCAGAGAACAGCTGTCACAAAGAGGTGTCCCTTGATCTCCACAGCTGCTCTCAGTTAAATCGTCATGGAAACCACGCAGCTCTACATGAAAGATGACTCATAAGGACAAAACTTTGGACCGCTTCTCCTCCCAGAGCTTTAAGAAAACCCCAACAAATTATATATCAAAACGTGCGGCTCGGTCCAGAATGGTGTGCTATGACTTTTCTAAGAATTTCGGTGTTTTTTGGCCGAAAAAACCCCCTGAAAAACCGACGAAAAAGTCCTATAGACAATGAATAGGGACGCTTCCCGAGAACACCAAAAAAACACACTATTTCCCACTGCTCCTGCCTCGCCATACTTTCAGCTAGAGACATCATTCTTGCTTCAAAATCTTGACACATCTGTCCACAGCTTAAATTTCTAGGGGCATTCTGCTATCTTCAACAGTTTTTGAGAAAACAAAGGTAAAGCAACACAAAGTTTTGAGTTCTTTCACTAAGACTCAGCTCTCAGAGTGCGTGACATCATCAGTCAGTCACAGCAGGACTGACGGAAGAGGGAAACCATGCAGCTCTTCATGAATGATGACTCATAAGGACATTCTGGGGCATTCTGGGAGATCCTGGCTATATTATCAAAACAAGTACACACACACACGGAGAGAGTGAGGATTCCTTTTGAATGAAATAACTCATATCAAACAATATATTATCAATGAAAGCTTCAACACAGAGGTTTTCTTGTCCTTGAAGGGGCATGTCAAGCGCGCAAACGTGTATGTGTGTGTGACTGTATTGATGATGTTTAAAGTACCTCAGTTCACACAAAACACCCTCACATTCTACCGCGTAATGCTCATGTCTTTGTGTGTGTGTTAGAGTGTGTGTGTGTGTGTGTGTGTGTGTGTGTGTGTGTGTGTGTGTGTGTGTGTATGTGTGTGTGTGTGTGTGTGTGTGTGTGTGTGTAGGTGTGTGTCTATTTTTCGTTGAACAAAGTTTTATCATTGAAGGCCATTCACAGGGGGATTCTTGTCTCTGAAAAGGAAAGCGAAGAGCGCCTGTGTGTACGTGTGTGTGTTTATGATTGTGATTAAGGGACCTCAGTTTACACAAAACACCCACCACATTTAAGCACGTGTAGCGTGCATGACTCTTTGTGTTTGTGTGTGTATCTTTGTTAATCAGTGTTACACCATTCAAATCATCTCACAGAGGGGTTCTTCATTTTGAAATGGCGCGTGGAGCACATTACAAAGTATATCAAGAAGAGTCAGCCGGCATGCGTCCCGAGCCCCTCTCACGATTTCCGTGGAAATTGTCTAGTTATTATTGTTATTATTGTTGTTGTTGTTATTGTTGATGTTGTTATTATTATTGTTATTATTGTTGTTATTGTTGATGTTGTTATTATTGTTGTTGTTGTTATTGTTGATGTTGTTATTATTATTGTTATTATTGTTGTTATTGTTGATGTTGTTATTATTGTTATTATTGTTGTTATTGTTATTGTTGTTGTTGTTGTTGTTGTTGTTATTGATTCAGAGTTTCTTCAGTTCATGAATTATTTACAGTCAAACATGTTTAACTAAGTTTGATACAGAAACACGTTTAATGATTTAACAATGTTTCCAGTGTTCCAGGGTAAAATGTGGCCCTGTTAACTGGTGACTGTTGGCTGACACTTATTGACACATTCAGTTGAAAGTCACCAGTTAGCATGGTCACACTTCATGTCAAAACACCTTTTGCTCTGTAACGGTCGTATAATCCTGTCAGAATTCAGTAGAACTTGAGTCCATAATGGACAGTTGTTTCAGACAACCACAGAACAACCAAACATTTTGTGCTGCTTACAGTTCTAAGTTTGAGTATAAAGAATGCTAACTCATCCGAATGAATGAAGCTAAACGCTGCTTCTGTTTCCAGAATTAAACAGTCAGAGACCATTACGTTACATGCCATTCTTATGTAGACAGATAGAGCTGGGATGCACCAGGGTGCCCCTTTCTGAAACAATAAGAAACTGCCAGGAAATGGGAACTGATTGGCTCAACAGCACTCAGTGCTGACAGAATATAGTCTCAGTGACGTCACCCATAAGTTTAAAGCGAGGGATGGAGCCGTGCGGTTTGGCAGACTGCTGATAATTCATAACAAGACATCACTCTTCATTTCAGTCCGTTTCATAAACCGCTACAAAGCTATGTAAGAGTTTTAAAGTCATCAGACTTTTCTATTAGTCATGGGGAGAAACACCAACGTGGTGAAACTTTGGCAGAAGTGGGTCTTCAGGCACTAAAAGACACTGGTTCACATGGATCAGCAGTGGGAGTATGAAGGCAGGGAAGTGTTTTGAGGTTTCAGATTCTGACCTTTTGTTTGGATTCTTTCATTTGAATGTTTGAAGACCAGCTCACAGTTCATACATATTCAGTCTGCACTTTATAAGACCCTTATTTTAAATAGACAACCTGCACTTCCCTCACCTCCTGTGAAAGGAGGCTTTGTATGCTCGTGTGTTTTCACATAGTGGAGGTCAGGCTTCATGAGAAAGCTTTAAAAAAGCAGAAAGTCCCATCGGACTGTGTGAAGACCAGAGGGTGAGACGTTACTGCACGGGGCCGGATAACTCCACACACACTCAATAAACAAGTTTACACAAGCACATGCTTCAACACACACACACACACATACTCACACACCTTTTAAAATCTGAGAGCATTTGTTGTGTTTTCCTCCTCCTGCTCCCATGTGGCTACAACATTGGACCTTTGTCTGGCTTTAGCAGGACTGATAGCATCGCAGGGACTCCACAAAGCTCTCGCTAATCACAGCAGCTGCATTATTGGAACATTTTTCACCTTTGTGGGAAAAGAAAATCCTTCGTCAGCACCATTACCCTTTTTGCTCCTCACGGATTAAGATGGCTTCTCTGGTAAAGGTTTCTTTTTTCTTCAAATGGAAGCATTTTCTATCAGAGCTCTTATTGTTATTGTTCGTCCCTGGGGGAGAGAGGAAGCTAGCTGTAGCATTACTGGCCTTCATTTAACAGCTTTGTTTTTGGAGACAGGTGAATTGAACTAAATCTAAACACTACCAGTCTTAGTGCTGAGGACGAGTGGCTATCATTTAGTCTCTTAAAGATTTTTCTATTTAACTCGAGACATTTTCAGGTGGAGGCTATCATCACCTTTAATTTTCTCTGTAGGCTGCATAGTTCATGTTTCTAACAGATTTTTCTCTAACTGAACTTTTTGACATATTTTTTTTTACTTTTCAACACATTTTGAGTACATGTCGTGGTTTGTTCTTACATGAATACTAAAACTATCACACTGAAACAGCAAGGGCAATTTCTCATTTGTTGTGTTTTAGTTATAAACTTTTTATTTGTTAAATCTTGGGCCAACTCAAAAAAGCTGTCAGAAGATTATCCTTTTCATGCACCTTTTATTTTTCTGCAGTTGATTTGTTTGATTAATTTAGAGCTGAAACAATTAAATAAATGACTCAAATTTATTAAAACAAAAACAAAAACAAAACAAAAAAAATTAACCAAGAAAAGTGTCTTCTTTGGATAAAGTTGTGCAGTAGACCACACCATCAACTCAACATGAATAAAATTAACAAGGATGTTTACGTCTGTTCAAACGTAAGTCAACATCGTATTTGAGGCAACATGATGTCACTTATAAAATTATTTTTAACACCTCTAATGTTAGCTAATGTTAGCCTAGCGTTAGCTCCTAGCTGTGTTGTTCGTCATGTCTCTTTGTTTGTTGGAGTTCATTGGTCTGTTTTGTTCTAGTTTTTGTTCTTTGCTGATCGTCCATCATTGTTAGCTGTTTGTACAGGTGTACCACTGAGCAGTGGAAATACTCAGGTGTCTGTCCCCTTGAGGCACAGAACTTTTTTACAAATGGTTTTGTTGGAGTTGTGCTTCATCACAAAATACCTGCTTCTGATACCTACCTGTTCAGGTGTGATGCTCTTAAAACGAGCAACTGAACGTTCATGTGAAATACAAAATAATCTAACACTGATTAAATAATAATAATAATAATAATAATAATAATAATAATAATAATAATAATAATAATAATAATAATAATAATACATTTTATTTGTATAGCGCTTTTCAGGGTACTCGAAGACGCTTCACAGTATATAAAGACAGATTAAAACAAGACATAATATAACAAAGATCAAAGATGAAAGCTTAACAGATTATAGAACGTATAAAAGACACATTAAAACAAAACACAATAAAACAGAGATCAAAGCATATAAGATGTAGATACTGTCATCGTACCTGTGATGAAGTGCTGACTACAGACGTACATGTTTTGATTTTAGATCCCAGGCGATCAAACTCATCCTTCCATCAGATCACTTGAAGCCACTGTTCTTCCCCTCAGCTCTGTGCTTCAGTTTGGTAAAATATAAAACTTAAGAACAGGGTGTTTTTTTAATCATATTTGTGGTACAAAAGGTCACACAACAGCTCCTCAGTATTGTGGAAAGCGGTTTTCCCTCTCCATGCAAACTGGATATGACATTCTGTTTAATGCCGACTGAATCTATGCAGGCAGAGGAAAAACACAAAAACACCACAGAAAGAAAAGAGGGACTTTGCCACCACTGAGGCAGCCTGCAACTACCCTCACAGTCAGGAAATGGAGACCTGAGGCTGGTGAGGCTCCGAGGGACTGCTCTGAATACACAGATTAGAATGCACAGACTGGAAACAGACTTTATTTCATGTTTTTTGTTTGTTTGTTTTGTTTTGTGTTGTTTTGTTTATATTTCTTTTATGTGAGTTTATCATTTCTTCTGCTAGACAACTGAATTTACCTTCTGGGATCAATGAAGTACATTCTATTCTATTCTATTCTGTTCTATTCTATTCTATTCTATTCTATTCTATTCTATTCTATTCTAAAAATAGTACTTTTTATTAATACAAAAAGAACATTTACATCTTTAAAACAGTAATGGCAATAACATATTTGCTTGTCTTAATTAATTACTCAATTAATCGGTAGAATAATTGATAGATTATTTGACAAAATAATGTATTACTGCAGCCACAGACAGCTGTGTTTTTTGATGTATGAAATGAATCAGATTAATGGTAAGTGGTGAAACGTTTTGCTAAAAGGATGTGATGCTGGGCAAAGTTTGCTAATTAGCGCCTCATATTGAAACTATTTGCTAAATAAAAGGATAAACAGACAACAAACTGTGGTCTTCAAACTCAACTCCAGTTTTTTTTTTTAAAGTAGATCAGATGAGATAGTCAAAGTTTTAGTTTGCAAGACATAGATTGAGGTGAAATATGTGGATGCGTGGAAGACGACACTTGTTATTTATGATATTACGGATGAAGGAGCAAATGGTTTATAATATCTGCATTCCTTCTCCACATATTCAAACAAATTCACAAACAAAAATATCTACAAGCCAATCATTAATCAAAGGCAACCCTTGCATATGCTAATCTTATTTAAATGATGCCATTAAGAGATACATGATTATAGAAAATAACTTTTCTTGTCTGATAAGGGCAATTAGCACTCTGGAGACCTCCCACGACGCAGCCCAGAGGAGATGAATAGTTTAGGAATACATTATGTGATAAATCAGATTAGTCCTTTCTCGCCTCTGCCTGCGAGCACTGAAACTGATCTGCAAATCTGCAGCTTGACATTTCTTGAGAAATGTGACCCAGTCTTTCACTCAAACCCTGCACAAGCGATGCCTTCTTTGTGATATCAAAGGGACGTGTCTGTGCTCCGTCTCCTCTGCTTTTTTTATCGTCACCATGCTGCTGAGTTTCTTGATTGTGTCTGAGGTCAGGTAGAGGTTTTCATATTTGAAAAAAAAAAAAAAAAACATGTTACTGTAACGTTATCAGTTGAAAATGTGATTCCACGTGAGGTTAAACGTGTGTCACAACTTTGGAGCTGATTCAGACTGAAGTAGAAATGAGACAGAAAGAAAGGACGACATCAGATTCATCCACAGTGATGAATCCATTTTTCTTTTCACCTTCAAACCTCTGAGAGTTTCATACTGTTAAAGAAAAAAAGTCATTCTGAGCCTGACTTTATAGCTGTTACTGCACTGCACTCAAAATCTCAACCTACCTGTACAAACCAAACCATAAGACCAAGATTTGACACTGGAGTGTTAGTATGATGATAGAATAAAGAGGCAGGTTTTTCTGGGGTATTCAGCCCCCCTTTGCCTGGTTTCAAACCACCTCTGGTTTTCATCAGAGTCATGAAAAACACTGTTTAAGACACCGTTTAGTAAATTTGTCATTTTTAATTGGATGTACAGCATTTTACCGACAAAGCAGGGGTGACTGGTGCATCAGAAAAGGATCTTGCCAAAATTGCCTTCATCATTAAATTTTTTCATATTTTTTTTCTTTACATTTGTATCATTTTTTGTGAATTTATCCTTTATTTCTTTGTGTCAATAGTTATTCTTCATGTCGTATTCTTCGTGATTGATGTTATGTGTTTGCCCCTGTGTTTCCTACCTGTTTGATTTTACTCATCAAAATTCCTGCCACAGCTGAGATTCAACAAACTAAGAGAGGGGAGGGGACCACATTGCAGAATAACTAACTAAGAGTTTAAGATCAAAAACACAAAAATAAAAACAACCCCCAATTCCAATGAAGTTGTGATGTTGTGTGAAACATAAATAAAAGCAGAATACAATGATTTGTAAATCCTGTTTAACCTTTATTCAACTAAATACACTGAAAAGACAAGATATTTATTGTTCAAACTGATAAACTTTGTTTCATTTTGAATTTGATGCCTGCAACACGTTCCTAAAAAGCTGGAACAGAGTCAACTAAAGACTGTGAAAGTTAAGGAATGCTCCAAAAACACCTGTTTGGAACATTCCACAGGTGAACAGGTTCATTGGAAACAGGTGAGTGTCATGATTGGGTATAAAAGGAGCATCCCTGAAAGGCTCAGTCATTCACAAGCAAGGATGGAGCGAGGTTCACCACTTTGTGAACAACTGCGTGAGCAAATAGTCCAACAGTTTAAGAACAAGCTCAGGCAGCACTGCATAGAAAAAAGAAAAAGATATTGTCTTTAAAAAAAGTAACCATTAAATAAAATGAATGTAATTTAAGGAAATGAGGCAAATGATAAAAAGAGGGTTATTAAAAAAGCCTAGACTACAAAAGGTTTTAAGTTTAATTTAGTTTATTTCATTCACTTTCAACATAAAGGCTCATTAACACACATTGAAGTAAAAAATTTACAAGAAGTCACTAATGATGGTCTCTTAAGTTGCTGAAGAAGGAATGATCTGTTTTAGTAAACTGCTGAACATGAGCAGGACGTGTCAGTATTGGAAAGTTGGTGTCACCATCAGAGCTCGATGTTCAGATTAACTATTTGACAAGTAGTAGCTTCATTCTGGGATGGCAGAAGATATGTGCTGAATCACACTTGGGAAATTAAACATTTTCTGGTGTTAAGTTTCAGTTTGAACATGGATCTACAGAGACTTGCCCCGAGGAGGAATCTCTCACCTTCATTTTCCCCTAAAAACTAAAGCTTTGTACAGCAGAGCGTCTTTGTGCCCAGAGGCAGAGGACAACCTCTCCCCTCTGAGTCTGCGCCTCTCAGCGTAATTGCAGCACCTTGGACAGTGACAAGGGTTTGCTCTCAGCAGACTCTCATGAAACGCAATTCTGCCCCCATGTTTTCACCCTGCTTTCATAACTGCCTGACTGCTGCTCCCATTTTTCCAACTCCTTTTAACAGAACCGCGGATCAACTTCACAAGCGACAGATGTTGTCATGAAGCCTCGAGACATGTTTGAGGTGCAAATCCGTGCTCGTAAACAACCTTCCCTTTCAAAAGATGAACTCCTCTCTCTTCATTTTTCTCCTTACATCACAGGTTTGGTGCTTGAGAATAAATTGTTTTAATGAAACAGAAGCTCCTGCAACACTTTGTGCTTTATTGCTTCTTTTAAAGGCTTCGACTTTCATACATAAATGCAACAGTTGGCGTATTAATAAACATATGTCGACTGACTCACCCTGCCATCTTCCTGCACACACAGTTGCATACATTTGAACTCACTTGTAAAACAAATGTGTTGCATTAATGAAGACGCAGTGCTGTGTTTTACACCACAGCTGTGTTTCTACACAGTAAGTTCATCACAAGGCGTGGCTCTGGGCTAATTTCTCTGCTGCCATGATCATTACACTCAGGTTATACATCTTGGGATGGTGCAGTGTGATTTCTTTTTGCCTCCCTGTAGTCTACCTCAGAATGGTCACACGGCGTTGTTGTGACTTGTCTGTCAGCTGATTTATGGAAGTTTAGGTCGTCCTATCTGAAGCTTCAGGACCAGGGGCGTTTCTAGACAGAAAATGGCTGTAGCAGAAAATGTATGGATATATAGGATAGGATATGATATACTTTATTTATCCCCTTAGGCAAATTCAGCATCAGTTTTAACATTTGACAAAAATGTTTTATTTTGGGAGAAAATATAATTGGCATTGGCAGCAAATGACTAACTTATTGTGTGGCTATGAATGTGTTTAGAAGAAAATAGCTGAATACACGGACTTTAATGTGCATTAAACTTATTGGTGGTTGGTGGATGACTGGGAGTTAGGGATAAAGTGGCAGGCTGGCTGGCAGCACTACTTTTTTTTATAATGTAAAACACATAGCTTACACATTCCCACTTACCACTGTCACGTTTTTTCTTTTCATCCTCTTCTTGTTGTTGTTTTTTTTTCTTTTCATGTGCCCAGAGGGATATACTTGCTTCATTTTCACGTCACGTCAGCTTCGTCACCATTATTGTGCAGCGCCGGCGTCCCTGCAAGCTAGTAAGGGGGCCCCATTAGGGAGATTCCCGACGTGTCATTGCAGTGTCGACGATGGTTTCAAGTTGTGTCGCTGATATGTAGCGATATCAGCCGTCTTTCCGGGCCCCCTACTAGCAACTAGCCGGCAGCCATAACTCGGAAAGGGTCCCGTGCGGTGCGGGGCATTTCCGACGCGATGTCGTTGCAGCGTTGAAAGCTGTTATATTATTTTGTCATTGACGTCAGCCGTCCCTCGGGGCCCCCTTCAGCTCGGGGCCCTAGGCAATTGCCTGGGATGCCTGCCCCGTTGCGGCGCCCCTGTTCAGGACAACCACACCCCCTGCTGTCTGACAGTCTAGAGGTGGCAGATTTTTGAAGCCTGTTATCAGCGGCCTCCACTTTAAAAATGCTGACTCAGCCTAACTTTTGGTCAGCAGGAATAGAGGTGAGCCTCGTCATTTCACCAAAATCATTTCAAACATCCTCTTAAGTCTGAGATGTCCTTGAAACAGGCATCATTGAGATGTGGGTCTTGTACGTGTCAGTCATATCCTCCCAGCTTCCTGTCACAGTTCATCTCATTCAGCCTTGTTTTTTTTAAAAAGGTCTAGAGCTGCTGTTAGTGCCATGTTTCTTCTCTTTTCTTACACTGAGCACACAGAGCATGCAAACTTCAAAAATGTGCCCAAAAAGTTTTTGGTTTATCTTTTTTTTTTTTTCAAAGATACTTTTTTAATAACCCAGTTGTTTTTACATTTACAGCTCTGAAGCCGGCCGCCTCATCGGCCAGACCGCTGGAGATTCCTACAGAAGTCCAGATATTTAAGATGCACAGAGGGTCTGGAAGAGAGCATGTGCAAGACTATTATGTCACTTAATAAATGAGCCATAAATTTGTTGGATACAATAATTTCAAATAGTGACCACCATCCTTTGGGCTTCAAATCCTCACCAGGGGCACAGGCTCTCAAACTGGTTTGTTGATTTATTCGTTCACTTTTTAAGATTATATTTCTGGGCTTTGGCTCAATTTAATATGAAAGTAAAGATAAACAGGAAAGGGTCAAAGGTCAGAGTTACACCCCTCTGCTTTCATAGACATGTTTTGCTCTCTGATCCCTTAACTCCACAAGCACTGAAGTTGAAAATTTTAAACTTGCACAGAACATAAATATTGTATCATCTCTGTATTAAGTTTATCTTTTTCATGTATACTTTTCTTTACCTCGGGTTTATTTGTCCCATAAGACCTTAAAGCAACAGGAAATGCTGAAGATTTTTAGAGCAACTGTGTTCAAGACAAACTCCAAAAAAAAGTCTGTTTCTTGACTTGGAATTAACTTTGATCAAGCAACATAATTAAGTGTATTTCAGTTTCATGGTGTTGAATTGTTGGATCAAATGAGATTTAACTGAATTAATCTTAAAGAAAGTTAGAGAAGATATAAAACAGTGATCAAATTTTAAGGACTGGAACTGATTCCTATTCAGTGATCTCTGGTCTGCTGCAGCGGTCTGAACATACGTTGCTGTCAGGATGAAATGATGAACAGATGTGGAACAAAAAAATAAAAAACCCTCCAAGCTCACTGAGGTTAATATTTCTCTTGATGCTGTCAATCATAACACAGAGGAGCTTACGGGGGATTTTGTTTTAAAGTGTGGCTCTTGTCGAGGGTTTAGTCTCCACCTGAAGCTTCATTACTCGAGAGCTGACGTCTGAGAGGATCATTGATTTGCTCGTGCAGCCGGCTGACGCTGACCTGAAGCCTCTGATCACTGCCGGGGATCAGCAGGGCTCATCATTTATCTGGAGGCAGACTGCTGGCACTGCACTCAATGCTTCACTCTGAACAAACCACTCTGCTATTTCTCCTCAGACATTTCACAGTGAAGGGAAAAGTCAAACAGGGATTGTGGCAGTTGACCTCACATCACATTCAGTAACATCCAAAGGTCGAGGCTGGTGATGATCTAGATTTTTGAATCCAGTGAAATAAGCAAAAAGCAAAATAGTGAGTTGATCCAAAGAGCAGCCGTATGAAGACGTGTCCTGCTCCAAATTAAAAAGACAAGTATGAGGTGATACAAGATCAGGTTAATGAGGTTTGGAGAGATCAGGAACTTAGAGATGCACTGCTGCTGGTGTCTGGATTGCAGGACAGGATTTTCTCTATCAGAGATGTTTGTAGTCCAATCACTTTCATATCTTTGCTGGCTAACTGTGACTAGTTCTCCATGCTTAAGACCAGCCTGAGAAAAAGGTAACTTGTTGCCAAAGTCCATTACATGGATTTATTTAATATGAAGCCTGATTGTCCCTCGTATAACTTTTGCAGTTGAGAATTAATGCCTTTTGCTTTCTTGGTATGATATTACAATATTACAAGAATAGAGTTTGATTCATGCAAAAATCACAACTGATCTGTGTCTGACTCAACTTCGATTCGTCACAGCAGCACATCCTATTGTTTATAACTCTAGTAGCCAGCAGCGTTGCCAGATGGGAAATATAAAATGATCGTACCAGAGCCTCAAAATTATCGTATTTTGGGGGAAATTATCGTACACCCGACAAAATAATCAAAATAACTGATAATGATCAAAACAACTGTCTTATTGTTGCGCGAAAATCACAATTGATCACTCTGTTTAGTGTCCATTCATCGCCCTGCCCCACATCAGCAGCGTTTGATTAGCAGTTCGAGGCTCCGGTGCTCATTTTTCTCTCAACTGACTGACTTCCTCCTGACGGAGCTCCTACGACCGTGATTGGCTGTCAATCGTTCTGAGACGAATGACACTTAAACTATGATTGGCTGGAAACGTCACATGATATAAGATGCATTTAGGGTTTGCAGATAAATCCGTCAGACTGGGGTAGATCTGTAACAACCACACGAAATTGTCAAATTATCGTACATTTAGCCTTTTTTGGAATTATTGATCGTACATCGTACAGAGGGCTAAATTATCGGACAAATACGATAATTATCGTACGTCTGGCAACGCTGGTAGTCAGTGCTAAAATTCTCTGGCTCTGCTCGGTTGTGTTTTACATTCAGCAGGTCCAGACCACACTTTAAAATAAATAAATAAATAAATAAAAATTACTGCAACAACAGAAAGATACAACCCTTATTCCAGTGAAGTCGTGATGTTGTGTAAAACGTAAATAAAACAGAATACAATCACTTGTAAAGTCTGTTTGATCTATATTCAACTGAATACACCACAAAGACTGCTTGAAGCAGAACTTTCTGCTGCGGTCTCATTTCACACTTTATTTAAAGGATCAGACAGTGACGCCTTTTAGCTACTGTCGTATTATGATCACGTCACACAACAACTTTTGTGCTGTTGCCTGCGACTTCACTGCACACACTCAAGCGCACACAAACACAATCGTCCCCTTCACTGAGAGATGTCAGAGGAGGAAGGTGAAGAGGAGCTTTAACTGAAGGAGTCACTGTGGCCCTACCTCGATAGTTACATGAGTTTTTATAAAACAATGGAGAAAAGTCATGAGGTCATGTGATCACTGTGCCTCAGGGTGAAGTTTCTGTCAGCTTCAGAGACGTCCAACAGAAAGCTGAGAGCCTGTCTCCAGGTGAGTATACACAACCAGCAATGAAGCTGACCACCACATGTCAGCACAAACAAGCTTCTGTTAATCAGCCAATGATTCACCTGGCTATAATGAATTAAATGTAGCTTCAGATGGTGTCAGTGTGTGAGTGGAGAATTTAATACTTAAACTGATACATAAAGGAGGGCAGAGGTGGGGGAAACGAGATAACAGAAAAACAAAAATCTGTATTTTTCAGAATAACTTTTAACACTCACTAGCAAATGACTCATATCAAAAGGGAAATAGTGTTAGCTTAAAGCAGTGTTTCTCAGGTTATTTCAGACCAAGGACCACTTGGAGGTGATGGTTTGAATAACAAGAGAAAACCTTGATCAAAATTGATGATACTTTTATTATCTTTCTTTGCTTTATTACCAGCAGCAAACAATACCTGTGTTGAAAGCAAAGGGGAAGGAACTGTTTCTATGTGTTTCTGCCTGTTTTCTGTGCCCTTTAATACTCATTTAACACATCTTGTACCTTCACTGATTTAATGGACCGCACCGAAATTGAAAACCATGTCAATGGAATGAGCAAATGTGTCTCTTTGATTGTTTTGTGCTTCATTTTTAGCAATGATTCCAGTTACAGTGGAGGCTGAACTTTGTAAACATTATAGACGGCGCTCCCACATCATTTCCCACCAAATGTCTCTGAGATATAAACCATCTGGAGACTTTTTTTGTTACTTTCTCTCAGCTTCAAACCCTGAACTCAGAGTCCTCTTCAGCTTGCAGGTATCATTCAGCTGCTGGCCTCGCAGGGACCTCAGTGTGTCCTCTGATAAAGTCTTTAAAGTGATACAAAGAAGCCAAAGAACATCTATCCTGTTAGAGCTGCTGAGTGGTCCGGTTTGGAATTTCTGAGCTCCTAAAAGGAGCAAAGATTCAGGACAGATAAAGCTTCTCCTCTCTCACTTTAACTGTTTCCTTTTTTTTTTTTTTTTTTTTTTTCGTTGAATAGGACACAAACATCCTGCTTTACCTGAATCGAAAACACAACCATCTCTCCAAAGAATTTGCCATTTTAAAGTCCTCCTCGCTGGCTTTTTTCCAAACTTTATCAGCGTTGGCAGCTGCGTGCATGTTTTCACGCTGTCTGACATGAATTCTGATCAGTCAACGATGAAAAGAAAACACTGGGTGCACTATTATTGAGGTGTGACTTGGTTCATTGTCTGCAGCATGAGAGGAGGGCATGTTTTTGTGAAATCAGGACGCTGTTAATCTCACCACTTCAAGAATAAAGAAGCCCAAAGGACAATTAAAAAGCTCTCTGAATAAAAACACTCTTGAAGTCAGTGTTGGTAATCAGATTCAGACTTTTTGTTATTCTGGTTAGAATTACCTTTATGTCCTGATGTCAGTCGATACATGATGTGTTCTTAAAACAGAGTGAAAAATATCTGCTGTCTACAGCAGGAGGAAACCTGGGAAACACCAACCAATCCTAGCGTTTAGGATCCAATTTATTAAACCAATCAAATTCCATCCTGCCGCTCTGCCCGCCTCCTGCACGTACATTTCGCATTTCACTGGTAATGCAGTGCAAACAAAAACAATGAGCTGAGGACTGGTTTGAGTCTGTGGTTTTGACTCAGTCATGATCACATGGTCGCAAACAGCGGTACTCGTGCATGTGAGCGGGGCCGTCTTTTTGGAGGAGCTCTGAGTGTGGGGGGCTGGGGGCTAAACGGAGTCCTGAGGAGATGCTACATTCAAATTCATGCTAGTTTTCCATGTCTACCAACTGTGCCTTTAATGTGGATGGGGAACAAGTTCTGCCTTCTTAACTGTCCCTTTATATTCCACCTGTCAGGCCACAAAAGACCAACAGGTGTAAGTGTGGAGCTCATAATCACAGCTTGTATGTGCCAGCTAAAGAGACGGAGCATTCCCTTGGATGTTTTGTCTAGACCAGTAGTATTAGCTTCAACAGCTAATTCGAAAGTCCATCCATCCATCCATTTTCTATACCGCTTCTCCTGTTCAGGGTCACGGGTGGCTGGAGCCTATCCCAGCTGGCTGAGGGCGAGAGGCAGGGTACACCCTGGACTGGACGCCAGTCAATCGCAGGGCTGACATAGAGACACAGACAACCATTCACGCTCGCACTCACTCCTACGGGCAATTTAGAATCTCCAATTGACCTGATGAGCATGTTTTTGGACTGTGGGAGGAAGCCGGAGTACCCGGAGAGAACCCACGCATGCACGGGGAGAACATGCAAACTCCACACAGAAAGGCACACCGTGCCCGAACCGGGATACGAACCGGCGACCTTCTTGCTGTGAAGCAAGAGCTCTAACAGCTGCGCTACCGTGCAGCCCCTAATTCGAAAGTAATATACAAAATTTGGATTCCTGTGAATTTTACAAAATTAGAGCTAAACGTTCCTTCTCTTTTCCTTTCTTTGACATGCCATGTAAAGGAAGGGAGTTCCCAGAACAGACTCATACAGCCACATTTTTAGATCATTCTTGAATGATTTATATAAGTCACAAATGTTTTGGAAACATTCATTGACAGTGACTGTAGAGTCGTTCACCAGTCCCTCCAGGACATTTTTGGGAATTGTTACGGACTAAAATCTCTGATGTTGCAGCAGGCTTTGGGAAAAAAAATTTAAAAATTGGATGTGTTTAGATGTTTTTGCAATAAAATTGTGGCAATTAGCATAAATCGCAAAACTCATTTCAAATTTATTTTGATAAATACACAGTTTATTTGAAATTAAAGGAAACTGGATCCAGTGAGAAAAAAACAGCAACTAAGTGTTCAAAGTTAATTGTCACTCAGTGACGTCTCTCTCTCTCTCTCGCTCTCTCTTTCTTACTTTCTCTCCCACACACGCTCTTTATCTAACACCATTACACATTCAAAAGAATATTTAGTATGAAGCTTTAAAACTCTGTTACCGATGCTCTTATTGATTCCTTTATCGATCTGATTCTTTACCGATTTCCTTTTCAATCCCTCCTGTGAATTTTCTGCATACAAAAAGTCAGCCAACAACATTTTATTGAGTTTATAAGTAAATAAATATGAACTTGATCAATGGCTCTGGATATCTCTCTGGAGAAAAATAAATAAAAATAAGTACAACTTGCACATCATGTAACGTTGAAGTATTTATTTTGTTATATATTACTGAGTGAAGTAGACCATCTAGTCAGTACAGCAGTATATATATATATATATATATATATATATATATATATATATATATATATATATATATATATATATATATATATATATATATATATAAGCAATAAAAAAGATAAGGAGAAACTATCTACATCGTGATTGGACAAGAAGGACCATGTTAGACAGATACTGCACCTAATGAACAATATTAGACATGTATTGCATTAGTGAACAGTATTAACAGATATTGCATTTAATTAGCAGAATCAAACAGATGTTACACTTTATGAACAGTAATAACAGATACTACAGGTACTTCACATTGAAAAGATATTTCAAAATGTATTAACAGGTGTTGCTGAGTGTATTATCCAGTGTGTGAAAGGTTGCACAGTCTCTTATGAATGAATAAGAAGCGTTTAAATAAGTGTGCCCAGATTAATAATCCAGTTTCTGATTTAAAGGGACATGTTTTGAAGCCTGATGGCCACAGGCAGGACCGACCTCCTGTGTCTTTCTGTGGTGCTTCTTGGAGATGAGTGATTCACCAATCAGAGAAGTTCAGCTTGCAGGCCACGCCTCCTAAAGGTCCTGGACATAACTATCCCCCAGGTAGGGTGTAGAATTTTTTCACAGCAAAGGACGAGTGAAGCTTGCTGAGTTCCCAAAGGTGCAACATGCCCGTTATAGTCTGCAGTTGTCTCCCAGAGTGAAGAACAAAGCCATAAATCTGCTGATCTTTGCCCTAGCGAGACGCCGTTGAGGCTGGCCAGGCCCCGATGCTGGGGCTCTTGGTAATTTGACCAGCTGGACTCTGAAGGAGCAATACCTTATAAGAAATAGATGCAATAACCAACATGGGAACAAAGTCAATGAAGGAAAACTGTTGCAACCAGGTTCAAAACCAAAGTATATAAGCAAACTCATGATGACACCTTTGAATAATGCTCCATTTGATTCACAGCAGATTCTTCAGTGTGACCACAGCAATCCGTCTCTGCTTTTAGCCCTGCATCGATCAGGAAGGATCCTCCCTCCTTATAGGGAGCTAACCTAAAGGAGACTTGTCTTTCGACAGAGACGACCAATCCGGAGACAGGAGCGAGGAGAAAATAACCGTCCTCTGGGTTATAAAAGTGCTACTTGTTGGTCATGTTTTCAGTTGCTTGGGTAATCTGCAGAGCTCACAACTCATTTACTTTGTTCAGATACGTTTGCTTTGAATAAAGTATCTCGGATTCAGCTGAACGGTCTCTTCTGATGATTGGACTCCTCGTGTGTTTAACTCTTTTTGAGTGACATAGTTTTAACAGAACAGTTCAGTAGTTCAGTAAGTTTAGCCTGTTTGGTTCAAGGCCTCACCTGGCCTGCTGTCAAGACACAAGAAACTCCACGAAAAGGCTAAGATTCAACAAGGGCCGTTTTCAGGGGTAAATTAATCCTCCAGAACTAAATTTCTATCCTAGTTCTCACGGCTGAAACACGTAGTTTCAATCAAACATGTAGTTTCAGCCATCAGGAATAGTTCAGTGAACATATCTTAAAACTTTGTGCTGACAACAACAAGAGCCTGTTTTCCTTATACCCTATAACTGGTGATGGAACCGTCTCTTAGGCCGCTGAGTAAAATGGAACAGAGTCAACATGCAGAGCTCCCTGAAATGTTTGTGTCACTTATTCCCCCGCCCTGCTCTCCGGCAGCTCTAATGGCTGCATCATGTCAGAGCGGTTTGGGAGGCTGGAGGCAGCTGAAGGGCAGCAGCGGGTGAAAATGGAGCTCTAATGTGTTAAAGCGAGTGAGTTGCTGTGTTAAAGGAAAACAGACCACTTACTTTGTGTGAAAAGATATTGCGAGCGATTAGGAGCAAGACACATGGTTACCCTCTGAAGCTGTGCAATGTCTTTTCATTTCAGGGCTGTTATTTGAAAGCCTGTGGATCATCTGAGGTTGTTGGCAATTTTCTTGTCAAGAAGTTGGAGAGTGGAGTTACTATAGGTGTCAGCTGAGTCACTGTGCACATAAATATCATGAAGGATCACAAAATTAAAATTAATGTTGCATCTGCTTCAATTTTGCTGTTCATTCACTTTCTGAACACAGAAAACATGTAGAACGACTCATCCCTGAGCTGGTCCAGAAATGTGTTCCCACAGAAAAAAGATTCCCTTGCAACATTAAACACACACAAACACACTGCGTAGCTGGCCACAGTCCTCCTCAGTCTGAAATCATAAATACCAAACATGTTTAATATTTTTAACACCAGACCCGACTTCCTCGCAAGGAATACAATCAACCATCCAATGAGAGGAGCAGACTCGGGAACTTCACTATTTGGTGTTCACAGCCCACATTCAAAACAGCAAACATAAACACAGAGAAAAATTTAATTATTTATTTTTTTAAAAAAAGGTATTAATCAGGTACAAATGTTTGGAGGGGCAGTAAGAAGGACACCAAGAGTGCCTCAGCATATGTAGTGCCTGACGCACTTTTTGGGTGCTGTGAGTGTTCTTTTCTTTGTGATTCCTTATTTTATATGAGAGGGACTGTTGTTAAACATTGTGCGTTTAATAAAAAAGGTTGGATGAATTTAGCATAACAATTAATTTAACAACAGAGAAATAATAATAATAATAATAATAATAATAATAATAATAATAATAATACGTTTTATTTTTTTTTTTTTTTTTTGTCACTTGAGGTCACCTTACATAGCAAAGTATAAAACAGTAAAGAGATCAGCTACATAAAAAAAACACCAAACAGCAGAAGTGAGGATGATGTGGTCAGAAAGAGAAAGCTCAATGAAACAAATGAGTTTTGAGGTGTGATTTGAAAGTGGAAAGAAATAGTTTATTATTAACAGTTTTTTCCCCCCATTTGAGCCTGGAGGGAGGGGTTATGGGTAATTTAAGGAGCTGCCATAGTCAAGCAGTCAGTTGTTTTCGGTGGATTCAAAGAGTTTCACTATAAGGACACAGTTTGATATTTTGAAAACATTTAATTTTGTTATGTTTTTTCAACAGTTATTGGTGGATTTGATTTTGCTTGTTGTATTTATTAATTTATTTCGCTCTTTGTAAATACTTCACTACCACTTGCCCTGGAAATAAATCACTGTTATGACTTAATAAATTTGCCCGCCCTTTCTTTACCTTTTTTTGGTAGTTTTTTAGTACAGTGGCAAAACTTAACCTCCTACAAGTAACCGTGTGATCATGTGATCTTCAGCTAGACCCCATACCTGTGGAATCTCAACCCTGTAAAACCTGACCCATCAAAAAATAACCCTGAAGCTTCTACTTTTCTATTTATTTGGAACTGAGATGTTTATTAACCCTTTAATCAAATTTAAAATAAAAATGTTGCTATATCATTTTGTTTATGATATTTTAAATCATATTTGACACATTGGGCAGTTTTGGCAACTTTCTTAGTGAAGTTTTTTAGTAAATTCTACATTCTTTCATAAAAGAAAACACTTATTTTAAAAAATGAGTAACATTTTAGATGATATTCTTACTGCAACTTTTTGAAACTTAGCAACGACCTTCCTGAAGTGTGTGGATGTTTTCATGAGAGCAGCAATTTTAAGAAGAGTCAAAATACAACCTCAGCTGCCTGTAGTAAACTGATAGTTCTTAAGGGGGTAAAAAACATTTATTTATTTACATATTTTAGATTTTTTAACATGTTTTTAAGGAAACTATTTATCATGCTGATAATATAGTGGTTTTTGAAATGGGTCGTCCTGAAACAACCTTTTCACTTTTGATACAATACCAATACTACAGCCTTGAGTAATGGCCGACACCGATATTGATCTGATATTGACATCGGCATGAATGGTTTGACGTTCAGCTCTATATGTAGCTCTTTAAGGCCTTTTGGGGAATGTTTAAAGTTGAAATGTGTTAAACTTCCTCAGTTCTGAGCCACTACAGAAACTTGTTCATGCATGCTGGTATAAACCAATTCTGTTTATTTTGCTGATATTGGACTGATATTTGATATCAATATCCCGTTGGGACACCCCTGTTTTGAAACCCGTGTATCAAAAATGAACACCGTCTTATGTGTGTTTAAGTTGGTTAAAATCTGATCGTCTGCAGTGTGAGGCTGGCCCAGGACAGTCTCCACCACCATGCCCTGTTATTTGAGCCTTCGATCCATATTTCTAATCCTGCCATGAATAATTGGATTCACTGAATCAATTAACAGAGTTGATAACAGTCACAGCATATTCATGATAAATGGCAAAAACTTCCTCACTTCTCTTCTCTTCTGCTGAACCCTTGAAGTCGTCTCTCCTCGTTCTCTAAGCTGAGCTGCAGGTGAGTCATGAAGGGAAAAATAAAACACTTCAGATTTGATTTGAGTGCTGATGTGCTCTGTATTGAGATTACAGTGACCTTTTAACTATCCTTTGGTTCACGCATTGAATTTCTTCTCATTACTTATTACAAAGTAGGATGTCATGAGGAGAGTTTACCACTTTGAGGTGTTCCTGTAAGACCAGGGTGCTTTTCTGCAGTAAATACGAGCATCTTAAGTTGTAGTCCAGAGCTGGAAACAGTCCCTTAAAAACATGCCATTATTTCTGTTTGAGTATTTAAAAATCAACAATGCCAAACTCTGGGTTTAACATATTATCCCATCACTCCTCAGATCCCTGCATGCCAGAATGAAATTTACATAAAGTCAGTAAAACATTTAAATAGACGTTTATTAGTCCTGCTTTTGCACAGTTTCTTATCAGTTATATGACGAGAGTTTAAAAAAATCCTTATCCTTCAAAATCCTGAAGAATGATTAAAGCTGCTTTTATGAGGCTATGATATTAAGAAGAAAGCAAGGTTTTATTTATTATTATTAATGTACAAACCCAGAGCAACAGAGAGAAGAAGAAGAATCAGTCTAAAGAGGAAGGATCAAGACGAGGACGTGGATAAACTTAGCAAACAAAACACCCAGGGCCTTTCAGAAACCACAGGGACAACATATAACGGCAGATTTTGTAGATTTCATTAAATGAAATTCACTGGCTTTGAACTTTTCAAAGAGGGGCAGTTAAGAGCTAATGAAAATTTTTCACTTCAGCTGAATTGTCCCTGAAGGAAAACAGGCAGCTGAAATCATAAACCAAGACAGAGAGGGACTCATTCAGGCTTTCTGTAAGGATGAAAAGAGATGTTTGAAACGACCGAGACGTCACCATTCACACACTCCAACACATCCTTTAAGTTCAACCAATAAATCTTTATTTATAAAGCTCCAAACTACAACAAACATTATCTCCAGAAAAAACATTAGCAGGTATAGATCTGCTAATGTTTTATTATTATTGGAGAGGCAAGATGAAGACGAAATGAGGAGTCTGATCTCATCTTAACTCACCATGTGTGGAGGCCATTGCAGCATTTAGTCAGTTACGGGGACAAGAAAAACTTCCCTTTAACAGACCCAGAACTCTCTGGGTTAGAGAGGGAAAGAAAGAGAGAGATGAAAGATCACCAATCATCTTTCTGCTACAAAAAAAGGAAGTGTTCATTTCAGCTCTTTTTTTGGGATCCAGATCATTTGGCTGAGCTCAGCCATGAGTCGCCACCTTTGGCCCAGAAACAGCTCTGCTTCATGATTTTGGCAGATATTTAATTTGTAGCAAT
This sequence comes from Labroides dimidiatus, assembly GCA_030710495.1. NCBI lineage: Eukaryota > Metazoa > Chordata > Actinopteri > Labriformes > Labridae > Labroides > Labroides dimidiatus. The sequence continues at coordinate 4,899,615 of CM061153.1, forward strand.
GTTTAATCAAACACTAAAATGTGTGCATGTGGTTCACTTTAATTGCTACTTGTAATTGATCTATGGCTATGTCTCACCCTCAACGCAATGAGCCAATCACAGTATAGCTATTCCCATGAAGTGAGACGTTCTCTGCCTCGATGTCTGTTGAAATGCAGAAAGTCCGTTTTTGTTCAGTTTTATGAGGTTTTTCTGAGATTTTAAGTCTGAAAATGGTCAAACTGTGTCCATGGGGTACATGCAACCCTGACTTAAAGGCAGGGTTGGTAGTCGTAGAAAACGAGCATGAATCTGAATGTAGCATCTCCTCAGGACTCTGTTTAGCCCTCCCACAATCGGAGCTCCTCCAAAATGACGCCCCCGCTCATATGCACAAGCGCATCATATGATGGTGACTGATTCAAAACCACAGACTCAAACCGGTCCTCAGCACATCGTTTTTGTCCGTTCAACGTTACCAGTAATCAGGATAAAGGTAGTTTTTTTCTGCCAGTCTCCAGCAAACTTGGATCCTTCTTGGTTATGAGCATCAGGGCTAGTGCACACCAGCAAAATGTACACACAGGAGGCGGGCAGGACGGCAGGATGCTAGGATTGGTTGGTGTTTTCCAGGTTTACTCCTGCTGTAGACAGCAGATATTTTTCACTCTGTTTTAAGAACACATCATGTATTGATTGACATCAGGACATAAAGATCATTTTAACCAGAATAACAAAAAGTCTATCTAAATCTGATTACCAACACTGACTTTAAGATATCGTGAGAGGATGAGCGACAGGGTGTATTTTTAACCCTTTTATAATCCACATCAGCTGAGAAAAGTGTCCTCCTAAGATAAAGTTGTGCTGTAGACCTAAACATCAACTCAACATGAATAAAATTAACAAGGATGTTTACGTCTGTTCTAAGGTAAGTCACCACTGTATTTTAGGCAACATGCTGTCACTTATAAAGTTATCTTTAACATCTCTAATGTTAGCTTAGCGTTAGCTCCTAGCTGCGTTGTTCGTCATGTCTCTTTGTTTGTTGGAGTTCATTGGTCTGTTTTGTTCTAGTTTTTGTTCTTTGGTGATCGTCCATCATTGTTAGCTGTTGTCCAAAGGGCTCCAGTTAAACTAACGTTAGCTTCTGGAGCTTAGCTTCATTAGCTTATCTGTAATAGTCCAGATAACAAAGGTTGTCCAACGTTCTGCTGAATGATTCAGTGTAAATACTGTAGCTCCAAACTAACAGAGACACTCTAAGCCAAAAAAACCTGCACTCCATTTGTGAGACTGAGGATAACCAGATGTAGTTTATCAGGTTTGCTCTGGGACCTGTAAGTTTTGTCTTGTAACTGAATCTGCATCTGCATCTGACTGGTCGCAGGGCGCACGCTCTGTCACTTCATTGCTTTGCGTGATGAATAACAACAGATGATGCAGCTTTCAAACACGTTCAAGCATCAGCTCTTACAGCTGAGTCATCCGTGAGCTACACATCTCTACATCACATCCAATCTGACTCCAACTCCTCAGCTCATCCTCTCTTCACCAGCGCCATCAGAGTCTCCACTAGGATCAGTTTTCCTTCCTGCTCTCAGCTTCACTTCCTCTTTGAGTACACAGAGACAACACGACAGAGTGAGTGGGTTGATTTGGTGGAACAAAATGAACACCATGCTCACTGTCTATTATCACTAACACAAACAGGAAAGACTTCAATATAGTGATCAGCCGTTTGGTTTCCTGAACTGCTGGGACATTTTGAAGACAGTGCCTCATGGAGGAGGTTCAGACTGCTCTTAGAGATGGTTATGAAGACAAACACAATTAAAAAGTGTTTGTTTTGGGTTAAAAATACTCACAAAGGGGAGAACCATTCATCGCATTCATCTCTTGCGGCTTTACTGTTTTTTTTTAGCAGAAGAATAAAAAAAGCTCTCTTTCTGTACATTTAGCTGTAAATTTTGACATTTGGAAACCCAAAGTTTGATTGAATACCAGGCAGCCGTAGGACAGCTGCTGTACACTTTAATGACAAACAAAACAAAGGAAGAAGGTTTCAGTGATCAATTCTGCAGGCGACAGATTGTTTTATTAAACCACCTCAGTTTCTCAGGAGGCCTTCGCTGCGTGTGCTGAATAATAATTCCAGTGGAAGACGATGCTCGGATGGATTGTCTTGAGTTTGATGTTTTCATCTTGCATCTCAGAGCTCATTTTCTGTTTGTAACAGTGCTGTCTGGGTGCAGCTTTAGTATTCTTAGTGAATTAAACGGAAGAAACAAGAACTCTTGGAGTCCAACGAGGGGTTTCATTTTATCATCACAGAACTTTTAGTCGTAAAATGACCTGAATGGCATCCCTTTACAGAAAATGTTGAGCTGTTTGCGCCCACTTAGCTCCACATTTAAAAGCTACATCATGGCATCAACATTTGGCTGTTTTCTGAAGCCTTGGTCTCAAGAGAGAGAAGGTAGCGTTGACTTTCTTCTGTAAAGGGTATGACAGCGTGATTGTTGGAGGTGGAGAAAGAATGACCCACTATGACCAACGCCGACTGTTTTTAGCCCCCATAACAGATGAATTATTCAACATTCATCCAAACATCCGAATCTTAATGTTCCATTAAAGTTTTTGTAAAGATATCTGCAGCAAAGAAAAATATAACCAAACAATGGCTGCACTCTGAGTGTTCACAGTAGAAGAGTGGGTACACTGAAAAGAACAATTCTTGGCCCCATAAATAAAATGATTAAGCATTCTCTCAGAGTAAAATCTACCTCATGCAATATAAAAGTTCATTCATAATAAATCGGTAAACACAAAGTAAAAATTCTGTGTGTAAACTGTGTTAAAATAGTTTGAGTAATCTCTAATGTGATCAGACTGGATTTACTGAAGCTTTCGCAGAAAACGGGCTGTGCACATGTTAAAGTACAGGTCACGTCACATCGACATCAAACATTGGAGGTGAGCTTTAAATGACACATGATGAATTCCTTTCATGCTGTAATGAAAAGAATTTTGATTGATTGCTTTGGAATTATGCTTATAGGTAGCTTTTCCCAGAATGCAATTCAGCCATGTAATATCGGAATGTATTTGAAGTGTCACTTTGTTCGGTTTGCAAATAATTTGTCTCACAGTTAGTTGTTCACCTTCGACTCTCTCACTAGTAAATAAAATTGGGAAAGAATGTTCATTATTTCACTTAACATTTATTGTAACCATGAGTAAGGAGTGAACAGAAACTCACTTCTGTGCCAAATCCCTAATTTGCAGCCCCATCAGAGTGTGCTGAGAGTTAGAGAAGACTTCAGAGGTTTTCCTGAAAGTACGAGGAGAATAACAGTAAAGTGATGGACTGTCTGTGGACACTTATTCTATTTGTGATTATTACACAAAAAAAGAATGTACCCAATGAGAAATTCATGGAACATGGATGATTGAGTAGTCTTTATGTGAAAGACTAATTAAGACTACATTTATTACAAACTTCAGGTTTATGTACAAGATCAACTTAGCTGCATAGGTATCAATCAAATAAAACACAAAAATTATGTGAAAAAACAACTTAAGTTTACTCTTAAAAAAAATGATATTGACAAACTTTATTTGCATTTTTGCATTACTTTAATCTCTCTGGGTGATATTGCTAACATTGCAAACATTTTTTTTTACTTTGACCTTGTTTAATAAAATCATATGGGAAATTTACATGTGATAAAATAACTAAAAGTCCAGGGTTTTTTTTGTTTTGTTTTGTTTTGTTTTTTTTTTTTTTGTGCATAGATACAATCAACTACATATACCAAATGAAAGAAACTTTCACACTCACTGAACCTACAGATGGACAAATTCACTAGAAGCCGGTTGAAACAGGAATACATATATGTGTGTGTGTGTGTGTGTGTGTGTGTGTGTGTGTGTGTGTGTGTGTGTATATATATATATATATATATATATATATATATATATATACTATATATACTCACTATATATATATATATATATATATATATATATATATATATATATATATATATATATATAGTGAGTGTGAAAGTTTCTTTCATATGATATATGTAGTTGATTGTATTTTTTAAATTCAACCTTACCATCAACCTAACTATACACCTCTCTGTAAAGGCCAACTCACCAGGGGTCTGCTATACAGAAATAACAGATCCCAGAATGCTCCTACTGAACAATCAGAGTAGACACAGCTGTGCATTAATAATGTTCTGTACACACAGACGTTTATTCTTAACTTTATATTTTTAAAGCAGCACATTTTTCTTTTTTATCCACAGACAAAACAAACAAAAAGAGGCGCCCTCTCGAGTCTTCCCCTGGTGAGAGCTCTTCTAAAACCATCAGCAATAATTTTAAATATTTCCTGTCTTTCACTTATAACACATTTCTTAAGGGTAGGATTGTTAAATATCACTAAAGACTTGATTTCCCTGGCTGCACTGTTAAAGTTGGTTATGTGTAGGTGGTTAAATTCACCCTGAGCCGATGGGTCTCATTTGCAGGATGGAAACTTCAAAAGATGGACAATAAGCAGCTTTTTAAGGTGAGAAGTGCTGCGGTTCAGAGCTGTTATCTCAAAATTCAATCTCAGAAAGATGTAAAGAACTTTAAACAACATGCAGAGTTAAAGAAAATACTCCACTTCCTCTCTGTGGTTGTCAGAAATACCTCTGTCATCCTGTTTTATGTAAGCAATAAAAGTTGCTTGAACTCAGCGCTGATTCTTTTCTTTTTTTTTTTTTTTTTTTCAGTGGCACATGAGAGAATAAAAAGTGGTTGGATTTGATTAAAATGAGCAGCAGGCAGCAGAGAGCAGCGCGTCCTGTGTGGAGATAAGACAAAGACAGAGGACAATAAGGAAGAAAACAAACCGTGAAATTCTAATAAAAGAACCAGAGAGAGAGGAGGAGGAGATGATTTCAGATGTGTGTCAGATACAATGAGGTCACATTATGCTTAAAGCCCAACCCGATCAAATTATCTATAACACGGAAATGACAGGCTGCTGCCTGGCTCATAGAGGAGGATGAATTCATCCTCTCAGATTTTTATGGCGTTAAGAAAAGGAAAAAAGAAGAAAGCAGTTTCCTCCCTCTGCACGATTCACGGAGGTGGAAATGTGTGCTGGAGAATTTATTGAGAAACGTGGAGCTGATAAAAAGACTCGACCGTATGAAAGAGGAGTTTAATATTAAACAGGTCATTTATTTTATCAGGCAGTCATGGCTGGTGAAAGAAGGATGAAGGAAATGTAACCGTCTGACTGAATTCTTTATTTGGTTATAGATTATTTCGGAATGACATGCTTTGATAAAGGAATATCATCACTTGCAATATTTTTTTAAATGAACAAGTCCAGGTTTAGCTTGAATCTTTGACTTTAGTAATGTTTGATTATGTTAATAAACAGAGGTGCAGAAATGGGAAACAGCGATATGTGAACATGGGTCGTCTGATCTCGTAAACATCAGCTCATTTAACTTATTGGCTGCCACTGACGTCTATAGATGTCAAGTGGATTACAACCACTGACTGCGTCCAAAAAGATCAGTTATGTACTTCAGTGGGTGAGGTGGTGTCTGCTGGAGCTCGTCTATCACTACTGTAGGTGGCAGCAGTGCTCTCTAACCCCTGATTCACTCATACTCTGTGTGCCTCGCGTTCCATCAGCGCCGCGTACAACGGTTTTCAGCACGTGCCAAATCACACGGGGAGCACACTCCATAGCAGCTGGATAAATGAGATCACAGGAGAACCACATGTTCCTGCAGGAATCACACCCATGACAACATACCTGCATGATATTAATTAGTATGATAAACTCACCTGGTCCTCCCAGAACTTCAGCATCTTCAGTCCATGTCTTTTCATTTCTGTTGGTCTCCTTAGAAAGGATGTGTTTTGTCGTATATAATTATCTGGTTTTCCACCTTCAAGATAAACTTTTCCTCGTCCATGGCGTCAGATTTCCTCTGGGTCTGACCCGCTGATGACTGCTGGCCCTGTGCCAGTGTCGTAGTTTTGATATATGCAGATAAATTTAGGAGACAGAATATGGTGCTTTATTTTTAAATGACAAGACCCTTGTTTGATACGATCTGCTCTGCGGAGATTGACGCGTCTCTGCAGTGCACTTCGGCAAAAACAGACTCGCATCGCAACAGACACAAGCAGCCGTTGATGGCACGTGTCAGAGACGGACCGCAGAGTGGGCTGTGTGAATGCAACGATTAGATAGAGAGGTTTCTAAGTACGGGATAGTGCGCGGGGCTCATATGTGTGAATTGGGGGTTAGGATGAGAGATCAGCATAGATATGAGAAGAAGATGTGAGATGACAGACATGGCGAGACGTTGCAAGTGGGAAAGGTTCAGTCATCTCAGACTTGAACAGAAAATGTGTCGCAGTAGTTCGGGTAGAAGGAGCGTCATGGTCGTGAGAAAAGACGTCGATCATGGAGAGGATCACAGAATGGAGCTTGAGAGAAGAGCACGATCTAAAGAAGTGTGTTTTCCCAAAAGTGATGAAAGATTCATTCCCCCTCAACAAACACCCAAACAGCGAATACCGAACACCCAAAGTCCTGAACCTGAGTGGAGGTGAGACTCGGACTCCTCTGCTAGGCTCAGACCGTTCCATTAGCATTAACCAGAGTGTTTGGAGGAAACCTTGTTTTTCTTTCTTGTCTCTGTTGGTCACACAGCTGGAGCCGAAATGAGAAATTAGCCGAGCGTCTATCGCAGGTTCACAGCCGGCTCGGTAATGTCTTCATCCTGACCAGGTTCACAGCGGGGCGGAGGATCAGGTCTGGAGGGGAGAGGTTTGTTTGTGAAGCCTGTTAGGGAATCCTTTTCGCGCTCCACTTTCAAAACCCCCTCTCGGACTCCGAGTGTGACCGGAGAAATATGTTGACTGGAGGCTGCAGTGAAGTGCTGCCTCAGTCAGCGTGGTGAGGGCTGAAGGATGAAGGAACATCCATAATTTACAGCCAAAACTTTTAACTCCAGCTTTTATTAAAATGTAATCAGGAGGGAGAGAGGAGGAGTGTAGCTTTGTGCAGAAAACTCACATTAAGACCTTCCTGTGTGCTGATGGAGGCAAAATAAAAGAGCTAATTACTCACCAGGAGGTGTTTCTGAATCATCTTTATGCAAACATGTTTCTCCAGGCCGCTCAAGGTTCACCTTGTAATAAAATCTATTATTTGGACTTAAAATAAAAATATGCACTGATCTTAAACTTCTTTTATTCTGTTGCTGTTCAGATAATGAGTATTAAGCGTGTTTTAAAACAGATTAAACGGCTTACACACAATCAAAACAATCTGCACCATGCATCTTTCTGCACCATCTCCGTTTGGGGATGAGACGCAGGTCTGTGAGACAGACGGCAAAATGTTTAACCTGAAGTGGAAATCTTTCCATCTATAACCGTCCACCTCCAGGGATTCAGACAGAAACACAGGAGCAGCATACAGCACGTCGTCTCTGTGCATCATTTGTAGAATGTAGGGAGGTGCCGTGTGACCTTGGCTGCAGCTTTCAAACATGGCAAAGAAAAGCTTGTTGACATCAGTCCGTGAAATGTTTTTACCACATCAGACATCAGTGAGCAGAGCTGGAAGGTTACTCTCTCCGAGTGAGGGGGGGGGGGGGGGTGGGGGGGGGGTGGGGGGCATGACTTCCTGTATGACAGTTTTCTCTTAGACTCGATGAGTCTCTTTGTCGAACGAAGGATCAGCCAAATACACCTGACAGGTCTCCAATCTGTCATGGCATCATCGGTTTCAACTCTGGGAGGTACAAAGAGACTTCTATTTTTGCTGGATGCCACACAAAGCAGATTGAGCAGGACAGGAAGTTGTGCACAAAAACTATAAATACATGAGTTTTTTTTCCTATTTGATCTGAACTTTAATGAAATAATTAATAGTTCCCTTTGATATTTCTATTAATGAATGAAAAGAAACACCATTTTCAGCATTTCAGCATTGCTGCATTGTTCAGGTCACATGGTTTCTGCCCAATGCAAACGGTCACGGCGGTGTCTTGGTGTCAGTGGAGTCACCTGCAACGTTCGTCTGGCTTTAAGCCAAAGCGGTGGAGTCGGTTGTGAATGGAAACCCTTGTACCCCTCACTTCTTGTAAACAGGCCTGCAGCTGTGTGGCAGTTGCATAGCGGGGTCTGAGTGCATAGATCTTTAGGTACTGGTCATCATTGGGGTCCATCACCCGTGGGGCTTCTCTCCTGGGTCTGTCACCAACACTGCCAGTAGTTCTGTGTCTTGCTGCAAGTCTGCTGATGACACTTTGAGACTCACCAAGTTCACGAGCAACATCAGACTGCCTGCTACCAACCTGAAGGTGTGCTATGGCCAGGTGGAGCTGCTTGTCCGTCATAAGTGACATTGTGTGTTCATGGCTGCTTGAATGATGAACTGGGAATGACTTCCTGATCGTACCAGCTTTTTATACCCCCAGAATGTTGAAATTGATGCCTCGTTGAAAAGGGTTTTCTTATTGAATTTTTTGTTATTGGCTCCAGTATGTAACCCCTAATTCACACATACTCCGTGAGCGCCGCGGTCCGTCAGCGCCGCAGCCAACTCACACTGCATCCGTCTCAGGAGCGGAGCGCAGCTCAGCGTACTCATAGCAGCTGGATACACAAGATCACAGGAGAACCACATGTTCCTGCAGGAATCACACCCATGACAACTACTTTCATGATATTTAGTATGTTAAACTCACCTGCCCTCCCAGAGCTTCATTAATTCAGTCCTTCCCTTTTAGTCTCTGTTGGTGTCCTTATATAAAGGATGTGTTGTATCGTATATAATTATCTGGTTTTCCGCCTCCAATATAAACTTTTCCTCGTCCATGGCGTCAGATTTCCTCTGGGTCTGACCCACTGGTGACTGTTGGCCCTGTGCCAGTGTCGTAGTTTTGATATACCAGGATAATTTTACGATCGACAGGCTGAACATGATGCTTTATTTTGAAAAGACCGGAAACTCTGATCGTTTTTCGTGTCTGTTTTCCTGTTTGGAACGATCTGCTCTGCGGAGATTGACGCGTCTCTGCAGCGTACTCCGGCAAGAATAGACTCGCAGCGAAACAGCCGCGAGCAGCCGTTGGTAGCACGCACCGGAGACGGACCACGGTGCTCACGCTGTATGTGTGAATTAGGGCTATGGCACACTGTTCACAGTGAGACCACTACATGCTCTCAGCATGTTTACCTTCCACTTTTCCCCCTCTGATATCTTTATTCAGTCGGATGAGAAAACATTAGAAAGTGACAGACAGTCGATCTTATAGAGAAAGGAAATTGTCCTCTCTCTGTACTTTCCCTTTCACGTTTTCTTGACATCAGCTGCACAAAAGCTGCTGGAAATAATAACGGGGAGTTTGAGAAGTTGATAATGGCGATCTAAAAGGATGTCAAACCATTAAAGGGGCTGTGAGGCGCGCGCAGCCTTGATGGGCTAAATGCCACACGTTCAGTGGTTTCACGACTAATGGTGCAACATGGAGGCTTTCAACGCTGTTTTCTACGAGCATTTGTCAGAAATAATTCACATGAGCAAACGCGTGTGTCGTCTCAGGGGATTTATCCTGTTGTCAAGCAAGACAAATGGAGCAAGCAAGAGGTCTCAGAAATCAAAGGAATTAATAAAATATTTTACATCAGATTCTGCCGTCTTTAAGCAGAATTAAACAAAAACTACTCAAATTAAAGAAAAATCAAGCTCATTTTCATTAAAGAAACATCTACCAATATCAAATCTGATTCATTTATCATTTTTTAATGAACACATGTAACCTTTGTTTTTCATATCAGACAAAAATAGGACTTTGATAACGTGCCTGAAAATCTACAAAGCTCAAAAATTTAAACTAGAAGCATCACAAATTCAAGAAGCTGAGGTAAACAGAAAGGAGATGACCAGACAACCCGAGCTTTAATTTACACACACACACACGCACACACACACACACACACACACACACACACACACACACACACACACACACGCACACACACACACACACACACACACACACACGCACACACGCACACACAGGCAATGAAAGTGAAAACCCAGCATGCATGTTTTTCCAATCCAGGAATCGATGTCTGAGGAGGAAAACGTTAATTGTGTGCTGGTTGGTTTTGTTTTTCTGGGTAATTGGGAAGAGAAAAAAAATCAATGGCTTCCCCTTCATTTACTGGGAGAGTTCATACAAGTTTAATGCAAGGAGGCGAACAACGACCCTGATGAGAGTTGGTCTTTTTCTGCTATGGACTGTGGGGATGAACTGCTTCACAGCGTACTACACGTTTAGTCTGAATATCCAGCTTTGTTACTTTAACACATGGGAAAGCAGAATGGCCCCTCTTTAAAGTAATTTAAAGTGACTAATTAATTCTTAAATTAAAGTATGAATCAAATGTTGTGTTCTGTTATGGGTGTTTATTTTAATGTTGGACTATTTTCAGGTTTATGATGATATAAATATAGTGATTCATTTCACTACTTTGTTGTTGTTGTTGTTGTTGTTGTTGTTGTTGTTGTTGTTGTTGTTTCTGGAGTACATGTGATGACATTTCATTATTTTCTGGATTAAACGTGCACAGCTTTATTTTTGAAGGATACATATTTCCACTGAATAATGCAGCAAGTTCATAAATATTCATGAGAGGTTAAACTGACCTATGGCTAAGTCTCGCGATGAGCCAATCACAGTGACATACTGACATTCTCTGCACGGACATGCATCAAAGACAGTCAGTTTTTGTTTGGTTTTATGAGGTTTTTCTAAGATTTTAAGTTTGAAAATGATCAAACGGTGATCATTACGTACATGAAACTCTGACACAAGGTATCCTGGGTGATGGAGTGTATTTTTAACCCTTTCCTAATCCACATCTCATCTGATGAAAAGTGTCTTCTTTAAATAAAGTTGTCCTTTAGACCAGTGGTTTTCAAAGTGGAGGCCGGGGCCCCCTGGGGGGCCGCCAGGGGGTGCTAGGGGGGCCTCAGAAAAATGGAGGAAAGGGGAAATAAATAGAATCAAATTATTTTTATTTTTTTAATTGTTCTTTTAATATAACCATTTGTCCTGAACGTACAAAACGTGAACTGCGTAATCATCAGATTCTCAAGTTTCAGATTGTACTTAACCACAAGTCGTGTGACAGTTCGAATTTGGGCATGATGATGTCATCATCTGTGTCAACTGGCAGTTTACGCCCGTTATCAAGTTGCTAACTAGCAAAAAATGAAAAGGTTTTGACAGGGAAAAGAAGGAAGGAACAGTCCAACAGCCCTGCCGTGAAGAATTCTGCTGCAAAAAAACCTAAGAACACATGGCCAACTAAAATATGAAAATATGAGGCAGCATACATTAAGTATGGCTTTACAGGCATAGAGAAAAATGGTCATGATTGCCCGAAATGCGTCTTATGTCTGGAGACCCTCTCAAGAGTGTTTAAAACCTTTGAAACTTCAGTGTCACTTGATACAAAAACACCAGGTAGAGGCTGAAAAAAAAGGGGACTTCTTCAAACATAAGGAAGACCATTTGGTCAGGCAATCTGCTGAATTCACACAGAAAGCCAGCTTGTCCCGAGCGGGCACTGAAAGCACCATTTTTAGTCTCATATCACACACCAAAATTTTTTTTGAAAAATCTTGGTTTGCAAAGGGGGTCCTCAGTCAGAAGCTAATGCTGTTTGGGGGGCCTTGGCGTGATAAAGTTTGGGAATCCCTGCTTTAGACGACATCAACTCAACATGAAAAAAATTAACATGGATGTTTATGTCTGTTCTAAGGTAAGTCAACATCGTATTTGAGGCAACATGTTGTCAATTTGCTGGAAAGAAATATAAAGTTATCTTTAACATCTCTAACATTAGCCTAATGTGAGCCTAGCGTTAGCTCCCAGCTTCGTTGTTCATCATGTCTCTTTGTTTGTTGGAGTTCTTTGGTCTGTTTTGTTCTAGTTTTTGTTCTTTGGTGATCGTCCATCATTGTTAGCTGTTGTCCAAAGGGCTCTAGTGAAACCAACGTTAGCTTCTGGAGCTTAGCTTCATTAGCTTATCTGTAACAGCCCAGATAACAAAGGTTGTCAAACGTTCTGCTGAATGATTCAGTGTAAATACTGCAGCTCCAAACTAACAGAGACTCTCTTGGTAAAGATGGTAAAAAGGAGGTTAGATTTTTCTCCTGACTGATGCTGATCCTCTGTCTTGTTGTCTGAGATGCTGATGGGAACCAGATGCTGTTTATCAGGTTTGCTCTGGAACCTGTAAGTTTTATCTTTTCATGGAACTTCAACAGTAAATTGATTCATATATCCTCCAATGTGGAGTTTAGACTCTTTTGGTGCCTTTTAGATGATTTGTGATCTTTCTGTCTCCAAAAATCATCAATGAAGTCCTGTGAAATGTCTCCTACTGTAACACCTTTCATAGCGCCTGTGACTGAATGTTCATTGTTTGTCTGAGTGAGTGGAGGGGGCGGGGCTTAGCCACAGGTCGATTCTAAACACTGTGTTATCTTTTCAGCCTTTACATGCGTCCTGAAATATCTTTCTGTAGTTCTAGTCTGGAACCAAACTGCATTCAAACAACAAGAATCAGAAGTTGTTTTAGGAAACTAGTTTTGTATCTGGTCTTCATTTCCTTATTTGTTTTGTTTCCCCGTTTCTTTTCTCTACACTGCTTCTTTAATCTTTTGCTTGGTGTTTTACTTCCTGTGTTTTAACATGGATCTTTTTTTGTCCCTGAGGTTTCATAGATTGGACATTTGATTTTCATACGGTGAAAAATGGAAGTTTTATTTGACTGCAGTTGGTTTCTCGCTTTTGTTTTGTGACAACTTCACGATTCCTCTTCAACTGGCATCACTCTGTCTCCTCCACTTGCTCCCCCTGGTGGTAGGATTGTTAACATTCTTATTAAGAAAAACATCTCAGTTGAGGAAAATGAACTATTCAGAGCACACATCACTTTGCAATAGCAGGGGGGAAAAAACATGTAAAGGCATGAAGTATCTGTCTTTCTCTGTTAACTGTGATACAAATGAGACAAGTCGGATTAACTGTTGACACAACATATTTTCAGCTGCTCAAAAATGCTGATTTGGAGCCAGGAAATGTAAACCAGACGCATTACCCAGAGGAAAAGCATAAAAACAAAGGGGTAGTGGTATAATAAGTTAACAGTATCAAGCCAGTCACAGAAAGCTCTTACTCTCTCTCTCTCATCACAAGAGGAAAAAAAGACCCTTTATTTATGAACGTCAACTTGAGAGAACTTTTCCCCTCAAAGTATTCATATTTGTTTGATGGATTTATCTGCATTTGCCTCGTCTTTCTGCTCACTGCTCCAGAGGTTTCATTTAAATCATCAGTTTGTTTTTCTGCTGCCTTATTGCCACATTAAGCCCTGAGCAGGATCAATATGGGAGGCAGAAGTCTCCTCTGTGAGTGCTAAGTGATGGTTTCACTCCTCGTAAACATCATCTCAGTGCTCGTCGCAGCATCGCTCACTTTGATTTACAATTTCAGATCCGGAGTTTTGCACGCTGAGACATTTTCTCTGCCTTTGCTTCGTCTGAGATTCAAGCGAGTCCTCTGGGGACATAACCCAATCTGTAAATCAAAAGTTTTTTACGCTTCCAACTCCTCCTGATCGGCAGCACTCCTGCACCGCAGCGTGTTTTATACCTCAGCCTCTTAACAACTTCTTGGCGGTGTATATAAGCACTCATGAGAGGCGCCCTGTGGAGGCTTCATCGCTAAATCAGGTCTAAGAACAGACATCTGAGGAGAACACAGCAACCTAATCAAGCGTAAATGTGTCATAGCAAAGCACATTCCCCCTCTCAGAACGGCTGCCAGGAAACGAGGAGGAAGGAAGCGTCCTCTCGCCCTCAGTTGCGACTGACAGTGCACAGCCTCTAAACGCTGCCAGTGGAGCTCTGAGGGCACAAACTGGATAAATCCTGTCTCTGTGCTCGCTGTCGCTCTGGGCCAGTGGAGGGATTTTCTCGGGGGAGTGTTCGCGACTCGGCCACAATGCATTGTGGGGGTGCTGGTGAGTCACGGCTGTGTGGAAGCAGCGATAGAGACGCTGAACAGCGTTCTTAATGTCGCTTGAAATACCTCAAGCTGACTTGTTGGGCCTAATCGAGGCTGGCACTTCCCAAAGCACAAAAAGGAAAAAAAGGACCAGCAGCTCGTCTTTTCATCATTAGACGTCTTACATTATACACGTGACAGCGCTGATGTGCCCACAACACGGATTAACATGCTCCTCTTTTTGTCACTTTTGTTTGACTTGACTGTGACATGCTGTTTAAAATGTGCCTCTTCACAGACAGAAAGACGTTAAGTGAGTCAAAGACATACCTAAGAGAGTCTTCATGTGTGATTCGAAGCCTGAGGAGGTAACCTTCAGCCCTCCAGAGTATGAGAGAGAAAATCTAACAGAGCGTGAAGAAGCTGTCTTGTCAACTCACACACTGGCACATTGCTGATTCGTAAATTGAGTCCTCTTTTTTCCTCATCTTTTCTTCAGGTTTGACAAGCAGATAAAGATCTTATTTTGACAGATATAAAACAAAGTGTGAGTTTATTTTTCTTGAAGTGATGTTCAGCCCAGTCTAAGCCTCTAAAATTGATGCAAAGTTTCTCTTTTTTTCTGTTTATGTTTGTTTTTTTTATGTCTGTTCCTGAGGAAAACACATTTACACAGAGAGGAACAGAAAATTGGATCCTGGAGGAGGTAAAGTTGAGGCTGTGTGTCTTCAAATCTGAAATGTAAACTTCAAAACATCCATAAACGCAGCTTACTAAGTACAACCACGGACTGCATATAGAATGGACAGTGTGGCTCTGCCTTTGAAGCTAAAATACCCTCGCCAGAGTCGCTGCCATTATGCATATGCATCTCTTCTTGGCTCTCCTTCCCGACGACAAAACTATGCAAGAACGGCAGCTGTGAAGCATTGTGAAACGTGACGCTAAACCCCATTTTTAACGTCTAATAACTAATGAAAAAGAAACTGTTCAGAAAAAAAGAGGACTTGAACACAATGCAGCCTAATATCTTCATGTCACCACAGCGTACAGATGTGAAAAACATTTCCACAAAGTTTATTAATGATTTAAAGTCTGATCACAGCTCCATTAAGATGAACAGGGAGAGAGAGTTTTAACCTATACTGCAGCCTGTCACCAGGGGGAGCAGTTTTTGTAGTGACCTCAATTTGAGCCGAGTGAGATGCATCCATTTTTATTTTCATGGTCAGGACAACTTATTCAGAAAATGTGGCAATCCAGTCTGACATTTTAGCTTTGATTGGTGTGTTGAGAATTTTTGGACTCATTGACTCAAACATTTTTGGTTAACGTTACAAAAATTAGTCATTCAGACTTAGCCTTTGGAGCCAATGTTAGATTGATTATCTGGATTTTGAGTCACAATGTAAAACTTTTTAACAATTCAATTCCAATTTAAAGGATAAAGTGTATTCCTCCAGAATTACTGAACATTAAAACCAATAATGCAGCTCCACCAGGTCATGTCATTTTGAGCCTGAGTCTGAGGACACTAATTGTTGAAGCTTTGGAGGTGGAATTCTTTACCATTCTTGATTGATGAACAACTTCAGTTGATCAACAGTCTGGGGTCTCTGTTGTTGTATTTTGTGCTTCATAATGCTCCATACATTTTCAATGGGAGACAGGTCTGGACTGCAGGCAGGCCAGTCTAGTACCTGCACTCTTTTACTTCGAAGCCACACTGTTGTAACAGGTGCAGAATGTGTCTTGACATTGTCTTGCTGAAATAAGCAGGGACGTCCCTGAAAAAGACGTGGCTTGGATGGCAGCATATGTTGTTCCAAAACCTGTATGAACCTTTCAGCATTAATGGAGCCTTTACAGATGGTCAAGTTAGCCATGCCATGGGCACTAACACACCCCCATACCATCACAGATGCTGGCTTTGAGACTTTGACCTGAGAACAATCCAGATTGTCCTTTTCCTCTTTGTGAACTCAGTTGTTCACAAAGTGGTGAACCTCGCTCCATCCTTGCTTGTGAAGGACTGAGCCTTTCAGGGATGCTCCTTTTATACCCAATCATGACACTCAGCTGTTTCCAATTAACCTATTCACCTGTGGAATGTTCCAAACAGGCGTTTTTGAAGCATTCCTCAACTTTTCCAGTCTTTTGTTGAACCTGTCCCAACTTTTTTGGACAAGTTGCAGGCATCAAATTCAAAAAGAGTGATTTATCACCATCTGGTGTGATCACTTTAGGATCAGAGCGGGGACATTTTCCACATTGCAATTTGGCTGTGAGCAGGAGACAAGCTGAAGATGTCTGAAGATGGGATGGAAGAGTTATTTATATCTTTGTACATTTGCATGTTATAAACAGAAATAGGGAATAGCTCCTAAAGTTAATGCAGGGTGAGTCACAACACTTTGATTATGGATATTGACCATAATCTTCTCTTTAAAACAAGCTGACTTGCTCTGAAATCCATCAAAACACTTTCTCACCAGACGCGTTGCTTCCTGCTGTGTCATTCAACAGTCAGCTCACAGCGTATGTTGTTAAACTATCAGAGTTGTTTACTGTTTAGTGGTCATTCTTGACACTTTGACAACTGAAATGTGCGTTTCATAATCCTTTCTGTGTATCAGGGTCTTTAGATAGTCCCTTTGATGGTTTTTCTGCAGCATTAGTTTCTAAAGAAGTAATCAAATGTCACATGATGGATACAGGACGCACTCTTGGCATCTGACTGAAGATTAAAGAGACAAACATCTGAACATGAGTTGCTCTAAACTGATGTCAAGGAAGGAAATGATTTTAAGCTCTGGATAATACAAAAAAATATATATTAAAAGAGGAGATTTCCTCTGAAGTTTTCCATGTGACCGTTAAGATGACACTTATTGACATGTGAGGAAACGATCCAGATGATGGAGTCTGTCGGTAATCCACTCTGAATGTTTTTTCTTAATCCTCACAGAGTCGTGAAAGAGACTGAAGAGGCCGGTCACGAAAGTGTCACTGGCTGGCCGGACTGTTCTGTGTTTAAGCCTTGAAAAAGGGGGGAGAAGGGGAGATAAGCACAAGTTCAGAGCAGTGGGATGGATTTCTCTGATTTAGAGTTCACAGTGTGGGTGCAAAGAGTGGCTTTATTTTGAACCTTCCACCCCAAACTTGGACTGCGATTGACGTCATGTTTAACCAAACATTGTGATCAGAACTTCACATCTCTCCATTAGAGAGTGCCAGCTGTACTGACGTCATTAAAGTCTGATTTCCTCCTGAAGTAAGTCGCTCTGTTATAGAGACTCTTGGCTCTGATAATCAAGTCTGCACTGGCTGCATGACAGCAAGTAGGTGTTGAACCTTTTTAGAATAAAATTAGGCCTTGATCCACTCTCCCACATCATTAACCCTTTTTCTATGCAACCTTTTATTTCTGCGATTCCTGGAAACAGATTTCAAAGCCAGTTCCTTGTGCAGACTAAACCCACATTCAAAGTTTTAGCTTTGGTGAGAAAAGCCTGTTTTTCCCGCTCGGTCCTCATGATTGCAGATTCAGTTGTTGTGTTGCAGCAGACGAAATGTTCAGGACGGAAACTTCCGAACACAATGAAAGTGCATCCACTGCATACAAACAGCATCATTTCATGGCAGCCATCATTACACACCAGCATCATTAAACACTGTCTCAGTCAATCAGACCTCTGCACACAGCCTCAGGCCGGGTTCATGAAGCCACAGCAGCTGCACTCCCGAGCCTGCAGCTCTCTGCGTCTGCAGAGTCCAATATGTTTCGTCCTCGCTTGGTTGTGATGTGCTTCAAGAGATTTTAAAGAGAAAAGAAGAGCATCATCACATTAAGATGTAAGGGTGAAAGTCCAGGGAGAGGATGCGGCTCAGAGAAGGATTCATAAAGGGAGCAGTTTTTTCTGGAACACTGTTTAAAAAAATGATGTTCAAAGCTGGGATGTTTTTTGTTCTGACAGACTTTATTTTATTCACCAGTCCAGCTGCTGGGCCGACAGGCTTATTTGAACTTTAAAACTCTCAAGGCTTTTAAGAAGGTGGACTCAGGTTAACATGATTACATTTCCCGTGCTTGCTGGACTGTTGCTCCCCTTATCTAGCAAAGGCAGGATCGAGCGGCTAATGTCAGCGTGTGGTACATGCTACAAGATAATCTTGATGATTTTGGACCCAGTTTTAACAAAGTGAGCAGAGTCTAGAGGGTTTTTTTTAAGGTTCCAGAGACAATCTGGCTTTCCTGTAATGTGAGATGTGTTGAGTTTTTTTTATTTCTCTTGTATGAAGGAAAAAAGACATCACAGCTGCTGTAGTTAAAACGGTGTTAAAGTTCCTGTAAGTACACTTTCACTCATCATGAACCGGAATGAAAATAATACATTTGCATCTTTATGATCAATAACATCAAAAAAACACCAGTTTAATGCCTGATATCACCACATAGTTTTTTTAAAAGCCTGAAATTGCTGTCTCAGGGTGAGTGTCAGCCAAGCTGCAACTTTCTCTCTGAAAATATGAGACAGTGCTGAAGTGCCAAAACCTGCAGTTCATTGAGTGTCCGCTTGAGGCTGGCTCAGGAAGAACCGGAAGTCACAAACACACCAAGCCAAAAAAAGCAGTTTTCACATCAGAAATAAACATGTTTACAGCCTGGTACAATAAATGTCTCCTGTATGAATGGTTAATTTTGCTAGTGGCACACATGATAATGATTTTTTTTTTTTTAACTCAGCAGTTTAGAAGATATTGAGATCACAAGTTCGCCCAATCAGAGGCAGAGCTCTGCTCACATGACTGACGGGCGCCCTATGGCTGTTAGTGTGGAGACTCAAAGCCCGCCTCATTTTCATTATGGCCACGCCGGCTGATTTGCTTCAAAGATCTGTTTCAGAAACAGACAAGTGATGCTGCAGAGACTACGTCTATTATTTATACAGCGTGTGGTGTCGGCATGCTGCTGACATGAAGGTCTTTCAGCAGCTTCCACAATGAGAACTCTGGAAATGTCAAACTAATTAAAAGAAATTAAATAAATCAATAAATAAAACTGTTAAACACTTCTCCCAAGTGCAGTAATATCCACAAGTTTTCATTTTGGCAGCTATTTTAGATTTAGTCTTAGGGTTTTGCACTGAGTCAGTCTTGTTGTCTGAAAATGACGCACATTAGAAAAGAAATTTGATCTCATGTCATGTCAATCATGTTTGCTCACTGACGCTGAAACTTTCATCATAATTTCACCATAATTTTTTTTTGAGAACAGGTTTGTTTTTCTTTGTTTTTCCAGGTCGTTTCGAGAGTTGTTTGACTATTCAGAGATGCCGTAGGCTGCTTGTAACATCATCATCATTAAATGTAGATGGTGGTTTAATTTATCAATGATAAAAATGTCCGGTGAGATGGGCCGACACACTTCCTGTCATTTCAGGCTGTTTAGATGATGAGTAAAGATGAGTGTGTGTGTGTGTGTGTGTGTGTGTGTGTGTGTGTGTGTGTGTGTGTGTGTGTGTGTGTGTGTGTGTGTGTGTGTGTGTGTGTGTGTGTGCACCTACCTCAAACATACTGACAGCCTCTGCTCAGGATCAGCTGCTTGATCACTGATAAAGATAAACACATCGGATTCATTCTGCCAAGTGTCTTTGCATTGGGTTGTTTTTTGTTTGTTTGTTTTTTTTTTTTTTTTTTTTTTTTGATGACAGATTCAGAAAGCACTTCCGAAAATATCAGACTCAGTGTGCAAAGACCTTTAGTCTTTTGATGAAAATACTTGTTAGTTTTAGTCACGCTAGTCTTTTTTTTTAGCTTTAATGTTCTCTCCAACTCCTGGATGACATTTGTTGCAAATTTGCCATTTACCTGATTTTAAACATCAGGTCTTGATGCAGCTGAGATGACCCTTGTAGTCCTCTAATGATTCATATTCTACACACCAAGGATCACATCAAATGCATTTTATTGGTCAGGAAGTGAACTAACTTATTTATATCTCTTTTATGTGCTAAAATCAAATTTACGATCCTCACTCAATTTAGCATCTGTAAGAACAAAAAAACAAAAAGTTTTTTTTTTTGTTTTTTTTTTTAAATTTAAAAAGACAGTAAGGGGTTAAATTCATCATGAGGCTCAGGGGTCAACAACTACATTCATCCAAGGCCAAATTCACTTTTCTTTTAGCACTCTTTTGTGACAAAAGTTGCTGTTCATTGAAAATCAGCTAGAGGCTAGCTGCAGAAAGACCAGAAGTCACATACAAACCAATAAAAAAAAAAAAAAAAAAAAACTTTTACGACATTAATAAATATATTTACAGCCTGGTTCAAAAAAACCGCTTGGGTCTGAAACGCTAATATCACTATCAGCACACACTGTACGGGGAGTGGATTCTTTTCTAACTCAGCGGTTTATTAGATATTAGGATTACAGGTTTGTCCAATCAGAGGCTCAGCTCAGATCATGTGACTGACGGGCGCCCTATAGCTGTTAGAAGAAAGCTTGGAGTCCGCGTCATATCCAAGATGGCCCTGTTGGTTTCCTTTGACTGTATCAGGAACAGATGGGCAATGTCGCGGAGACTCTGCCATATTTTATACAGTCTATGTGTTCAACTGCTGGACATTTTGGACAATGCCAGTCACCCTCTGCCCCCCCGTCAGCAGCCAGAGGAGCCAGAGGAGCCTGTCAATATATATATATATATATTTTTTTATTTTATTATTTTTTTTTTTTATTTCGGTCACGTCAGCACACATACAACATCATACATTGTCAATAGTTGAACAATTTGTACATGTCCGAAAGGGAAGACGGGAGAAGCAGAGCTTATCTAGTCCCGTCCCCTTCAGCAATATTTAATATTTTGTCTCCTCTTTTCCACATATCATCAGATTATCATAAATTTGTATTACATTTACAGAATTTGACATATTTCTTGGTTTCCAGTTCTTTGTTCCACTTAAGGCGGAAGTTAGTTACGAAGTTAGTTGGATATATACAGCTGTATTACATCATCACTTCGTTCGCTATCATTGTTTGGGTACATTTCGTCTTTCCTGCTGTTTTACAGACTAAACAGCCCACAGAGTTGTTATGCTTCATTTAATCACATTTCCACATTCATAGCCATCAAAGCACATGTTGACCATCTTTTTCTTAAATACTCTCAAGGTACCGCTGCACCTGGTGTCTTCTTGTAAGTTATTCCATTGATTGACTCCACTAACTGTGATAGTCATGGCTTTCAACGTGGTCCTTACTGTTCTCTTTTTGAAAATCATTTCACCTCTTAAATTATGTTTCATCTGTCGTTTTATGAACCTTGTTTGTAGGTTCTTTGGTAGCTGATCGTGTGCCGCCTTGTACAATACTTGCACAGTCCTGTATTTTATTAGGTCATATAGTTTCAGGATCTTTGCTGCAGTGAACAGCTGATTTGTGTGTGCTCTATAGTTTGCGTGATGAATAATTCTTACTGCTTTTTTCTGTAGTGTTAATATACTTTTAGTATTCGTTTTGTAAGTATTTCCCCATATCTCGCTGCAGTATTGTATGTGCGGAGCCACCAGAGCCCAGTAAACAGTGAGAAGTGATTTCTGATTCAGCAGTTTTTGTGCTTTCCACAGTATTGATACACTTCTGGCTATTTTTTTTTCTGTATAAGATATGTGAGGTTTCCAATTTAGTTTATCATCAATGATTACTCCCAGAAATTTGAGTTCACTAACCCTTTGTATCTTGGTACCGTTTATATTTATATTAGCATCACAGACATTGTTTTTGTTGCCGAATATCATTAATTTTGTCTTGTCTAGGTTCAGAGATAATCTGTTTATATTGAACCATATTTGTAGCTTGTCCAGCTCATGATTTGTCATAGTGATCAGCTCTTTCAGGTTATCTCCCGAGCAGAAAAGACTCGTGTCATCTGCAAATAGTATAAATTTAATGATTTCGGATACCTTGCATATGTCATTCATATAATATTAAATACACTTCTTGGTAGTGTTTCCCCTCCCTAATAGCTGTGGGAACATAATGGCTATGAATGGGCTGTGGGTGTGTTTGATGACACCAAACACATCCACACATCTGGTTTCTGGTTTAACTGAGGTTGAATTTATCTCATCACACCCATTTCAGACTCAGTCATTATCAAATTCGTCTTTAAGTTCTTTACTCTCACTCCATAAAGTTTGTTTGAGGGTTTATTTCTGAGCGGCTCTCAGCCTTAAGCAGCTCCAATCGCAGTGATATGCTGTGCAAAGCTTATCTCGACGACTGTAAACTCCTCAGAGAACTTGAGGCTGTTTGAGTCCCGTGTAGTAATCCTCAGAAAAATCTCAGATTAGGCTCTGCAGCGTGATGTGTTTTCACTGTGAGAGGTTTTGTGATTGCGCTTCACTCTCCAATGAATTGGACGCTTTCCTTTGCCATTACTCAAACTGTGGCAGATGGGAAGTGAAGTCATCAGCATGCGACGCCTCGAACGCCTGAACTCGGCTGATGTATTCTGAGCGGGGTGTTACTATAAGCAGACCTAATGGAAACAGATGTTGTGTTCCATGAGACATGGCGTCTCTTGCACAGCGTGATGGCTGCCAGGCGTTTGCTCCATGAGAGACATCTTGCTGCTTTTCATCTCTTCACTCACTCCACATCACAAATAATCGGTCAGGGACTACGTCCAAAAATAGCACCTTTTTCTCTCTAACTCGGGCAAAACAAGACGAATATTTCAAAGTTTCCTCCGTACATGCACGAACACAAAAACAAATCCTTTTTCTCAATCGACAAGACATTCAAACACAAAATGACCTCTCAGTGGCAAAGATGGAGAGGACAAACCATATCTGGGAAGTGCAAAAAGTAATCCTCTGCCATCCATATCCTCTGATGTATTCTGAACAGTCCATTTAAACTCCAGAAAAATGAGAAGAACAAAACTCAGCATGAACATCATATATTTAGAGGCTTTTTTGTAACGAATGAGTGTGTTCCAGGAAACAAAATCAGCTTCCTGTTTTTCTTCAAGGTATGAGCCCAGTCCAAAAAAAAGTTGGGACAAAAACAAGTAGGTACAAAAGGTGCTCCAAAGAGCAGCAGTTTAAAAAACTGTAGAATAATGTTCCTCATAATGCTCCTCAGTAAAACTGCAAACTCTCATTGGTGGATTTCATCATTAATAATTTATTTATTTCATTAAAAGATTCAGAGAATGAGGAGAAATACAGACGACTGCTTTGGCTGCACACTGTGTCTGCGTTATGAAACAAACACTAACCTGGCAGTGATAATAACGGCTGAAATACACCATGTTTCTCTGGTCTGGCTCCGCTCCATCACGGCACCAGATCAGACAGGTTTCTATTCAAGTCACCGTAGAGCAGATCGAGCGGGACAGGAAGTTTTGAGTGGAAAAACACCCAGTGACTTTCAAAATAAAACAAAACATTTTAAAACCAGATCATATTTAGCTTGACAACAACAAAAAGACCGACATGACGAGAGGAGCCGTTAGGTTTCTGTTTTTAATAACCCACTCAGACAGTCACACTGTCTTTTAAGACTTCATGTTTAAATCATGACTATTTTAAATGATCAACTCTTCTCTGAGCCTAACCAACCTATTAATTATCTTAAAGACATTTACTGTAATGATGTGTCCATTAGTAACGTAGCCTTCTGCATCCTGATGCTGTTGTTGTTTTTATGCTGAGATAGCGTTGAGTGAGACATTAGCAAGAGATCGCCAACCAGCAAGACCAAATGTCACCGTCCAAAGCAATCAGAGGGAAAGCTGACACCGAAGGATGTAAGAGGCATCCTACCTGATTTTACAATATCAGGTAGGAAAACAAAAACTGAAGGCATCACAAAACGAAGCAACTTCATAGAAACTTATCCGCTCCAGACAGTCATGTGGAAACAGAAACTCAGAGCATAGTGTGCAGGTCAGGCCAGTGTGTGTCTGAAGTCAAACAGATGCTGCTTTATTTTATTTTAGCATATTTTGTCAGTTTACGACACTTCAATAAATGTTCAGTTTTTTTTTTTTTTTTTTTTTTTTTTTTTTTATCAATGTCATGGGGGGGGGGGGGGGGTTCAATAATTCAGTCCACCAAACAAGAATCATCGGCAGAATAAGCTGTTTGGAATCCTTACGAAATCGTGTCATGGATAACAGCCCTGCTCACAGACGAATGAGAAACTCAAATAAATGCCACAACAAATACACAAATCCATGCAGAGATTTCACCAGCGTTTTTCTGTTTCTCTGCTCGGCACATGCAAGAACACAAAAGGAGAGAAACAAATTGCCTTTTCTCAATAGCCCAGACATAGCTGAACACAAAATTACCTCTGAAAGGCCAGGGGAGAAGCTAAACAATTTCCTGACAAGTGCAAAATCAGTGGTTGCAAAAGCAGAGGGGTTCAGAGACAAAGAATATTATTATGCATAGTCAGTGTGTTGTCTGGGAAACCTTAATTGGAAGTAATTTTGCACTCAGTTCTAATAAAGCTAATGGAAGCTGAGGTATCATATCATGGTCTGGCACATTCCTCTCTTTATTAGCTGGGCTCTTTGAAAGGATGCTGTGACTCTGCTGCCAGTGTGCTCGCTGTATACCATCAGAAAACGTGCAGCTCGTGTAAAGGCTGGAGGTGAAGATGGAGAAGTCACAAGTGCAGACACAACAGTGCCATCAGACCCATGACATCCTGACTCTGTCACGAGCCATAAAGAAGACAGGAACAGCAAGATGGAATCCATTATCCCCTCCTCTCCGAGCACTCACAGCTCCTCTCAGTGCCTCGTGAAGACATCTCACAATCAATGGGCTTTAATCACGTCCATTTTCCCTCTTTCCCCCCTCAATAAAGAGGAGAAAATGTCTCAAGCTCAATCAACGCTAATAACATTGGAAAGGGAGCAAGACGTTTATGTGGGTGGGCTGGCAGCATTTGGAGAACCGTGAAAGGACTGAAGGGTCATAAGTTCACCTGCAATTATCCACAGTGTTATCATCAGAGCGGGGACTGAACCAGCGCTGGAAGTTTTTGAATTTTTGGACACACTGGGGAACTGGGAATCCAACCACTCAACTCTCAGACATCATCCCATATTTGATTTAAAATATGAGGGACTTGATCAGCAAAAACAGATCCAACCAATACTGGATCATATACCAACATACTGACATGCTAATGTTGTTTTTCATCAACAGATTTGGTGGAAGAGTATATAAAGGAGTTTCAGACAGCGGCAACCGATCCAAAAAGCATCAGTTCAGCTCACTCACATATTTTAAACCTGTGAGCTCCTGAGGCAAAGCTCAGTGATGATGTTCATTAAAGCACAGTAATAATTAACTTCTAATCTGCTCGCCTCAGTCACTGGAGCTGCTTTGATTTATGCTCTAAAAATGAAGGTGTGTAAGCCCTCCGGCTGGTTGCACTGCACAAATTTGGATGGAAAAGGTAGCGTTTAGTCCTACTGTGATTTTATGAGAAGCAGAATTTTTCATCCCGTAGTTATAAGAACAGCTTGACTCTGCTGGAACCCAATAGAGTTAGGGAATGCTTTGATTCATGAACAATAGGAACCCCAAACCTATGTCTAATTATGAGTTTGTTGTGACGCCATTTCTAATTGAAAGAATGGTGGATTTGCGGGAAGGGGTTGGGGGTTATATAGGGTGGTGGGGTCTTAGACTTTTGGGAGAGGGGAAGGGGGGTGGATGGGGGTATTAGGGCACAGAGGGAATGAAGTTTTGACTCATATATAAGTTACGTTTTCTATATATATCTAATAGATGGTACTCAAGTCTTTCTAAACAGTTGTATGATACATTTAATATCTTTCATTGGTTTAACTTTTGATCTTTTATCACACACAGGGTTACCAAATCCAAGTGACAGTTTCCAGCCCAAACACAACATAAAACCCACCTACCTCAATAAAAGCCAGTCCAAATCTCAACCTGTCTAGAAACTCATGTTACAACCAAAAAACTTTTAAATTTGTAATAATGAAAAAGTCAGAAGCACACAACTGCTCTAAATATACCAAGACGAAGGGTAACACAAACAGGCTTCCTGATCAGCTTAGAAAAATATATGGTTATGTAACTTATGTTACGCACCCGCCATAAGGAGAAGGTTTGTAACACAAAAAGAAAGAAAAAAGATACCTGAAGCCACCTGCTCCCTCGGTCCCCAAACCAACAACAGAACTAATCTGTCAATTTTTTTGATCAATGTTTTATTCTCTCAAACCAGGACCCAGACACCTAACAACACCCCCAAAAAAACCAACCAAAAAATGGTGATAAAGAAAGCAGCTTCCGTTTGGAGTTGTGGTTTAGACATACTGGATGATGCAAGTCTTTTATTCCTTTTTTTTTTTTTTTTTTGGCTGTTTTTTGTTTTACCCTCCAGCTGTTAAATGCTGCTGAAAGCTGGTTGAAGCTGTGGCTTGATGCTAGCCAGTTAGCATGCAACAAGTTTTAACAAGGCTGATTAAAAAAAACAAAACAAAAAAACAGGAAACAGATTAAAATTAAACTGAAGTGTAAATCTTCAGAAATCTTTTTATAGCACGGTCTCAGAATAAACGTCAAAGGTCTGTGTGTGCACAGTGAGCTAACTAGCTTACTTCTCTCTGTTTCCCCTCTCAGAGCTCAGTCCATATCTGTGGAGAGCTGTTTTGTCACATCAAATTGATTTGGCAGCCTCTCTACAGTCAACCTGACCCAGTCACCTCACAGTTACACTCCTCTCACACAGGTGCTCTCATCCGTCCCTCAACTTTGTAAACACCTGAATTATTTGGCATTCAGCTCCAGGCTCCACCACCTGAGCAACGAACATTTTCCCCCCTCTTCTGTGCCCTATCACTTTGACCGGATGGCATGTTTCACTTTGCCTGACTTAATGACACAGCCTGACAAGGAGGGCAATTACTGTTTTCCCATGCTGCACAAAATGCAGGGCTCGTCTTGAAAGGCTTGTTGTGCAGAAGCCATCAGGTGTGATTGCTCAGTCTCCAGCAGTGGCATGAAATGAGCTGATAGTGAGCGAGATGTTGGTGTGAGCCTTCCATTCATCCCGGGTCTGACTTTTGGTTGAGGTTTGAATTACATAGTCTGAAGTTTCATATCTAATCACAGTGTTTTACCATGGTGGCTCACTTTAAAGATCTGGAAACAGGAGGACAGGACAGAGAGGACAAAAGAGGAAGGAACCAATACAACAGGTTACAAGCTGTGGGTAGTTACCGAAAGGACAAGATCGCAAATACAAGCAGCTGAAATGAAATTTCTCCTCAGGGTCTCTGGGCTCAGCTTTAGAGACAGAGCTCAGAGCTCAGACATCCAGGAAAGGTTTGGAGAAGAGCCGCTGCTCCTCTGCATCAAGAGGAGTCAGACATGGTGGTTGAGGCATCTGGTGAGCTGGTGATGTTTCCTGGACGCCGCCCGGGAGGTGTTTCAGTCATGCCCAGCTGGGAGGAGACCCTGGGGTAGACCCAGGACACGATGGAGAGACTATATCTCTCAGAAGGCCAGGGAACGCCCTGGTATCCTCCAGAGGAGCTGACAGAAGTGGCCGGGAACAGGGACCACTGGTCTTCACTGATGACACTGCTGCCCTCAAGACCCAGTAGGAGAATAAACAGTAGAAGATGGATGGATGGATAGATGGATGGATAGATGGATGGATGGATGGATGAAAGAAAGTCTGTCAGTGTCAGTGCTGCTCTCATCTGTTTCCAGTGGCTCACTCCAATCTGTGCATTCAAAGCAGTCCCTCAGAGCCTCACCAGCCTCAGGTCTCCGTCTCCTGACTGTGAGGGTAGTTGCAGGCTGCCTCACTACACATATTTGTCACAACCATAGACTGTAAAGAAAATTGCACGTCATCTCGCTTGGCTCAAACTGAGGTAACCACAAAAACTGCCCCCTCTGGTGGCTGGCTGCAGTACAAGACAAAAACTCTGCATCTCTATTCATTCCAGATGGGATGTGGTCAAACTTTAAAAAATTATTACACCTCGTAGAAATGTTTCTCACATCCGTATGCTGTGGTGATATTTAGATATTATTGGGCTGCATTCTGTTCAGGTCCTCTTTTTTCTGAGATGTTTCTTTTTTATTAGTTATTAGAGGTTAAAAGCGGGGTTTACTTCTTGTTTAACGATGATTGACAGCTGCCGTTCATGTGTAGCTTTTTCGGGAATAAAAAATTACATCGGGATGGACAGTTAAGAAGAGATTAGATGGTCTAAATAACAAAAAATATATATATTTTCGTCACCCGTTTCCACTCTGATTTTCCCAGTTCCTCATAAGTCTCTACAGCGCAGACTCTGACTGCACAATGGTGGCTCCCGTGAAGGAGGTTTTTTGGCTTCAAAACTGTACAATGGTAAAAGGCGGAGCCACTCTGTTTATTCTATATACGGTCTGTGGTCACAAAGTTACCTAAACACGTGCAGAAAGACGTAAAACAACCATGAAAATCTATTTTTTACAATGACAACATGACAAAAATGAGGCAAAACAGCAACAGAAATTAAAAAAAATTAAACACAAATCAAAAAACAACAAACAAAATGACAAGAAAGGAAAATACAGAGAAGAAAACATTATTTTAGAACAAGGGGATAAAAACAACATAAAGAAAGCAAAATAAGGGCAGAGCTGTGCAGGAACAGCCACAGGAGACATGAAAAATTAACACCTGAGGTTTAAAAAAGGTCCAAATTTAGATGCCAAATCATAAAAATCAAGAGTACGCAACACCTACTTTTATTATATTTTTTCAAGATTTTTTTTTGTACTGACATTAACATATTGCGCTGAAACTTTAAAATGTAAATTGAAGTAAAATAGTATTTTTATGTTTTATTCAGATTCCTCATTTGTCTTAAGCATACTGCATTTATTTTTTATCCTTTTTTTCATTCACCCGTCTGGTCTCCATCGCCATCCCTCACCTTCTCTTCTTCATGATTCACCTCCTGCTCCTCTTGGCTGTATCAGAAACTGCAGGTAGATCCTCGTACTTTCTTAAATCAACATGCTGACTCAGCAAGGGAGCGACTGGGAGCACCTGAGCATGCAGATGTTTCTGCGGTGATGAATCAGTTCTTCCTCGTGCTCACAGTTTATCCATCAGAGTGTGTGAAACACCTGCTCATGTTCACCCTACTCATAAAAAATAAGGCATCAGGCTCTGAGCTGTGCCTGTGCTGTGGGTTTGTTGGTGAGTCTCACTGGAGCTCTTAAACTCTTTGGTTTGTTGGTTTTTGCTTGTGTGCATAAAAAGTCACCCCCAGGCATCAATATATATATCCCCCCCGTGCAGTCTCCCAGTTCCAGCACAGTACTTCCTCTTTCATCCTCTTCCCCCTAAATTGAGCATTCGCTGCACTGCATGTTAGCACTTCCATGCGTGGCTTCAGGCAGAGAGCTGCCTCTTCCTCTGCGCTATCTGCTGGGAACCGAGAGGGATCCAGGCAGACTTAGATTTGCCTCCAGTGGTCTGAAGAGAGCATGGTAGCCTCTTGTCAACCCTGCAAGGCCCTGCTGTGTATGTGTGTGTGTGTGTGTGTGTGCAGAGTGTGTGTGTGCCTGTTGCTTCAGTTTATCGCTCTCCAGCAGGTCTGCACCGGGAGAGGAATTCATTTACAGCACGAGCCCCTCATGTGACTCTTGATATTTGACCCGGGGTTATAGAATAGAGATGCAGCCTCGCTGGACCACTTGGCACGATTAATCACTTCAAACATTTATGCTGTTTGCTTATTACAAAATCAGGTCACCATATCTGTTATTCATGTGCTCGGCTCTGTTCTGTTTAGCTGCTGTTTTGATGTTTTTGCATCAACTTGGAGCAGAAGAAGGCTAAATAAATCATCTATCTCTGAGGCCACATCATGAGCTTTTCAAGTGGATATATTAGATTGAAAATGACGTGTGTACTGGAAACTTTCATCTTCTTGTGCTTGTACGGAAAAGGATGCAAGTCTCATGTACACTTCTTACTCCAAGCGCTCTAAAATGGCAAAGTATTTAAGAATGCTTGAGCCTAAAGCAGGGTTCACACATCAGAATTTTCTTAATCTGTAGAGATGTTTTTTTCTGTTAGAGCCCCGACACATGAAGATCAAACATCAGGCAGTGATCAGTTTTGATTGTACTGTGTGTGGTGTGCTCCGATAATCTCAACACAGCTCACCACACACAGAACTGTGTGTGGGAACCATTCTGTCCCACCACCAATCTAGAATCTCGTCCTCCAAGACAGAAATCTCACCTGACCAAACGTGATCTAACTAAAACGTATAAGAAGAAACATAGCAACAGATAGCAACAACCAGCTAACACCAAACGCAACAAGGAAGAGGACATAGAAGAGGGAATGATGGTGGCCATGCTTGATTTGTTTACATCTGCTTCCTTGTTCCTCAGTCAGCTTGCCTCCTGATTGGCTACATTCCATTCCATGTCATAATTCAGAGAGTCATGACTCAGGAGTCGTCAGCTTTCCCCACACACATGAAGATTTTTGATCGTAAATATTGAACAAGTTTAATATTTAACTGTTGACCCCGACCCGTTTCACAGCCGATTATCAGGACAATTTCACTCTGAACACACCTCAGACCACAGGATAATCTGATAGGATAATCTGATAGGACAGAAGATAATCAGGCACCTGCCGCCCTTGGTCGAGAAGGAGGAAAGTCAGGACAAAAACAGTCCGATAATCATTATATGTGTACAACAGCATCAGTTTGTTTTGAAAAGTTGGGGAGGAAATAACGGGAGACAGTTAATCACACAAGAAACAGCTTAACATTGTTTTTGGATGGTAAAAAGAGCAGGTCTGTGTCTCTCCCCCAAATTATGTCAGTGTGTGTGAACCCCTCTCAAGAGCATAAGAATCTCCTACCTTGGGCGTAATGTCTTCTGTGTGTTGAAAGTAAATTTTGTTATTTGGTCGAGCACTCTCCAAATTAAAGGACTCTTTAGACGTTGTGTATTTCGCTTCTATTAGATTCCGGAAAAGTTTGACTTGTTCAAACTTCAGTCTGTTTTTTCAGAGTGTGTTTTCTCTCTCAACGTCTCGGCTAATTCAGAGAGAATTGCCTAATGATGATGGTCTCCTTTAAAGAGTGTCTATGTTTGGCTCTCTCACAGCCTTTCCCACAGTTTCAGGAGAAGCATTATCGCAGCTCCTTTTCACAGCAGAGGGCTGAAAGTCTGCAGAATCCCTGCATTGTTTCAGAAACCAGGAGATGTCTCGGCTTGTTAATTTTAACACCAGTGAACAGGAAGAAAGTGATGATTGAGTCGAGTAAAAATAGCTACCAGTAAAGATTAATGACTTTGAACATAATAGATGGATTCAGTTTCATTGTGTTCAGATTTTTCTCAAAATAAATCCAGTTCTGGCACCTCGTGGGCATCGTGTGTTTACATCCAGGTCGGCTTTTTCTGGCTCAGACAGAAGTGTCAGTCGATTAGGCTCAGTTCCAGGAAGTAATGTTTATCAGCTTCTCTTTTCTTGATATAAATCTAAATTAGTAGTATCAGTTATTTTTGGTCTAAACTGTTAAAAACCCACTGTCTGTTTACAGTGAACCTCTCATGACTTGGACCAGCTACAGTGTTGGGGGGGGTGAAAGATGGAGAGGCACAGTGATCGTCTGGAACAGGCACTGAGGATGACCAAAAACATTGCTTTTTGAAATAAAATAGATAAAATATGGAGATGCAAGGTTTCTGCCTCGCAGCAAAGACATGTTAAATGTGGCATTTTCTCAGAGAACAGATAGTGTAGTGGTTTAGGTCCTGCTCCATATGGGCAAAAAGCCCCTTAACAGGAAGCCTGAGTTCAAGTCCGACCTGTGGTGACTTTCCCACATGTCACTCCCCACCAAGCACCAACCTCCTGTCTGAAAATATGAGGCAATGCTGAAGTGCTAAAGTCTGCTGTTCCTCGAGTGTCCTCTTGAGGCTCCGGAAGTACCAGAAGTCACAAACACACCAAGCCAAAAAAAGCCGTTTTCACGGCCAAAATAAGCACATTTACAGCCTGGTACAAAGAATGTCTCACATCTGAATCGCTGATTTCACTAACGGCACGCACTGTGCGGGGGTGAATTTTTTTCTAATTCGGCAGTTTCCACAATATTAAGATCGCCAGTTCGTCCAATCAGAGGCACAGCTCAGATCACGTGACTGGGGAGCGTCCTATGGTTGTTACTGTGGAGACTCACAGCACGCCTCATTTCCAATATGGCCGCACCGACCGTTTGGCTTCAAAAGTCCGTCTCAGAAACAGACGGGTGACGTCTCGGAGACTACGTCCATTAATTATACAGTCTATGCTCCCCACTCTCACTGTTTCCTCCTGTCCACTGTCCTGTCCTCTCAAACTAAAGGCATCAAAAGCCCAAAAACATAACTTAAAATATTTTCTCTAAAATGTGTTAAAAACAAAATTAGTATTAGAGGGGTTTTATTGTTTGTTTGTTCGCTCGTTTGTTTAGTTTGTTTAATCAAAAACTGGTCAAATCTTCATTTTAAAAATAGAAGGTTGTGTTATCATCAGGATTTCCTTCTTCTCAGACATGTATCAATCAAGCCTTGGGTACAGAGCACCATTTATTTTGGAGCTGTTCCAGTATGAAGACATAGTTATGAGCATCATCTTTCTATTCAAATTACACATTCAGTCAATGACAAGCTCATCAAAACAGAGCAATCTCCACCCGTCCCTCCATCAAACCTCTCCCGGCTCTCCACTAGAAGTCACATCCTGTCCCTCTGTTATATTTCACACACAGTAATCCGGCCTTGGATGAACACAGGTGATTACAATAGTGGAGGCCAGGCTGACTCCATCCTTGAAGTACAGAGCAGGTGATTTCAAAAGGAGTCGCAAAGAAATGGCAGGAAATGTCAAAGGAAAAAAGCACCCAGGACAGAGCTTCTCCCCTGTCATTACTGACATTTCCATAGTGGAATTACCGCCTCAAAGTGCAGAGGAGTGCAGGCAACACTCTCTTAGCTGTTATTTATTTTTAATACATACATGAAAAAGCCAGTGTGAAGGAAAGTAGATCCTCAGATACTGCTAAACTCTCAGGTTATGTCCCACATCGTCCCACACATTTTGCCTGTTGGTCACCTCAGAACTTATAGCTCCTTGTGTCACGCTTTCTATATTTATATTCAAAGCGCAGCACATTTATAGAGATAAAAACATGCTTTGAGGTCAAGTCAGTGGAGGATAACCTTGTCCTGTTGTTGCTTCAAGGTCCCTGCGTGTTGAAGAGTCATGTCACTCAGGGGAGCGATTGTATGGATCTGAATTGACACCTATGATGAGGATTTTTTCTTTATTTTCTTATCACACAGAAACCTTAAAGTGAATTCTATTATGGTGTTGTTGTTCCAGAAAAGCCCATATCCTTCTGATATCCTCTCAGCTCAGAGCAACAACCTTCCCGCTGACATTGGCGTCCATTTGGACACGTGACACCGCTCTGATAAGATTTGATCAGATAAGGGTGAAATCTAGTGAGGCATCTGAGTCTTTCTGTCCCTAAAGGAATCAAAGTTTGCTCGCTCTCTCTCTCTCTCTCTTTCTGAAAGTGTCTCAGCATTCTGCACATTTCACTCAGAGGAGATTAAGTAAAACATGGCGGCTGGCTGAAGGGGCCTTTCAAGGCTTGAAAGATGGACCCTGCACTCTTCTATTAATAGCTATTCAGAACAAGTTTGTCATGCAATTTCTGCCTTCACAGGGCTCCTCAAGGTGCTCCATCACCGCAGGAGAGGCTCCTACCTTGAAAAGACAGATTGTGTCTTACCTTGCAGGAAGCAAGCGGGCATATGGAGGATGCTGCCTGCATAGAAGTCCTCTCTCCTTTGATTGATGCCGCAAACTATAAGAGGATGAAAAAGCAACCCTCTGTCTCTGAGTTTGTTAGAAATGGTTATAAGTACACGCTCACGGCGACTCTTTAAGGAACCATTCCACAAAAATGAAACAAACCTTTTTTTTTAAAGTTATTTTTTGTGGGGGCTTTTTGTGCCTTTAATGACAGGGGACAGTGACTTAAACCCAGGCTGCCCACTCAAGAGCTTTCAGCACATGGAGCACAACCTTAACCACTAGGCCATCTGCACTCCAGACAAACCTTATTAATATGATTAAGATAGATTAAAAATAAACGCCCTCTAATGTCCATACAGGAAATACAAGCAGCAACCTCCAGACAGATTACTAACCAGGCTACTGCCTTTATTTAACCGCTTTCTGATTTTCTTGATTCAACAAGAGTCAGATTCAATATTTCCAAATCTGCAAATATACATCAATGGGATTCATAATACCTCTTCAAAAACCAACAGCACAAAGACTGCATCCATGTTTGATTAACTGTATGTAAGCATCAAGCTAAGCCGGTAAACTGTTAGCTTAATTTAGCAAAACACTGTAAACAGAGAAATAGTCGACTGGCTCCAACACAGACTGTGTGTAGAATGGAGTGTGTGGCTGCGTCTTTTACCATTGCGCAGTGAAGCCAAAATACCCCCATCACAGGAGCCGCCACCGTGCAGCTAGAGTCTGCACAGACTACGAGGGACTCTGAGTGGAGCCAGACTACAAAATTAATTTGTCTTTCCAAAGTCTAATCTCTTCTTAACTCTCCTTCCTGATGTATTTTTAATATTCCTGAACAAACTACACAAGAACATCAGATGTCAATCATCGTTAAACAAGACGTTAGATCCCATTTTTAACCTCTAATAACTAATAAAAACGAAACTTTTCAGTAAAAAAAGGACCTGAACACAATGCAGCCCAATAATATCTAAATATTAATAAAGTTTGACCACAGCCCATCTGGAATGAATAGAGAGGCAGAGTTTTTGACCTATACTGCAGCCAGTCACCAGGGGGAGCAGTTTTTATGGGGACCTCAGTTTGAGCCAAATAAGATGACATCTTTATTTTCCTTTACAGTCTATGGGCTCCAATCAAAGTTTGCAAACAAAATGACAAACAAGCACTGTTTAAAGGTACAGTGAGTAGAAATTGAAAAATTTGATTGCCGGTTGCCATCAAGGATGAGAGGCGCCTGTCACGCACCACAAGTATGACGCTCAGTTTTATAAGTCTAAATGTTTACTAATTTAACAGAAGTATCCAGCATAATAGAAAAGCACATGTCAGTAGTTTGTATATTTGGAGACTGTAGAAACATGGCAGTGCAAAATGTCAGCCTCCATGAAAAAGGACCTGCTCCGTATGTCAGCAAGGTAAAAAAAATTGTTCAAAGCATAGAGAGAAATAATAATTCAAGGAAATACCAAGAAAAAACCTATTGAATTCATTTTCCACTTATCTCTAATGTTTTATGTTGAATGCTCAGGAGCAGGTCATCCACTGGAGTAGATGTCTGTAACTCTTACATTTCATGCATCAGAGGGTTAAACATTATTTTCTCAGAATTTCTTGAGAAAATAAGACCATTTCAATTGTTCTCTGACACCAAAGCTTGTTTTTGTGAGATAAGATCATTTTCTGGCAATCTAAAAATCGAATCAGCAGGTTAATAACAGTAACCAGAAGACAGAAAAACAAGTGAAACGAACTTATTATCTCGACAAAACTTCAAAAAGAAGAAAACTATTTGATCTTGACCTTTTGGGGCCTTTACAGAATTTAACTGTACTTTACTTTTTCCAATTTAAAGTTGGTTGTGTGGAGACGTGTTTCCACCACAATGAAACTTAAAGTTCCTGTGAGGACTTTCTAAGTGATCTTGAAAAAGTCTCTTCTAGATATCTGCCTGATCCTAATCCACAATTTAAAATGAGATTATCAGCACCAATATAGGTTATTTATAAATGATATTTCTTAGCTTCCTGATCAGATGATTTACAGCACGTTGAAGTCTCTATGACAACAACATGCCAGGTGATGAAGTTTAATAGAAAACTGTTTCTGTGATTAATTTAGTAGTGATGGTGGAGACTGTGAGTCAGAAAAAGGACAGAAGAGAAGAAGAAAGATAAACGGGAGAGTGATAGCATGAGCTAAAGGCTAAAACATGAGCTAAAGGCTAAACCATGAGCTAAGCTGTTTGTGATAATGTTCATTCCAACCCACATGCAGCAGTTATTCTGCAGTGATCTGATCAAACTTGAGAGTCTGTCAATAAAATGAAGAGTGAGGTTACGTTAGCTCTGATTGGTAGATGAGCAGGACATAAGGATTCACTAACGTTATACATTAGCCTGCAGATACACGGATGTGTAAAGAAATAAATCTTAACAACAATTTATTAAAACAAAGAAAATATTTTAATAAAATGAACCAGTACAAAGCAACATTTAACTCAATTCTCCACATGCTAACATGGTTGAACTTCAGATCAGTCACATATGAAGAAGACCACATAAAACAAAACAAAAAGTAACATAAAATCCTCAAAATACACTTTTTTAAAACAAAAAAATCCATACATAACTTTTGAACAAATCATTATGAGAAAAAAAAAATCAGTTCATCCAGCAGCCTCTTTTTCTTATGACAGTGCAAAATGGCAGAAAGGTTTATGACGTACAGCTGAACCTGCTTCTGATTCTCGTCTGTTTACACCAGAGATGGTTTGAAAGGCCTGAAGACGGTTTTCTGTGCGTCGACATGGCGCTGTTGAAGAAAAATAACTTAACGATGAATGTGAGTAAGACTGCGTGGTGGAGAGAGAGTTGTTTTGACAGTTTGAGACAGAGAATAAAAGCTGGCTTTATTATTACCCCTCTCTGCCTTCACACACATGCCACATAGTGACAAATAATGCTGGAAAACAGCTGTAATTGGTTAGAGCGGAGAAACTGATTAAATCTGGTGTGTGTGTGTGTGTGTGTGTGTGTGTGTGTGTGTGTGTGTGTGTGTGGTTGTGAAGGAGAAATGTGTATGAAGAAGCAGAGGCCACATATTAACTCAACTTAGGAGCACCACATGAAGGAACAAGGGATGAAAAAGGTGGATGGATGGATGGATAAATGACCAGATGGAGGTTGGGTAGGACAGGGCGGGGTTGTGTTTCACGCTGCTGACCGCCGGCGGATGACAAACGCTCCTCTCTGCAGCTGCCCAAGGTAGATCCTCATCTTTGTACTGTCGCTCGTCTTCCTCACCCAAATCTGGAACAAAAAAAAACACAGATGTCACTTCAGTTTGGAATAACAGAGGGGTTTGATTAAAGTTTAGTCCCTAGTTCTGATTTTTATCAGGTACCACAGAAAAATGCACACATATTCTTTTCTTTAGACACTTTGATCTACTAACCCTTCCTTAGATTAAATCTTATGAAATAAATAAATACAACCATTGTCTATGGAACACGACAATGTACCCAAAGATGTCTCTTTTATTATCTGTTTAACAATCTGTCAAAAAAGATAACACAAAAACAAATGGTCCTTTGGTTTTATAAAAGGCTTTAAACGGTTTTCTTTCTCTCTGAACAAACTGTCAGTGATGTGATTTGACCAGCAGGGGGCAACATTCACCCCTGCAACTGAATTCAAAGATTTATTTCTACTTTGCCTGTGCTTACGTTTCAAACTGTGCGACCACCGTTTCTTTTTCATGTGGTATATTGAATAAAATGTGTCTCTTTAATCAGTCATAAGCTTTAATGACTTTATTAAGAGAGGAAAGTGGAAACTGTTTTCCATACGGCTCCCAGCTTCATTTGCATTTTCTGTCAGGGTCACAAATAAAACCAAAGTCAATCTAGTTACGTCTCACTAAACTACATCTGGACCGTGCACAGGAAGCCAAAGCTCTGTACATTCTGCGGAAACTCAACAACTTTTACAGCTGACGTAAACAAATGTTTTTATCATGATGTGAAAATGTGAGAGTTCAAAAACATCAGAGGACATGGTGAGATTAGAGTTATGAAATGAAGCAGAAAACTTGTCTAAGAAATCATTTCAGCTAAAACTGCTGTTTGCAGGTCAAAATAGTCCCGACCCTGCCATAAAAAAAAAAAAAACGGACATATTTTCCCCATATCAAGAACATTTTCCTTGGTTCCTTGGTTGACCGAAGAAACAGCGAACAAAAGAAAAAAAAAAGTTGGACATCCCTGATCAGGGTTCCCACTTCCCTTAAATTATTTTCCAGAACTTTTCCAGGACATTTTTAGCCGCTACAGAGAGTTATCACGTCATACACTAATAAATGCATGTACTCT
Source organism: Labroides dimidiatus (assembly GCA_030710495.1). NCBI lineage: Eukaryota > Metazoa > Chordata > Actinopteri > Labriformes > Labridae > Labroides > Labroides dimidiatus. The sequence goes on from CM061153.1 coordinate 4,938,033, forward strand.
GATTGTTTCCATGTTTATTACTTAAGACATCTAATGTGCAGTCTATGGCTATGATTCATCTATGAACAATAATTATGACAAAGTGTATCAGAAAAATGTGAACACACCCACAGATTGCAGCGTTTTCACTGCCTACGTTCCTGATTTTAAGGGTGCCCCTCTTCCCTGTGGTCTCTGCTCACATCTCACCCTGCTGACGACTACTTTCACTGAAAATTAATGAGCTGAAGCCAACATGAAAAGTTGCTTATCTCTCGATTTTTCTTCTCCCCATCTATCTGTGCACATACAGTGTTTTAATACAAAAGAATTCCTGTTTTCATTCACTTATTTTCTGTTTCTACTGTCAAACAATAAAAGCAGAGTGAAATACTGAGTGAAACCTGCTCCGTTAGGATCACCTGTTAACTGTCATCACCTCAAAGCTTCCGCTCTGTTTATATCAGAGACATGTTGTATTTCAATGCACACAGCCTGCTCACTAACCGACACGCCCACTTTAACCCTCCTCTGCTCCCGACAGAGGACAGAGGAGCCTGAAGAAGAACCTCATATACACAGACCAGTACTACCAGCACTTTTTAACTTACAGTCGCAAAGTCTTTAATTGGGTCTGTGTTGTGAAACACTGTCAGATACAGTGAATATCTGTTTCTTAGTTATGGGAGTTATAAACAAGTGTTAAAATAAAATATTATCATGAATTAACCCATAAGATGTGACACTCTGCTAGGGTGATGATTTGACTTAAATTTCCTTTTACAGAAAATGCTTTTATTTTGAAGTTCAAAAAGGTAACATGTCCGAGTTACTGATGTGAGCTTGATGCAGAAGTTTGTGTTATACTCCTCTTTTTTTCTGTCTGTAAATAGTATAAAATCAACAGTAAAGAGTTCAGGTTGAAAGACATCAGTCAGACATCCTCAACGAAGCTTCCACTTTACGACACTCTGAAAAGTCTCTAAATCTACCAACAAAGTCAATTAGAAGCACTGGGTTGTATAAAACATAAATGTAACAATGTAATCTGAAGGGAAGGGCATGGAATTCAAGAGGAATGTGTACATGTGCACAGGTTTGTGTTTACATATGAGCGAGATTGTTAGTACATTCGGAGGTGTACATAGTCATATGCTGATGTTTTTGTTTGCACAACAGATGTATGGGTATGAATATATATAGGGATGTATATAAGTGTTTGTTTACAGTGTAACGTGTTTTATTCATTTATCCACTCCCCCCTCCTCTTTTTTTTTTTTTTTTTTGTTTACTGAATTTTAATGTTGTTCTTTGTCTCCTTTTTATTTTTATTTTATTATTATTTTTTTTATTTCTTTACACACAATATAAAAATGTCACTTAATAGAGCTCTATTGTATCTTAAAAATGTATATTTGTGAATAAAAATAAAGTTACAAAAAAAAAAAAAAAAAAGAGAAGCACTGGGTTGTAGAACTGCTCTTTAGCAGAAATGCAAATTTGTTTGGCTGGTAGCGTCACTTTCAACCACAGATGCACGATTTGGCAAAATTGTGTGTTTAACTTGGTCAATATTGCAATTTGTGGTTATAATAAAAAATAATAATGAGTCTACATACTTTGTTATAAAGGAACATAAATAGATTATTGGTTGTTGTGAAATGTGGACTTCTTTATTAAATTTTTTTATATACATTTTGAATTTCAAAATACAACTAAAGAAAACTTGTACAGGAATATTTTTGATACACTACAGTATGTTCAGTAAATTTATTTTTGAATGATATATTAAAAAACGCTTTGTTTCAGCCATGTTGTTGTTGTTTTTTTTTTTCAGTATTAGTTTTTTGTTAAAGCTGCAGCCTTTAAATCCTCTATTTTTAATACATATAAATAAGCAAAAATAAACGCTATTCAGTGGAGTGTGGGCTCACATAAATCATGCCCCCGTGAAACAAATCAAATCTGAGTATTTAGCAATTTACTTATATTTTTATTTAGCATTTAGCATTATAGGTTGTATTTTTTTTATTTTTATTTATTTATTTGGGGGGGGGGGGGGGGGGGGGGCTCTAAATGAAAAACAAAGCAGTCAGACGTCGCCGTCATTACCGACTCACTCATTTCCTGAAGCTGCTGGATGCGGGTTTGACTGCATGTTTTCACTAAAGTTACTCGGACAGGAGAGAACAGAATGAAAAACATTTCCAGTCGCTGCTTCGCTTCATACACATTTGTTGCCCTGGTGAGATTGTTCAGCAGTGTGGAGTTTATCTGGTATGGAGTCAAAATGCACTACTGTGTGTTTGTTTGTGCAAATCTAGATGTTTTCCTGTGCAGCTGTGATGATTGCACAAAGAAGTTAAAAAAAAAACATTTAAGTTGAGCTGTGCAGAAAATACTTGTTGGTATTTTCATGGGATGTGAAAATCAAATTTCAGCGCTCTGATGTTTGTAGCAAGGACTCCATCCGTCTTACCTCGTTGGTCCCCACTGAGCTGATGACACAGCTTATCTTTGTGTTGTCCTTCGACTCCAGGTAGATGGCCTGGCTCTTGTGGTACCTGCCATCAACAAAAACAACATTGATTCAGCATTCAAGGTGAGCACTGAGGGAAGGGCGCAAGTGCAGACAGGAGCGGCATTTACTGTCTATAATTTCATCCAGCTGAATAAACCACATTCCTTCTGAGATGACACTGAATAGATAATTGGAGAGGAAAGTCAAATCAAAAAGTCTGTCACGTTTATTTAATGGCTGCAAACTGTCAGAGGACAAAGCCGGAAGCGACTGACAGGAAAAGCATTTGATCATTAAAGGCCAGCGTAAGTATCATGACGCACGGTGTCTCTGCAGCTCTTTGTGAAGGCTTCCCGTCACGTCAGTGGAGGGAAAAACTAAGACTCAGCCTTGATGGAGAAGTGCGTGTGTATCTCGTAGTTTTTAACTTTCTCCGCCCATAACGGAAGCTAACGAGACTCCATCAGCCCTCTCCATGTGACCTCATGTTCATGTCTGTTTCTAATCCCTCAGAAGGACGCCCCAGACGTGTGCGGTCATGGCTTTTTATTCTCTTTATCTCTGCGTCACAGCAGCATGAAGCACCACTTGTGATGCAGCCACCGTCTCTGAATGTGTGGTTTTTATGGTGGATTCAAGCACGGGCAATATTCAGAGCTCACTAAGAATTATCTCCATCTAAAGTCCAGACAAAAACCTGCATTCATCAGAGAGGTTTTAAAACGTCTACATAAAACCGCCAGACATCTCTGACACCAATGGTGATGTGGCCATCTAGTGGTCAGACGAGCTGTGGTCAAGCTAGAAGGAGACACTCAGTGTATGTTGATCTGTATACTGAGATCATAAATAGATGTTAAATATATCAGAGTCTGGAATTACAGAAATCTTCTTTAACCATCTTATCTTAAATTTCCCTCCAAATTCTTGGAAAAAAAGTGGACAAAATAAAGAAAACTGAAGACATCCATAAAGGGAGGAAAAGGACTGTGTATAGTTGTTTACATGCAGCAAGTTATGGCATTTAAACTGATTTCAACAGAAATTTTGTTTTTGTTTGTTTCAAGGATTTATTTTTATGTTTGTTAAATCTTCTTGGCATTAATCCATCACAAAGACACTGATGGGAGGTTTTTATCTACACCTGGGTTATTTATTCATTTTTAGCTCTGGTTTCTGATCTCCTTTTTGTTTTTAAAGAGGGGTATTCTGCATGGCCACATATATAAAAACATGTATATAAAGTAGGGATGGGCGAGTACTGATACCAGCCTTATTTCAATGCATCGAGTACTTGTCAAGGCTGCTGCTGCCAGCCACAGATACTCAATCTTACACCAGTAATTCCTCCTTGGCAGTCATTGGTGCTACGCTGCTGCAGTTTGACACTACAGCAAATCGTCATGTGTGTCAGGTCACTGGATTGTTTGTGTTTTACTTTTAACTTAAAGGCAGAATGACTTGTGCTGCCTTTTTAAGAAATAAGACTCTTTGTTCAAAATGATGTGTCAATGTGTTAACAGAAATTGTATGCATCAAAAGTATGAGTGGTATTGGTACTCAGTATCATGGAGAACTCAAGAGGGAGTACTCATAGCAGTACCTGTCTGAAAAAATGTGATATCAAACATCCCTCATGTAAAGTATCAATGCTGGATGTTCAGACTGAGCATGTGCAGATTTTCAAACCTCAACGTTTTCATATGCTGTAAAAATCCCTGAATCTGTCTGTGAACTGTTTAAAAACAGAGTTCTTCACGAGATCTCGATATGATGAGGTCATTGCATAAGGATCTGGTTCATGACATGTTGAAGAGGCGGGCCACAAACACCGAGGTCGGCCTATAGCTCTGCTTGGCTTCCAGGGAACTGGCCAATCAGAGGTCAGGGGGTTTGTGCAGAGGGAAGCCTTAAAGAGACAGCAGCTAAAAGAAGTGCTTCCTAAATAAAAGTGTGGGATTTTTTTTGAGCCATAAATGATTAAAAGCTGCTACGGGAGCACAAGAGGGACAATGTAAGGCCTATTTAAAAAAAAACAACACAATACCCCTCTTTAACAGTGTAAGTCAATCTCTTTCTGTGTAGTAAGTATGAGTACAAACAAAACACAATCCAAATAATAAAAAATGATGATAGGGGAAAAAAAACATACCATCTTTTGTCGTAGTAAAGTTTCCCCTCTTCGATGCGGGCCTCATAACGCTGTGAGGGACTCTCCATGGGAGCAGAGGGGACGTGCTCTGGAGACGAAGGGGACACTGAGGAGAGAGAAACGCTGCATCAGTTATCACCATTTACCACTCATGTATGGATACTGACCTCTTACGACGCTCTGTCACGGTGGGGTTATACTACTTTTAAATAAAGAGACTTCCTGAAGTTTTTCCTGCTTTCTTAGGAACGCAAAGTTGACAGTGAGACCTAACATTTAATCATTTTGTGTAAGAATGTTTTTGTTTAAAAACATTAATTTCCAATGATGGATTCTTAAATTTGATCTTCTTTTCCCTAATGCTTACATTTCATGCTAAAAGGATTGAACTCCAGAATGGTTTGGTTTTCAGATGTCCTGCATGATGTAAAAGCTTATTTGATGCTTTATTAAAATTATTATTAGCACTATTAAAATATAAAGTAAAGGAAATCAGCTCTTGGAAATGTTGCCCCAGCTTCTCCCCTTTTTGTCACCTTTAGTTTGGTGCTTCAAGATACAGGAATAAAAGTGATGTCTACTTTCTTATGTGACAGCAAAATAAAGGAAAGAGGCTCATTTATATACTTGGTCCTGACTTCAGAGGATAACTCATGGACAACACAAGTAGAAAATGATGATAGATGATGAAAATCTTCATACCTGGTCGTTTTGGTGACTTAAGCTGCAGAAGAGAAAATATAAAAATTAAAACACAAACTTTCAAAACCTTAGATTTAACAAATACATGTATGTTAAGAAGTTGTAAATAGATTTATCACCTTATTAAGTGTTCTTAGATCCTCCATTATCTGCTCATCTGTTAGCAAATAATTTAGCTGAGGTTTGAAGAGTTAAGGAAGGTTTGTTAAAATACAACTTCATGGAGAAACTTCCAAACCAACAGATGCCTGCTGACCTTAAAAATCTATTTTAAGGAGGAACAAAAGCAAGAAAAAACTCAGGAGCCAGTAATCTCTGGCCTTTCAGGAGCCGATGTGCTCTGTGAAGGATATCTGGAGCTGGTTTTCTCCGTTTGTCTGGTATTGGGACCGGATCGTTCGGCCGTCTCCTCAGCTTCCGAGTCATAATTGGTTTGACCTCCATTGAATCTGTGTGTGAAATAAATATTCATAACCTTAGTGTCAACAATCACATCAGAACTCGTCCCAAAGCTTTACCGTTTTACTTTAAAACATACATTAAATTCAAAGCCACAGAGAGGAGTGTCTTAAATCTACAGTCTGAGTCGGCCTCTTCAGATAACTTCATATTCAAATGTGAGAAGAGAAAAACTCTCACTTCCACCCACATACTTTTTTCTAACCTAATTCCGTTCTCATCTGCTTGGCAAGTCCCTGATTAATAATCCTGTTCTGGCTGCCTTACCGCCTGTCAGCTCCATTGTTAATTTTTCGTTCTCGATCATCTTCTTCTTCTCCTCCAGCTCTGCGATTAGGTTTTCCTTCAGCTCCACCTTTTTATCATCAAACTCCTTCACCGCCGCCTTCTTCTCCTTGATGTAGTTTCTCTCCACCTGCTCTGTCTGAGAGAGGGGAATAAAAAAAAAAACTGTTTATCTTATTTTACAAAAAAGTACGCCAGATTCAGGAGGGGGGATTTATACTCACCTCAAGCTGGAGAAACAGATCTGTACAAAGAGAAAAAAGAGTGAGTCAGCTCAGCTCGCAATTACGACCTTTAGAAAGTGTATATAAATGTAAAAACTGAGGAGAAATGACCATTCTGGTGTTTCTGGATACAGCTCTCACTCTTTTAATATCTCTATGTGACTGTGTCGTCAATCACTGTACTTCACTCCTGTGGGTTAATTACCAGAGACCACGACGGACTTTTCCTTGTAACGCTCCAAAGTCATAGTCAACATCAATTTTTAATGAGCAGAGAGAAGAAAAAAAAAAGAGAGAGAAAATGTGTGGATATTCCACCTTTCCATCTCTCTTTCCACATTAGACAGAGTGTAGATCATAGCTAGTCAACCTCTTTTCTGTTGTGAGGCATAAAAAGAGCCTAAAAATGACAAATCTGTTCATTCACTGAATTAAATACCAGTAGAAAAGTGTCCACTCAGCAATGTTCACACTCCAGACCAAAATTCATCAACTGTGCTCTGAATACTGTGAGGGAAAACTGAGAAGGGAATAAGAGGATGAGATCACACAGGAGCTGCAGTAAGACGAGTTCAAACCTGCATTTTTAGGAGCGCAATAAAGTGTTAGAGATAAAAGACTACCATGGATAACACTCCTCTTAAAGAGCTTATTGCAGGTTAACATCTTTAATAAATTAACTCTAACATTGTCTGATAATTGCTGTGGAATCAGTCAATCATTGATTTTATGTTATAAAACACAAAAAGGCACAAATTTAGAGGAGGAAGTGTCTGTTTTCAGTAGAGCTGTTAAAAAAAGTCAGATGGAATCAAGGATTTGTCAGACATTCAGCCCGAAATTTAACCCGGCGGAAACGTGAGCTGAGCATTATTGTCTATATTGTAGTTTTCTGACTCTAGATCAGTGGACAGACCTCTGATAGAGCTCTCTGTCCATCTCTCTATGGGCTCTGTGATGACGGCTCAAAGCCTGTTGCTTTATGATCAGCTCTAACTGCTTATTTTTGAAGGTACTGTTTCTGATTTCAGCATTAGGCTACATGCTGCGAGCTAACAGCGCTCACTCAGCAGGACACCTGCTCCGTTCTCCTCTGGTTCTCCTCACACCACAGCTCAGCTGCTCTCCTCTGGATGTTATTCCTCCTGATCCTGTCCTGTTCCTGCTCTCCATCTGGACTAACAGGTCCATCATTATCAGCCTGAGGACCATCACATGTATAGAAGACAGATTTTCTTCCTCTCCATTGACAGCAGTGACAGTCTGATCCATGTTTATTAATGTTAAACAGAGGCAGAATCAGCAGGAACCCCTCTGTGATGTCACCTTCAAATGACAGTTTTTAATGTGGAAGTAAACGCAAACGAACTAAAATGTCTCCAGGAGAATTTCTTTCAAAATATTATTTTTAAGTTTTTTCTTATAAATTACTTAACTGTTGTCTTCAGCCTGCAATATCCTTTTCAAGGTTTGCCATCTTCACCACTATTTACCTCATCCATACAAACCACACCGCTGCTGAAAACACAATAAGAGCAAAGCAGAGGTTGGTTCTCATTTTAAATATTTCTAAACTTGCCTGCATTTCGAAGTCTTTCTTTGTACTGCTGGTCCAGCTTTTTCATCCTCTTCTGATACTCCTGTAGAGTCCCTGTAAAAAGAAAACAAAATACACCAGAAGTAAACGTCTGAGTTTTATGCCATTATCCAAGCATGACTCATATATTTGTGGTTGGAAAGAGAACTTAATCCTGGCTCCAATACAAGCTGTTTCAATAAAACATGTCAGCAGTGTTTCTATACAGCTCCCAGGACCTGCTACTCTCATCACCCACCCACAGTTTAGACTAGATTAGACTGACACTGCGCCTACATTTGGATAAACACAGACCTCTCAACATGTCACTCAGAGTCAGTCTGAGAGCTAAAAGCTGATGTGACTTGTGCTAAAGTGCTCTGAAACAGCCCACCGTGCTGCTTGGACACAATCCATTTCCATAAACAACACACAGCCTCCACGCCCGAGTATAAGCAGGTCATGTGGGTTATGTTATCATCCTTTTCTTGGTGTGTTTTAGGACAGAGAAAGAGACTGCCTCTGAAACAGATTATTGCCTGATGATGTCATCTCTAACTAACAGATCCAACCCCATGACACAAAGTGCAGCAGTCGATATAATTTCAGTTATAACGACGAGTCATTACCTTCTTGCAATTGCTGTAACTGTCTTTTCAGGGAGGCCAGTTTGTCTTGGTACATTCTGCAATGAAATAATAAACCAGAGCTTAAAATATCACATTGGCTGTCACTGTGTGGGCCAACATTCAAAGCTTTCACCTTCAAATGAGTTTATTAAGGTCAAAACAGCTGATCCAGGGTTGCCGCAAACACTTACTGCTCTTTGATTTCAACATAGTCATCCTCATCGTGCTTGGCAAGGTCAGTTTCACTGGCATCTTCTGTGTCTGGAAAAGGGGGGCATGACAGGAAAGGGGATCAAGTCACGAATTCATGAAAAGTGTTTCTCATTAGAAGAGAGTCTCTTTTTAAATATATATTAAAAAATAGTTTTAATATTTTGTACCTGCAAACAATATTCAAAGAGGGAGTATTACATCATTTTCTTTACCAATCTCAGGCTGGTGCCTTTGAAAACCAAATGGCATATCACAAAAAAATGCACACATAATTTGGACTCAAAATCTGACCAAGAAAGTTCAGAGAAGGACAATAATTCAACAAAATAATCAACAAAACGCTGAGCAGGACACTGGAGGAGTCACCAAATGATGTCATGACTTAAGCAAACCTAATGAGACTCTTGTAATTCCTATGTGACTTCACCACCAAACTTTTCCATCATTTAGCACTGACAGCTAACATTTTCACTTCGTATATGTAAAATACAGTACAATATATTTGTGAAGCCTCCCAGCACAATCCAGACAGACCAGCAGTATGTGGGTGGATCAAAGACGTGCGTGGCACTGGTAAGGTAATGGTGAACAGCCTGCTTGGGAATGCCCTCCGGTAAGTTAGATTAGGAAACCAGGGAACATCCAAGTTGACCAGGAAGGATCATGCCTGAGCCACTTGCCTTTGCATCAGATATAAAAGTTCAGGAGGACAACGTCCAGGTTTGGAGATGAATTCACAGTGTAAATTACAACGATCGAGAGATATTTAGGAGCTAATTTGAGCTTTTGCCGCATGGTGTGATTAATCTGTCTCCAGCTAACTTGCTGACAACCCACCAGAAACTCTCTCCAGACAAAGCTAATATGATTGGGCTAACTTGGGAGCAAAGTTTATTCACATCGGCTGTGCTAAGTTGACTAGTCAGCTTTACCTTTGAAACCGGAGACAAGAGACGGGTAAGGCCCAGTCCTACAAAGCTGAATCAGCAGCTTTCATTTTCGGTTAGCATTTATATGCTAGCTTTAGTTAGCTCTGCCTACTGTTTAAAGAGTAACCCGATAATAGCTAGGGTAGTTTAACATATACGAGACGGTCATCGTCTGTAGAGGTAAAAAAAGAATACGTCCAAAAGTAAATGTCATGAAACTAGCCAACCTCGTAGTGCTGTCATCGCCTTGTTCGCCTCTCGTCTTTCTTTTCTTTCACTGCAATCCGTCCTGTCTCGCCGAATAATATGAAAAGGGCAGTGCAGTGGACACAACACGCAGGGTTTCTCCTGCCAGCCGACCTGTCAGTGCTCAGAGCTAGCGCTGCTAACATTAGCTGCTTGGTTAAGTCACTATATTACTCACATCGTTTGAGGAGTAAATATAAGACTCGCACTAAAGTCCACGTATTTATTGTTTGGAAATATTTACTTCCCTTTAAAACCATTTTGTCAAGTCACTTTTATAAAATGTTATATTTAACCACTACATTCGCTATTTAGCATGTAAACACACCCGTGTTTAAATTTTAATTGCCCTTAACGGTGGGCTCAGTAAATAGAAGCACTAGATTAAATGTGGTCAGTGTCTTACAGTTTAGCCCCATGCATTTGAAACGTCGCTTTCGTTTGCAACAATTTAACCGGCTGTTAAAAAAACAACTGTTAGCAAACTTCCTGTGAAGCTAGCGAGCTAATACCGTGTGCTAAAGCGTGCTTGCAAGTGTCGAATTCAAGCTGTTTATACTTGCTTAGAGGGCTCCTTGCTTAGAGGACACTTCCCTCAAGTTATGCTAAAACTAAACTACGATTTGAATTTAATGTTTTTATCAGGTTAAGTAGTGATACTCATGCGATATTGGCGCGTGTCCGTTTCATGTCCAACGATTAGACCGAGCCGAATCTTTTGGTCAGTTCGTTTAACGTTACCTTCCTCAGAGTCTCTCCCTCTGAAACTCCGATCATCGTCGTCATCCACGCTATCGAGTTCTTCTTCATCGTTGTAATAGTCCACCATGGGTGATAATAAAGTCGATGCCATTTGTTCGCTTGGAAAATGTAAACAAACACAACATAAACAATCGATTTGTGTTTTGCACCTCGCTTGGAACAGCGCCTACAATTGGCAGGACCCGCGATCACCCAGCTGTCTAAAGACATGCCTGTATAGATTTTTTGCATTATATACGCGTAATATCAAACCAAACACAGTTTATTCGTATTGTTCTGTACAGTTTCCAATAAAAAATAATATATCTGTTATAATTTCCCATGTTTTTGGAGTTGCATCGAAAACTTAACAGGTATTTACGCAGGCCTATTTCCGAGCTGTTCGGGTTGCCAGTTCTCTGCTTTTGCGCTCAGGTAGTTTGCTTTCCTCAAAGAGTTTATAATAGAGTTTTGAAATAAACTGAAAATAACATTTATGTTTTATGACCTGGAAGAGCAAGAAACAAAGTTTCAGAATCCTACATAAGTTAAACAAACTTAGAGTCAGTCTAGTATAGAACATAAAATATTTTTTATTGATCCACGTGGGAGATATTTTTGTCACAGCAACAGCAAGAAAAATAAAGTGCATAACGCAATGATAAAATAAGAAATAGTAATGAAAAATAAAAATCTGAAAATGTACATTATATATACTTTAAGAACAAATTAAGTACAAGAGTAAGAATAACGTGCAGTGACTGTGTGCAATTGGAAGTAAACATCAAAAAAGGCATACTGCTCGAAACATGCATTTTTATTGATATGTTGACAACATTTGCACTTTCTTTCTTTTATTTTTTATGCTTTAAGTTTTGCTGTTGCTTTTAAGACAAGAACTTAATGAATTCGTTTGGAAATACATTGTGTTGTTTACAAATCATTACTACAAAAATAACCCTTAAGTGAGTGAAACTGCTAAAGATTTCTGGATTCAAAACAAACATAAATCCTCAAAATAAAAGACTGCATGGCTCAGTGGATGTCAATGACACCCAGGTCTGTGCAAATATAACTCCAAGATTTAATTCTCTTTTACTCTGATGGATTACATTTGACATCCCAAAATATTACAGCAAAAGTAATGTGGGCTTCAACTTCTTTTGAACAGTATAGTTTGGACAGCATGATGATGTGAGTCCATTTATATTAGTATCAGACAGTGGTGCTGTTAATGTGAAGTCTTATTACAGAGGGGAGGAATGACCTACAGTAGCTCTCCATCTTGCTGAGTGGATGTCTTAGTCCTCTGTTGAAGGTGCTGTTAAAAGTCCCCGCAGGTGAGAGGGATTGACCATAATGAATGCTTTGCTAGCATCCTCCTCCCACAAACTTCCTCAAGAAAATCAAAGGAGCAAGGTGTCAACCAGAAACTGGGTTTATATTTTCCCAATGCCATCATTGGCATTAAAGTTTGAATTTTCCTCAAAATATTTGACCATTCTGAGATAAAATTATATTTAAAACAGTAACTGACCATATATTACAATTATTGAATCAGGAATATTTTAATAATGCACATGTTTCAGTCAGAAGTCTTATTTCTAAAAAGATATTTCAAGAAGACTACATTTTTTCTTGAATGTTTGAGGTGCAAGAAGATTTATTTATTTATGTATTTATTTTGTGTTTGTGGATGTGTGTACTTATGCAGTTGTGTCAAACAGTTAATGTACAACTAAAGCGTTGCTTTACAAACTAATCATACTTCTCAAGTGTCTTTTTCAGTGGGAATTAGATGCACAACTAAGCAGAAGGAACTGAAGAACTGCAATGTTGTGTTTAATATCTTGTTTTAAAACAAAGAAGAGGCTTCGCAAAGACTTGATAACAAGCTGTATTATGTGTTTGCATAACAAAAAAAAAAAAGGAAATAAAATGAGTACATTATTTTTTTTATTTTTTTTTCTCAACTTTTCTCCTAAATATGACACATGGACACTGACAAACCTTTCTGGTTTGCCATTCATAAATGTTTATGATTGCCCATTTAAATACATTTTTACATTTTTTTTGTTTTGTTTTGTTTTTTAATATTTTGATAATAGAAATATTGTGGCCTTTTGGTATCTTATTTCTTATAGTTATCCCATTGGACAACAAAACTGAACTAACACCAAAATTGAGTCAAAACAAAACGATTTAACAAATTGTTAAATAAATACACATATCAATCTGCATGACAACAAGTAAAAATAAAACTAAAATTAAATTAACAGGAAAATAAAACTCGTTATAACTTTCGTGTTAGCATTAATTGGATTTTCATATTAGCTGTCAAGCTTCTGATGGTATTATTTCTTTGAGATCAGAGTGCGCGAGCTGATGCTCAAAACTCAACAGCAGATGGTAGCATTGCACTGAGCACGCTCAGGAGATGTACTGGATTTCCAGCACAGAAGTTGCAACAGAATCGGGATGACTCAGTCCATGCATGTTTAATGGTTTGCCACAGAAATAAGGTGTAGGATTGTTGGTCTTTCACTTTTAAATCAGCTCTTGTTTTTGAAGCAGGATTAAGCAGGTAAAATGAGTGCAGTAAATTAAACTACGATTTGAATGCAAAGCTGCCTGGAAAGCAGTTAATTCAGCGTATATTAAGGAGAGAGCACCTCTGGAGAATGCACATTCTCAAGCGGACACTTGAGTACGCACGAGCCAACTTTATTTCCGCCTGTCTGTCAAAGTAGCTGTCAAACACGGGCGCGAGGGGCTGTGCTCCCGCTGCTCCGTCATTCAGGAAGTCCAGACCAACTGACAGCACTTCGCAAAGTCACATCGACATCTTTAGAATCGGACATAAATATTCCTGAAGTGCTTTTCAACCACAACGACTTTTACAGAAGGTGAGTGTGTCTCTCTTTATCCTTTGGCTGTTGTGTTGCTGTCAGTTTGTTTCCCCTCTAACGGTTAATGGCTCCCTCTAACTGAAATGACACTTCCTCTTGTCTCAGCGGCTAAGCTACCTTTGCTAATTCAAAAGCAGTTAAAGTGGATACAAGCGAGTGATGTCGTTGCACCTGAAGTTGTAAATAACCGCCGTTGTCTGGTTTCGACGTTGTTCGGCTTGTTGTTTGAACGTCACTCTGTTCAGAGGTGGTCAAACAAGCACTATGAGCCTGCTGGGGTTAAGTGCGTAGGTTTGCTTTATAAACGTCTTTGAACGATGTGCATGGTTGTTGATTGATGTGTTCTGCACCTGCTACAAATCTACGCTCATATTTGGATACGTACGTTGTGGACTGACGGAGGAGACGCTTTGCTGTTTGGTTTGTTCCTCAGGGGGTGAGTATGGAGAGCAAACGGATGACAGGTTGTAATGAAGTGTACAGCTGAGGGGCTTTAAAGCCGACGAAGCGGCTGCACGCTATGTAAACTTGTCTTAGGTGTTATTTTAGCGGTGTCATGCAATGTGGGCCACACGTCTACGTGAGTGTGTCACATCTAAAACGACTGTGGTACCTTCCATTGCATCTTTCATTGTTGTGAGTGGGATTTTACTATCAACGTAGAGTCACAATGGCTTCGATTGAGACGCTTAACGTCCACTACTCGTGACCTGTATCACATTTATGTTACATTTCCTCCATCTCTCTGCACCCGTTCTCTAACCGAAAAGCATTTCACATCTTTGACGCTTGTGTTTTTTAAATGATTGAAAAATGTTTGTGCATGCTTTTATTGCGCACATAATAAGGTCAGTGCGTAATTCCTTTATTTTCCCCGTTTGCCTTCGATGCTACATGAGGACATCACCTGCATGTGAAGCGGTGCTTGATTAAATAAGCGCAGTTATGAAAGTAAATGTAGGCTAACGTGACGCGCTCGAAATGGCAGATGCACACAACAAGCTGAGCTCTAAAACCCAAGCTGACCCAACATGATGTCATCTCTTGTGAGTAGAGCGCATGAGTGAGAGGAAGCGGACCTGTCTCACTGCTAAACTGTGTCACTTGTCGAAGATGTATTCCAAGAAGCATCTAACCCCATAGCATAACCTTCTCGCACCTGCATCTCAAACAATGTTTAGGTCATGACTTAGTCTGTTTCTAATCATGGGTACAATGAACTGGAAATCCACACAAGCTAGTTTGAATTTTTTACTCATGCAGTAAAGAGTTCACTTATTTTAAGTGTGCTGAGTAAGAAGTACAGGACCTTCAGTTGGATCCTTTTTCTTCTTGAATGTTAGGTATGGAAGCCCAAAGCGGACATGCAACCATACATGTTATTTGTGAGTTGATTCCACTTGTTTTCTCAAGCTGCTCAGTGATCATTTCCCATATCCCACAGAGTCACAAAAGCACAAAACAAACACAGAAATAGGCTTAACTAATCTCATTAGTGTGGGCAATGGCAGCATGACAAATCATGGTGTGGCCTATCACAGCGACCTGTTCATTGTACTTTTTTTTTCTACATGGCTATGCAGAAAATATCTTGTTCTAAGGGGAAAAAGTTGTCATCTGAAGATAACATTTTTAAAGCTTTTACAAATCAGCTTATTGATGCTGACATAAGAAGTGTGCGTGTGTGTGTGTGTGTGTGTGTGTGTGTGTGTGTGTGTGTGTGTGTGTGTGTGTTTGTGTAAACATCATGTCTCAATTCCAGTTTTGAGAAACTGGATTATGCTACCTGAAAGAAAAAATGGACACCATGGCATGTGTATACCTCCCTCTGGTTTCTGACAGCTGCTGACTACCTGTGCAGGTGTGGCTGCAGCCAGTGATGCATCAGTAATTAAAAACAAAAAAACACTATGATGGCAAGAGTTTTTTCGTCTTTATCTTACTTACAGCGGAGCATCTTCTCCTTTGCTCCCTTGTGGTGTGTTGGCAGTAGCAGAGATGAGGACATGGTTATAATGTGCCTTTACTGGAAATTTGGTGGATATGAGGAATCTGCAATGAGGAACACAATGACGGCATTTAATAGTGCTAAGCCCACAATAATTCATGATTTTATTTTTATTTAATTTTAAGTAATTAAATTATTTTTATAATTGCTGTATAAATAAACACTGCAGTGCCTGCTTGAGTAGGATACAGGGATCAGAAGCCATCATATCTCCTATATTATCAAAATGGGAATAAGTCTCATAACTGAGATACTAATGTTCATGGTAACGCTTTCAATGAGTCAAGATTTCATGATAAAACCTGGAAGCCATTCATTATCACAGGAAACAGGAAATAAAACATATGACTGTCCATGTAGCACTTCTATAGTGTGTGTGTGTTTTGCTCTTTGAACCAGTCTTTGTAGCATTATATCTCTTCCAGGAATTTTGAGCCATATGCTGACATACCTTTGTTCCAAAGTGCACTTTACTGTTGTGCACGGCCCCTCCCTTGATGACATCATCCATATCTGATAGGATGCATAGCGATCTTATGACCATGTTTTTTTAGAAGTAACTGAAAGGGACAGACTTCCTTGTTACTGATGGTAACCAGGGCAACAAAGTGTCGCTGAATGCAGTTTAATGAGCAGGTTGTAGGCAAATATTCTTATCTGGAGGTTTTGACCCAACTGAGGTTGGCAGGATCTATGTTGATGGGAAACTATGGGAAACTGGGAATCACGAGATTCTCAGACTCTAGTTAAAGAGCCAAGAAGTCAGCAAGAGTTCTTTTTCTGATTTTCTTTACTATAATTTTTTATCCTAATGTTTTCCTCTGCTGTTGTCTGGCTTTTGGATGACACAGGCCTCTGGATGTAACATGACAGCTAGGCCACGGCAATCATAAGAATACAGATGCATCTTTTTTTAGAGCTGTGAGGGAGATTATTGAGACATTAGCCAGGGGTCTTCTCATGAATTTGCACAAAATCCCTTTGGTGTTGTGTGAGCATGCTGATGGATGCACTGAGAAAGGACACATCAGCTGCTCTTGACAATTGGCTCATATGGCTGTCAGACACAGGGGTCGGGGTCTTCTTGTTTGAGCCAGACATGAACACTCTGAGGCCATGCTTGTACTGCATTCTGTTAGTGGGAAGCTTGCATTTACAGAGTAACAAGACAGCAAACAGACTGTTGAGCTTCTCATTTTCTTCATTTAAAAACAAAACATAAATATTGGGTTGTATCAAAACTTGTACTAATAGCTTAAAACCTATAAGAATAAAAAAATAATACATCTTCCCATGATGACTACTACTCATCTGACTTTGCAAGTCTCATTGCCTCATTTTTACAACAGTACAAACTATCTGTCTTTACGAGGGGCTTGCTTTGCATGCACGATGCCCACTATTGGGACATAGTTTGTCATAACACTGAACTTTAACCCTCTTGTTCATACACTTGTCCCAGCCCACTGTTCAAAAGATTGAGGGACACGTCAGCAGAAAGACATGCTGGCATCTATACTGCAAAATTCAACTGACGCATATGATTTCTGATAGAGTAAAGGTCTTTTCACACTGAGTATGTTTTTTCATCTGAAATTGACGCACGTTAGAAAAGAAAGTCAATCCCATGTTATGTCAATCATGCTTGCACACTGACACTGTCATTTTTTTTGTAACAGGTTTGATTTTCAGTGTTTCAGTGTTCAGTGATGAATGAAGACTTGTGTATGTGTCTGTGTGTGGGGGGTCTGTGTGCCTGCGTATGTGTGTGTGTGGGTTTGTGACCTCAAACATACTGACAGCTGCTTCCCAGGATCAACTGCTTGATCACTGCTTAATTGTTCCATTTTTATCGTACTGCGAATTTTCGCATTTAATAGAAAGATAAACACGTCAGATTCAGTGTGTGAGGTGTCTTTGCTTGACTATTTTTTCTTTTGGATGACGGATCCAAAACTCGCATTCGAAAATATCCGACTCAGTGTGAAAAGACCTTTAGTCTTTTCATTTCACACCCTAAATGATACCAAGCATGGATATATTTTAATCCAGCCACAGTCTTTCAGATTACAGATTAATCTTTACAATAAACATTGAATTTGCTCATGAACAATGTAAATCCAGTGAAAGCCTTTAAATTGCAACCCAAAGAAGGCAGAATATTTCTTAATCTTTATTCAAGGATGTAGCATTTCACATGGGTACATCTGATGAATGACATCAATACGATGAGCTCCAGTGGTTACCATTGTTAATTTAACCTATATACCTCTACTTTAACCTCTCCTTCGTAGCTTTTGTAATGTGCTGAGGTTCTAGATGCAGTCCCTTCCTGTCCCAGTCGGGTTCTAAGGTTCCTAATTGATGAACAACCAGAAGGCATACAGGCAGGCTCTTTGGCCCCACAGAGCCTGGGACAATTTAATTAGCCCTGAAAAAAGTCTCACAGCCTTCTTTGTATACCGTGACCTAGTAACTGAAGTCTCACTGCGATTGGTGACCCCATCCCCCTTCCTGTATAGGGTCATGTGGATGTCAAAGAGTAACAAGTTTACCTAACCATGACAGGGCCACTGCTTGGCACATGTGTCTTTTGACTTTTCTACACACTGCGATGAGTTTCCAGGCGTTGTGCTCGCTCTTCTGTAAAAGAGCCGTTATGATACTCTTCTGAAGCTGAAATCCTTGATGCCAGTGCATAAAGTCTTTTCAGGTTTTGTTCCGCATCTAGGGCAACCTGTTGACAGCACTGCTGAAAAACTCCTCCCTGCTGACTAATCCATCTCAGCATCCCTTGGCTCTCTGCTGAAGGGATGAACTTTCCCTTTGCTTCCATGTGACGGAAGGCTGACTTGTGAAAAATATATTACTGAATTGTCGGTTTAGCTGCTGCTACAGAGCAGTTTGGTGGTTTATGCCACGGTAGCAGAGCGCATCAAATATTAATGCACTGCTGTCAGGCTTAATGTTCTGCAGTGATCTGGTTTAGCATGTCTAATATAGGAATGCTGTCTCTGATGACAAGCAGAATTATGCCCTGCCTACCCACAACCTCTCCTCTTCCAGCAGATGTGTTAACACATAGCGCTTTAATGGTGATTCAGAAGACAGCAAACTCTGCACTGCTGCAAGATCATGGTTTAATGGAGCAACTGAGAGAAAACCAGTGCAGATTTTTGGTTAAAGGGTTCTACAGCAGCAGAGCCACGTTATTTAATTACCCAATCATGACTACATGCACATGTCCATGGTCACAGTTGGTGCATCCTAAGTCTTCTTCTGGTGGGCATTATGGCAAACTCAACCATTCATGTGTTTTTCACTCACTGTGATATGAATGTATTCAGGGTTCAACATCAAGCATGGCTTGATGGCCTGAATGGCCGACAGTACCTCCAAGGCAATCCAATCTTACATTTAGATTAGGGCTGAACGATTAATCAAATTTAAACCAACATCACAATGTAATAGTATGCAATTTTCAAACCACAAAGGCTGTGATTAAAAAAAAAAAGTTTCATGTACGCAGACACAACCTTAAGTGACATGCATGTGGTAGGTGGTGGTAACCTTTCAGCTGGTTTGCCAACAGCCAAAAATCCCTGAAGAAGAACGAGACGTGTGAGCGAAGGATGAAGAAAACTTCAGCCACACTAAGTTTTGACAATCAGCAACGCTACAAACCTGTTCCAGCATTTAAGAAAGCTCCACAAGGCCATGTATGACAACTGCATGGCTAAAACCCAAACCACCAAGGAAAGAACTGTTTATATGTTGACAGGATCCTTTGTCATGTTGGTCATACTATAGAATGATTTATTGCTTGTGTTTAGTGAATAATGCAGAGGATAAACAACCCCCCCTAAAATCCTGAAAAAAATCCTAATATTGGTTAAAAAAAAATCACTGTTAGATTATTTTCCAAGATCGTTCAGCTGTAAGTTAAATTGTGTATGTAAATAGATTCTGCATAACTGCTGAGCTGGTAGAAGAGAAAAAAATTCATCTGGCATCGTTTACAACAGGTAGAAGTTGTTTCATTCATAATTCAATTGTTGGTCTGTGTCCATGAGGTCCCGATCA
The DNA here is from genome assembly GCA_030710495.1 of Labroides dimidiatus. Classification (NCBI taxonomy): domain Eukaryota; kingdom Metazoa; phylum Chordata; class Actinopteri; order Labriformes; family Labridae; genus Labroides; species Labroides dimidiatus. The sequence continues at coordinate 4,957,689 of CM061153.1, forward strand.
GAAACTCTACCTGTATTCACCTCTGGACTTGACGGAAACTGTGAATTTTTATCACTGACCGTGTTAGGAGTCACAGGAAAAAAATGTTAAATCGATCTGGTCATCACGCAGCATCTGGTGCAGACCTGAGTCATGGCCCTGGTCAACGGAGAGCTCTAGGAGGAGAGGAAGTCACAGCCCAGCAGATGTCTCATCAATGAATGCCTCCCTGGTGAGTGTGGTACTCCTGCTGTTATCTCGCCACCTCACACGGCTGAAAATTGTCTTTGTCTGAGCAACCTCTTCTGATCTTTGGAGTGCTCAAGGATCCCACTGTTGCATATTGCACTTGTCACAAGGAAAATAATGAGCACACATGCCAGTCTGGATTTACCTGGCAGCTCTTATCTTTGAATGCCCACCTACATTTGAGACTGGAATTGTATTTGTTTTTGGCTTTATTGAATATCTCTATTTCTTTCCATTCCATGAATGATTGCCTAAGCGGGGTACACACAAAACCTGAATCTGAAGAGATTTTTTATCTATTAGAGACCCCACACACGAAGATCAAAAACCAGGCATTGAACAGTTTTGATCGTACTGTGTGTGGTGTGCTCGGATAATCTCAACATAGCCCACCGCACATATACAGTTCTGTCTCAGCACTGATCTAGAATCTGGTTCTCCAAGACAGAAATCTTGCATGACCCAACGTAATCTAACAAAAACGTAGAAGAAGAAACACGGCATTCCATAGCAACAACAGGCTAACACGAAACACAACATGGATTTGGACATAGAAAAGGAAATGATGGTGGTCTTGGGACTACTTTTTTGTTTTGTTTTGTTTTTTAAGTTATTTTTTGGGCTTTTTATGCCTTTAATGAGATGGGACAGGACAGTAGATAGAGTAGGAAACAGTGAGAGTCAGATCAGCCATGCTTATTTTTGTGTACGTCTGCTTCCTTGTTCCGCAGTTAGCTCGCCTCCTGATTGGCTACATTCCATCTTGGCTACAAACACAATTCACAGAGTCATAACTCAGGAGTTGTCAGCTTTCCCTAAACACATGAAGATTTTTGGTCATAAATATTGAACAAGTTTAATATTTATGATTGTCGGCCCCGACCCATTTTGCAGCCGATTATTAGGATAAATTTGCTCTGAACACACCTCAGACCACAAGATAATCTGATAGGATAATATGGAAAGACATAAGATAGTCGGGTGTTGTTTGTCTTTGGTTGGGAAGGAGGAAAGTCGGGACAAAAACAGCCCAGTAATTGTTATGCGTGTACCCACTTTAGAAACATGCTGGAATCTTTTTTTTTTTTTTTTTTGCTGCATTTTCTAGCTGGACTGGGACCTGGTAAGAATTTGGTAATCAGGGCAAAGGTGAAGGCAAATGTATTTTCACCAAAAGGGCTTGTTTATCAGGGGTCAAAGGTGACTGTCACTGAGACGGTATGTAAATCTGTCTCATTAATGTGATCTCAGCACATATTTGTACTAAAATGAGTTAAACACATCTTTTGCCTACCATCTGGACCGGAGTCACTCTGATGGATGTAAACTGCAGCATGATTTTGTTGGCAGAGGCATTAGTTGTTGAATACGTCATACTTTCTTGTGCATTACACATAACATTCCTCCCCTCATTGTTTTCCTCCCCAAGCAGACTGAACCCTCTGTCATGAGACAGGCATTTTGGCAAGTCAGCCCCACTGGGTGTGGGTGGTTAGCATGAGCAACTTGATTACGGCCCTTCATTAGACGCCCGCCTCCAATCATCTGGCAAGGTTGCAGCTGTGACCATGAGTTCGACCCTCCGCCCCCACCCCCTCCACCGCTCTGTTCAACCCCCATTATGTCTGGCTACATCTGTCTCCAGCTCTCCTGTGAAATCTGCAAGCCCCTCTCTGCTCTTCCATGACTGGGCCAAGTTGAAGTGCTGGGGAATTACGAGCAACCATCATCACCACCCAGAGATGTCACCACTGCTGATGGCTGACTTGCCTTATCTCTGCCCACCACCACCCCTCCTGGGTGTAGGGCTTAATTTGGCCGCGCAGAATGACGGAAAGGGCTCAGGCTGGGGTATTCTTAGAATAACATGGCTCAGTGTAATGGGGATCTTTAAAAAATTGAAAGTGTCATGACATGGGCCAACAATTTGCATCCATCCTGCTGACTCTCTCCTCCTTCGTGCTGCTGGGAAACTCCAGTATGCACTGCTAGCTTAGCAAAGTGGAGCATGTCAGCGTGGCTTAGTATGCATGATTGTGATGGACACATTTGCTGATGTGAGTGGGGGTGAGGTAATACACAGCACCACACAGGTCTATTTTTGGAGCTTCCTTCGCCTGCTCAAAGCACTTTTATGTCTGGCAGTTCTGGCATCATTATCTCTACTCCGTGTCTCTACATCATGTTTCTAAACTTGTCTTTCATTTTTACCCATCAGAGACGAGGATTTTTAAGCCGTACATTGTCTGTGCACGCTAATAGTCACCACATGGTTGCAGTGTTTAATGGCTCATAATAGATAAGCCCCTCATTCCATTGAATTACCAAAAGTTGTCAGACTTCTGAAGCTCAGATTCCCTCGATGAAGATCAAAATGAATCTTTACATTTCTGGTTTTGGCTGCCACTGAACCTGATGTAATTGCTTGATATCTCTTCATCTGTTGGGCTGCCAGAGTGTGTGCCAAACCTACCCCATCCCCCCCTCACCAGTCCCAAGAGAAACTAGGCCTCTGCCCAAGCTCTGTGCAGCCTTAATGCTGCTACTGGACAGCCTCCATTGGGTCAAGTAGAGATTTGCCTCTGATGAATCTGGGGGAGATTGTCGTACTCTCGCAGGCCAGCAGTAGTGATGCGGTCTCCTGTAATTTTTAGTTAAGTCTGTGGCTCAGGCTGGCTGGATGCATTTAGTGCAGGATTCCCCACCAAGGGTTCACAGTTCGAGTCAACATCAAGGGAAACAAATATACAAGACTAGACTTGCCTATTTTTTTTTCTTGTAGTCACTGCCGTGGATAATATTTTTTATAACATCACAGCTGGGATGAGAAGAAATGCTGCAGTGTTCTAAGTTTACAAAGAGCATAAACTTGAACCTGGGAGACACTAAAAGCTTCTGTGTCCCGACTTTCACAATGAAAGTTCTTGTCAATTGTCTCCTTGTCATTTCTAAATCAGGTGTTCTAGCGAACATGCGGTGTGAACACGAGGTTATTGCCATAAATAAGCAATTATTCTTCATTTCTTATGTCCATTGTCCAATTAATGGGTAATCAAATATGCTGTTTTGAAACATGACCCAGCATCCTTTCAAGTTGTCACCATTCATTGCTTTGTTAGTTGCTGTATCTCCCCAACTTAAGTACTACATGTCCACTCATTCTTCAGACAGGATGTGTGTCATAATGCACAAGGGACTCAAAGAGTTTCACATGAGAGGGAAAAAGAAGGCAAAGCGAGCCAAAGCACGTTCTTCTTCCTCCCTTTTCTTGCTTAATAGTCCATGCAAGGTGAGCTTTGTATGCCTTTGTGAACCCAGAGAGCCCGGGGTTAAACTGAACAATCCTCCAATTAAACTGTGACTCGGAGGAACCTCAGCAAGTCAACAACACAACCTGCTCCTTCCTTCACTCTTTCTTGGTCTAGTTTCCCTGACACACACACACACACACACACACTCACAGACGCACACACGCACACACACACAAGCTCCCTCATCATACACAGACATAAATCAACCAGATGTTAAGTGCTGCTAAGGCCAAGAACCCTAGAATAATTGCGAGGATGATATTGTCCCAGAGGACCACTGAAGAAATGGTTAAATTATCAGACCATGAGGGTAAGGTCTGCTCACACCCTTTCCTCGCTTTCTATAGAGAGCTGCTTTTTTGACCTGTGAGTGGAAATCCCATTGTGCAGTATTAACCAATTCACTGTAAAAGAGCAGGAAGCAAGGTAATATTACAGTCCTTTTGGTGTCAAGGTCCAGAAACGCTTCTCATTGAGTGTATGATGGGCATTTTAAGCAAAAGTGCAATTCAATTTTTGCTGATATTTGAAAATAATTACAAGACCCACCAATTACATCAGTCAGACTCATGCATTTGATCATATTCACATTCAGATGCAGGAAAAGGCTCTGGAGCCTCATTTATAAACACTGCATACACTCAAAACTGGGCTTGAAACTGGCGTTTGCCTTTTCCCACACAAATTAGAGATCTAAAGAAACAAACATGAAATAAACACAAAATGTGTGCACCGGTAAGCAAACTCTGAGCCAGGTGTACGTACATTTTGGAAGCATGGGAAACTAGTGACAGACGATAACTGAACTGAACTGAAGCCTACATATACATACTGATTACACATGACATTACACACTGAGCGTGCTTCGCTCCTCTCAGAGAACCCCACACACTACATGATTTCTAGACGCAAATATTTAACATGTTCATACGGCCTTCCGTGTGGATCGGACCAGATAAAATCACTCTTAGTACACCCCACACCACAGGAAAATCAAACATGATGTCATTTGCAAACATAAGACAGTCGGGCTTTTGCTAGCTTTGATCATAAGGGGGAGATCGGGACAAAAATCAGCCCTATTATCCTGTAGTTCAGGGGTCCCCAAACTTTTTTCCTGTGAGAGCCACATGACTGTTCCATTCTCTAATGAAGGGCCGGAGTCAGTTTGTAACAGAAAAAGTGTGACAATCGCAGGGGTGCCTAAACGTAAACATTTATCATTTTCCAGAAAGCCACACATAACCAAATATTAGCAGGCTGTGGTTTGGGGACCACAGCTGTAGTGTGTACCCGCCTTAACACAGAAACCACAGAGCCTCCAGTTTTCATTCATAAATTTCATGATCGTGCATTTATCATCAAGTGTGGTTTTCAGTTTTGATAAAAAATGCTTGCATTAAGACACAGAGCGCACATAGTCACACAATTCCCCTCCTCCATACTCAGCACATCTCTGTCAGCTGCGTATCTGACATGATCGTTAGGCCCATATATCCTCAGATTTAATGTGACAAACAATTAGAATGAAAAGTCAAACCTTTGATTAATAATAATACAGATGAGGCAGACTGCTGTCTGACACGTCCTCTCTGAAAATATATGAAGAAGTCAGAGTGGCTTCTGTAAACATGTAAACATGGCAGATCTACTCCTGCCTAATGAAGAATGGTGGATGTTCTGTCTCATAGGACAGAATGAATGCAGCACTGACGTGGTGTCATTCTCTGGTTTTTGTGAACTTTGTGATCCTCTGCTGCATTAAACTACCATAGGTCCATTTTATCCCTCACTTCATTTACATACTCCTCTGTTTCTGGGTCACAAAGGTTTGTTTCCTCGTCTAAACTTCTGTTTTTGGCTGGAAACCTTTAATCTGCTGCTCATTCGTGCACATTTTCATTCACGAGTTAAATCATCAATAATTTACAAGGTGTGAAGAAATTAGCAAGGTGTGGGACAATTAGTCCGATTAATGGAAATGTAAAAGCTGCAAGGATGATTGATTTATACACCTCAATATTCATGAGGAGCTTTGCGTTGACCATTTATGAGTGATTAAGGGCGGGCAGGGGGTGGAATTTGCGGCTTCTCCACATCCACATTTCTCCAAGTGGATCCTGGTTTATAAAGGGAACAATGCGTGCAGATGTGCATACAAACGGTTTTATAAATCTGAATCATTTTGTTCATACATACATTTGTAGTAAGGATTCGACGCACTCTTTTATAAATGAGGCACATGAACTTTGACACCACATGTTTTTTATGATAAGCAAAATTTCTAAAGGCGCACAAGAAGTTCAGGTGAACTTAAATTTTTCCCAACACAAGGCTGTGATAAGTCATCACAAAACATCTGATGGAGGGTGAGCACAACAACAACAACAACAACAACAACAAAGTGACGCTCCTCAACATCCATCTATTTTAGGAGCTTTTGTCTATCAGAGCCTCTCAGTCTTCCTCCTTTGCTTCCTCGCTCTCTGCTTCATCGAGCACCACAGTATAAATAAAGAGCCACTGTTATTAATTCATGGCTCTCTTTTTTTTTTTTCTTGACAAATGTTTGCAATATAAATTCATCTGATTAATCATTGATGGGCAGCAAACGCTGGACTAGAGGGTGTAGAGGACTGCGGGGGTCATGTCGTCTGATCTGTGGTGGGATCAAGCTGCTCTAGAAGTTGAGTTTCCCACAATTGGACTGTGCTTGGATGAGCTGCCCAGTTTTATTAACAGCATTTTAAGTGCATAACCTCATGGCTGAGATCCAGGTGAGAGGATTAGAGTAGTTTGAAAGTAACAGGTAGCCTGCTTAGCGAATCAGGAAATAAGGAACTTAAGAAAAACTTAACCCACATCTTCATTCTGTGGGAAACTTTGAAGGATGTTGTACTAGTGGCTGTTTTCCAATCCTCTTTCCCAAAGAGAGAGGGTGTGAGAGGCCTGCACTAGTTCATTGATCTCTCTTGAAAAAAACCCAGAATGAATATGAAGGAATAGACAGCAGAGCGATCGAGCTGTTGAGCTGAGATTTGTTCTTATAATACAAAACCTTTTTTAGTATCCACAACATCTAATTTCACCTGAACATCAGTGTTAGTCATGAGTATTCATAAGAGAAGCTGTTGTGTAGTTATTATTGTATCATCAAATACAAAACAAGCTACTATGTGAAGAATTTATTGACTTTGAAAACATGAAGTAGACTAATTGATTTCTCAAAGGCATTGTCTGCAGTCAAGTCTGCTTTATCACTTAGATTCACAAACCGCTGCTAAACAAAAGCCATCAATACTTCAGTGCCTGGAGTTTCAAAGACTCAACGCTTTAACTACACTTGACACATTGATTCTTTTTATGCAAATGGTGAAACTATTCAGGTTCACTCTAAGCATGGAATTAGCAAACAAAATATTTACTATAGTGACTTGAAACCACATTAGTATTACCTCGAGTCGTGTGTGTAAAATCTATCCTCCACAGGGCAGATATTTAATTTTTCACTCCTTTTCTTTGTGTGTGAGTGTGAGTTCTATGTGTGTGTGTGTGTGTGTGTCTTTAAAAGAGGCTTGGTTAAATCAGTAAAGATCTAAAAGGGGAAGGGGGAGGCAAAGTTCTGAGCCTGAATTAATTCCCAAACTAATTGCAGGCAGACTTTCCAGGGGATAAAATGCTGAAATCCTAAGTCCTAAAACCCACGGGCTCTCTCTCACTCTGAGTAAACCCCAGTGATGATGTACATAATTTATACTGTCAGTGTATGTTTGAAAAAAAGAAGAAGAGGAAGAGGCAAAACACAAGGGGAATGACTCAGTGGCCTAGATGCATGTTTCCTTTTCGGGGTTTCCTCCCCCCTTGTCTTTCTCTTTCATTTTGGCTGATGAGTCCCTCTTTCTTTCTAAAAGGCCAAAGGAGGGAACAAGGTTTTAGTTTGCATGCAGAAGCTTATCTGGCTGAATCATATCCACTCAGGTGTAACATCTGGATGGGTCAAAGTGTCCAGCATACCTCAGGTAGTTTGACCATAGACTGTATAACACATGGACATAGCCTCTATGACGTCACCCGTCTGTTCCTGATACAGTCAAATGGAGCCAATCACTGGACAGGATATGACGCAGACTTTGAGCTTGTGTTCCAACAGCTACAGGGCGCCAATCAGTCACGTGAACTGAGCTCAGCCTCTGATTGGACAAACCCATAAACCTAATATCGTCTAAACTGCAGAGTTAGAAAAAAATCCACTCACCGTACAGCATGTGCAGATAGTGAACTCAGCGTTTCAGACCCAAGCTGTTTTTTTAACCAGGCTGTAAATATGTTTTTTAATGCTGTAAAAGTCAGTTTTTTTGTCTTAATGTGTTTGTGACTTCTGGTCTTCCTGCAGCCAGGCTCTAGTGGATTCTCCATGAACAGCAACTTTTAGCACTTCTGCATAGGTTTCATTTTTCTCTGCCGGATGCTGTCTCTTGGGTTTGACACATCAGAGCAAATAAGAACAATGTGCAAACTTTCATATTAGCATTAGCAAGCTAAGTTTATGGAACCACTTACAGACTTTGACACATGCTCATCTCCTTGTTTCTGTCCCCTTCTCTTCTCCTTAAACTCAAAGCCATGGGCTCCTCTGGGAAAATGACTCCTTGGACATTACTGGTCGATGCAGGACATTTTTTTATCCACAGTGTTATGATGTTGACAGCTCTGGTAATCTTAGCTGTAACTGTATAACCGTGAATCACAACATCCTCCTCTGTCTCATGAGACCCTGGCAAAGAGCTGCATGACATCAGAGTTTTCCCTCCAAGAACACGGCTCTCAGTGAAGTAAGAGAGGGTGTCTCGGACTTTCAGTGAAGAGTTCCTTCGCGCTAGTGGACTTCACTGCTTTTGAATTGGCTGATTTGTGGTCACGACTGCTCGCTGATTTTGGCAAACATTGACAGACTGATGATGGAAGGAAATGTCTGAAAGGACTCAGGAAACGAGTCTCAATTCTTTTTCTGTTCACTCAGTACCACTCACTCTCACACAGATAATGGCATCTCAACCTGTTTGTTAATTTTAGTATCTTTAGTATTTTATCATGATGCAACAACAACAACAAAAATCTCAGGAAGTGGCTGCATTTCCTGCTCTCTGTGGTAATTTCTCTTTCACACTGCTTTCACAGAGCATGCAATCGGCCTCTACTAATCTTTCTGCTGCTCCTGATTGGAAAATCCTGTTGGGCTTTAGAGTAGCACTTCACTCCACGCTCAGCCTTCCTTTTTACTGATACAAATACACACACACACAAGGCTGAAACTAGATCAGCTGGTGTGTACTTCCAATAGAAGATGAGAAGAAGTCCCTGTGTGTGTGTTCATGTACACTGCTGATTAAATGACTCCAGCGCGTCGTGTGATGATTACATGCGTTCTTAGTGTTACGTGTGCGGCTGAGTACATGTGCAAGGCGCATGTGTGTTTGCACATTTTCTCCTTTACACTCAAACTCCCGGGTTCTCTCATGCATTTTGCATGGCCTTGTGGGAAAGCAGAATGAGGCTACAGCAGCAAGATGACTCACGAGCCAGTGAAGGCATTTGACCACAGGCACTTGTTACTGCGGTGTCGGGGACACAGCGAGGAGCTGCCCCGCTCTATTCTCCTGTAAGGCACATACGCAAAGGGTTCCTGAATCTGAGAGAGGCTGGAATAGTCAATGTCAGGGGCTCAAACCTCAGCCATGACACAGCGGGGGCAAATCATAGTTAATCTATACAGCTGTCATGCCGTCGTGATGTCAAACAGCCACACACTGATCACTATGACTGCTTACTGTCTTGTCTCACACCATTTATGAGCTGGTGTGAGATCAACAACCTGAATGTTTATTTACAAGTGCACAACATGTAGCTTTCACATTTGATTTGTTGTGTTGTTGTTGACATCTTTAAAAATGGCCTCAACAGAAGAACCAAGAGAAGACACAGAAGAGGAGACTTTGGTGTCAGAGAGGAATAGTACATCAGTTGTCTGGACCTATTTTGGATTTAGGGAAGAAGATGCAGCAGAGCGCGAGTTATTGTGCAAAACATGCCTGGTTACAATAGCTACAACAAGGGTCAACACTACAAACCTGTTCTAGAGTTTAAGAAAGCAGCACAAGGACATGTATGACAACTGCATGGCTAAAACCCCGACCAGCAAGGACAGAACTGTTTATATGTTGACAGGATCCTTTGTTGTGCTGGTCATACTGTCAAACTATAGAATGATTTATTGCTTTAGTTTAGTGAATAATGCAGAGGATAAACACCCCCCCCCCCACCCCCCAAAAAATAAATAAAAATTGCATGCTAAATCACAATATTAGTCCTAAAAAAATTGCAATTAGATTATTTTCCAAAATTGTCAGCCCTGGTTTCACCCATTATCTGTGATCCTGAACTGTGTTTTTTACATTTTTGTTTACCTGGTGTGTTTGGGTGTGCAGCAGAGGAGTATTTTTGCTGCAACAATGAAAATCAATACAGCTGGGAATTGATAGTGTCATAAACAGGCCCCAGGTTATCGCCTAATCGATGCAGCCATCTCGTCACCAGCTGAGCCGGGCTGAATATAGCCAATCGCAGCAAGTGTTACACACACATTGATGGAAACACCAGCAGTTATTGAATGTCCTGTCTTTGGTGTTCACACCAGTTTAGCACAAACAACAGCTCTATGTGTTACCCAGGGCCAATAGAAATGACCTCAGTGGCTGAACCTCATTGACATTTACCCGTAATTGTTGTCCTGGCTCTTCTTCTCTCTTTTTTTTGTGAGTCATTGTAGAGGGGGTGACTCAGTCAGATATAACCTTGGTATTCTGCAACAACACAATCTTGTTGGACTTTTTTTTTCTTTTTTGGCCAGCCAGTATAATCGGTTTGCATACTCACTTTTGTGGGAACCATCAATTTGAAAAAAAAAACTGACAAGATTCACTCCTGAAACATGAAAGAAAAAATAACTGTTTTTTGTGCAACACTGGCATCTTTATTAACCGACTTCTCAGAGCATTTCTGGGACACTATTACTGAAGTCTGTTGATCCAAGCAGTTATGTAAACTAAGTTATATACTAGTTTCCTTTCTCTACCAGCTTCTCCATTCAGGCCTCTCTGTATTAGTCATATCCTCAGTCAGGCCTCTCTGTTCCATGATCGACCTTTCACTTCACCACATTGACATATGAGCTAGGAGTGTTGTAAGAAAAAAAAGAAATCACTGCATCAGCCAGGTTTCTCACATTTTCAGTCAACCTAAATCTCACAAATTTAGATCCTTGTAAACACTTTAATTTAATTTTTCCCCTCAAAATATTCTCCAGGCGAGAAAATAATTTGCTTTGTGCTATTTTTGATTTTTCTGTCACAGTGTGGCATGCAAGAGTCGGGGAAATGTCCCAGTGGGAAATCTGTCCAAAAGTCGAATAACGATGTGTTGTTTTATTTTTAGATAGATTTTAAGTTTTCTTTTCCCTGAAGTCTTTTCAAAAAACTGCAGTGCCTGAAAGTTTGAGTTTTTTCCCCTTGTACTAATGCTAGATTTTCACACACATGTACAGAACAATCCTGCTTTTCTGTACTTGAAAATCTGAATTTGTAAATGTTGCAAAGAAAGTGAAAGTAATCACTTTTCAATCGCTATCATCACTCTTTTCCTATGACATTATACCATTAACACCAGTCTAAACATTAAATCCGTGGTACCGCTGTTTGAGCTTAGTGTCGTAGCTGTTCATTTTTGTATTGAAGGCTTAGCTGGTGCAGACAGATTCTGACAGAGTCTCTCTTGAACCCAGTGACCCCTCAGGTCAGTGTTGGATGGATTAAATTTGGCTTGCGTGCGGTCTGATGCTTTACAGATTACACCCTGTTAACCCTCTGATTGACTGGTCTCCAGTCACCCTGTCCAGACATTAACCCCTGATACAAGCTCATTAGCCAACAGGGCTACCACCTGAGCAGGCCACCATCAATGAGGAAGAAACAGGAGAGGGAGACTATTGAATGCCATTGTGCTTTTAGGGGTATAGGAGTGGGTTCATCAAGTCTATGAGTTATTTTTGTTTTTTGATTGGGGGGGTGGTATTTTGGTATGAACTGATTTGAGAATCAAGAACCCACAAATGTTTGGGTTTTTTTTCCAGCCTGGACTTTGAAGTGGAAAGCTTGGTGACATGAGTCAAGAATTGTTATTAGAATCCAACCTTGGATTTTTGGGACCGATAGCGATATTGGGGGCTAAACAAAAAAAGAAAGATAATAGAATAACATAAGATTTTAAAAGTATCCGATATATCCGCCATTATATGAACTAAGAACATTTATATACACAGGATATGTGTTGTACATGAACACAAATTCTTAACCCTAACCCAAAATATGATCCAAGGCAAAGAAGCAGAACACTACTAAATTAACATAAGGATCTTTAACTAGTAACACTGCATTACGACTATGGACACACTGATTTTACAAAGATGCAACTTACACAACTTCAAAAACCCCACTTATTTTTATATGACTGGTGCCAAAGCAATATAAACTCCACACAGCAAAAAAGTAATATATTGACTGATATTGATTCATCGGTAACGCGCTATAATCAGCCCAATTAATCAGTCGGGCTTTAATTGTTATAATTACAGTTTATAGAGGAATGGCATTTCCTTTCAGGTAGAGGTAGGCAGTATGGCAAAAACAACAAAAACATCACGTTTTTATTGCAGATTCATGATCTTGATGTGTTGCCAGTCTTCAGATTTATTTTCAAGACTATTATGTGAGTAACTGACTTGTTCAACCTTACACCTTTACAAATTTCAGAGTATTTGTAACAGATTTAATCTGTCAATATGGCCGACTCTTGCCAAGTACATTTCTTGCTCTATAAGAAAAACCCAGGGAAAGTGCACTGTCGTTAAACAGCTAGCTTTTCAAGCTAACATCAAGCTGTTTCTGAAGCACTACTCAGTATGTGGCTTTTTATTTTGGTTATGAATGTACACATGGATTTCACTTTGATTTCTCATCATTGGACCTTTTTATTTTAGTTCAATTTAAGGCTGTCCTCATGGCAAATAACACACAGAAGTCTGCTTGCCCTACACACCCATAGGAAATTGTCATTCCACATACTCGCACTGTACGTACTCTTGCTGACCCACAGCCAGAAGCCAAGCTTATGTAGGATAAAATTGGTCCAAGTTGGATGGAGAGGATCTGGGTTACAGAGTCCACAGCTGTTTATTTTTCTGTCCTTTCACTCAGAACAGTGTCTCTCTCTGCTCTGCTAACAAGCTCCTCAAGCTATGCCTCCTCTGCAGACACACTGCTGTTGGGATGATTCAAGTGTTATATTTACTCCAAATTCTCCAGGGGACAGTGACTAAGGTAATGCTGTTAAGGTACAGCCACTTCAAATTCATTGAGGGATTATTATGGACATCATTTTCATAAAATCCAACACGTGCACGTTGGTGTTTGTCCGGTGAGTCAGCTTAGAGGAGGTGGCGCTGGTGGAGTCGTGCTTTCAGAGTAATGAACCAGGACTGTGCTGGGCCTACGAGGGTTTTCAAAAATAATGTTTAACTAAAATGAGCGCCTGAAAGAAGAGGAATTACATAAAGATCTAACTCCCACATGTGGACATATGTCTTACTGCAGGCACGTTTTGAGGACACATGGTGTTACCTGGAGCCCTCACGATATAAAGCAGTAAGATGTCAGAGAGGAGAGGAATGACCGTTTTTATTGTGTGATTTTTAATCCTGGAAAAGATTTGTCCACCTAAAAACAGAAGTTATGTGTCTTCAAGTTGCTTTAACAGGTCTGTCCAGGTGTTTTTTTTATTTTTATTTTTTTTCACCTAAGGTCTTTATAGAAGGATTAACCCTTAGGATCCCAAACAGTTTCTGATCGTGTTTTTGCTTCTGTCACGTTTTCACTCTCTGTAGTCTCATTTTTCACTGCAATATGAAGTCCTGCTCCTCTATGGGCTCAGGATTACTCAACAATATTCCCTGAGCAGTATAACATCATCAGAATACAATAATTATGACAACATTATTACAAGATATTTACTCTACAAACAATTTACAGTCAGTACTGTCACGACTGTTTACACAGTTTACAGTCTACACTGCAGAGGCATCGTGACGATCTGTAAAGAAGTTTCTGTCAATAATGAGACAGAAAGTTTTTGCCTGCAAGACAACGCCATGGGACGCAAAATTCAAAGAAATTTTTAAGTGCAACTACAGTGTGAATGTGGATCATTCAGGGCTTACTGAAAGCATTAAAGAGCTCTGAATTATTTGTGTTTTTATTTTTTTAAAGAATTTATCTACCGCAAATGCGATGTTGATTAAATTCTCCGGTCTACTTTGCTCACTTTAGACATGTTTCTAACATCACTTGTGATGCATTCAGGTACCTTTGAGAATCTGACATTTACCCCATTTTTTCAGTTTTTGGATCGGACAAACAGTTTGTAAATGCCGGTCGTTTAAAAGTAAGAGGTGTTTTGATCCCACCAGCACGATTGGGATCCTGGGGGTTAAAGGATTTTACTTCGAAGCATCCGGTTCCCCGTTTTTGTTGCACTGAATTCTTCATACCAAAAAGTGTGCTTTCTTGCTCTTCAGCTCTCTGTCTTGTTATCTGTGAAAGTGTGTGTATGTGTGTAACCTGTTGATCCTTTTAACACTCAATCCCTGCTCATGGTGCCCTCGATGAGCAGCCCCTGTGCCTCTCCTCCTCCCTCACTTTCTCTGATGTGCAGAAGTGTCTGTGAGGGACTGTTGAATGATTTAACAGTACGGTGACGGCGCTCTATGACACTGCACTCAGTGTGTTGGCTTGTTTCATTCACTGTGTGTGTGTGTGTGTGTGTGCGTGTGTGTGTTGTTTGAATCCATCGAAAGGGGAGGGGTTTGGAAAAAGACACTGCAGGGATTGATTTTTTTTTCTGTGTGAAAGACTGTGTGGGTTTGGAATAAGCAAGACAGTAGACCACACACTATTGACCAGGTTGAAAAAAGAAAGCTCAGCTGAAAAGGCGCGAGCACTGATAGTTGCCAGAGAGGATGAATGGCTTTAATAGAGAAAACTCCAGGCTTCACTCCAGGGGCACAGACACACACACATTGACCCCTCTGGATTCATGGGATTGCTCTAAAAAAGCTTTCACACTGAATGAGGGATGGTCTTTGTGGCACAATGTGTGTGACCAGCGCTGTGTGTGATCAGGCACAACTGTGCCTTCTGTGAGCTTATCTCTGGGATTTTGATTTTACAGCAAGGATTTCCCAGTGTTCCCATCAGTAGTGAACCTTTTCTGATCTAGTTTTTTCTTTTTGTGATGCACTTATGCCCTGTGGAGACAACTACACAAGTACACCCTTGCGTACTCTCATGAAACTTGTTGCTATTTTATTTTTCTGGAAGGGTTTGAGGATTAACTCCTTTAATCAAAGAAAATATAATTAAAGTTCAGCTTTGTTACACTGTCAGGGACTGTTTTTTGTGTTGCTTATCCTTTTAGTTTTAAATTTAGTTAACTATTATTAGAAGAACAGGTTTAAAAAAGGGACATTCATCATGTCTTTAGTGTAAGTTAAGAAATTTGCCAGATGGCATAAAACTTCTAGAAACTGTCTCTTGTGGTGTATTGTATTTTCAGGAAGATATGCTATTTTGATGAATCTTTTAGGACTGTTTTCAAAGCCAGTCTTTCATCTTTTAACAGAAGGACTAGTAGATCAAAAAGAGTCCCTCCAGTTCTCTTGTGCAAAACTTTGTAGACTTAAAGATTAAATGTCACCACCAGAATCACAGGGTTAAACTGAAGTGTCATGATGAAAGATGTGGTTATTTGGTAAAACTGAAAAATGTGAATTGGTGCAACCACTGTTTCTTATAAAAATCTGATATTGTGCAAAAAAGTTACTGTGAGTATGATCTTATCAGTCTACTACTACTAAAATCACATTTAAAATGATTGTAAACCAAAAGACAAGAAGAGAGAAAACATTGATGTCTTTGGCGCAGTACAACAACAAAATT
Organism: Labroides dimidiatus; assembly: GCA_030710495.1. Lineage (NCBI taxonomy): Eukaryota > Metazoa > Chordata > Actinopteri > Labriformes > Labridae > Labroides > Labroides dimidiatus. Next base: position 4,973,332 of record CM061153.1, read on the forward strand.
GTCAAATTTAGAAATTAAATATTTTAAATTAGGGGTGCAATGGTACAAGTAACCCACGGTACGGTCTGTACCTCGGTATTTGGGCCACGGGATGGCACATACCTCAGTGCATGTATGGTGCATGAGGAGAACTTTTTTCTCCTAAAATGATCTCTTCATTTGGCTTGTCAGCAAAAAAACTGCATTTCTCAGTAAACAAAAATCCAGTATCACTGGTGTGCTGAATAACATAACAATTTTCTTTACAGTTAACAGTTAAAAACAAAGTACTTTCAATTCAATTCATTAAGTGGTGAAATCCTACATCCTCAACTATGGAAGACGGCTGTAAATCTTGAGCACTAAATGCTCCCACTGCACGGGTTATTCTCTTGTGTTTATCTGAAGTGGCGCGGTCAGTCTGATCATCTGAATGGACAGCTGCTGTTTCACTGGTGTTACCTTTTCAAGTTGTTCGACTGTCCTGTGTTCAGGCAGTGTAACATCAGGATGCTTACGCTGGAGATGTTTGATCATGCTGCTTGTGTTTCTTTTTAAGTATGCGACAAGTGTCAAGCAGTGTTTGCAGACAGTAAAATTTCTGTCAACAGTTTTCACTCCCTCCTCGTTGTATTTAACGGTGGGACCAAAGTTAATCCACACCGGGGATTTGGATGAAGACGGTGCTTCTTCTGACTGTTATCTCTCATCCTCTCTGTTAGTGCTGGACATGCTTATTTTTTCCCGCTTCTGCGTGTGACGTGATCCCTGCGCTCTGAACCGGGCTCAATTTACAACAGTGTGAGAGGTCAGGGGGGGTGCGTGGGTGGAGGCACAACAGTGATTGGACATTACCTCGCAGGGAGGGCTTTTCACTTGCCTGGACAGGCACCCGAACAGAAACACATTCACACACATACAGTCACACACACACACACACACACACACACACACACACACACACACACACACACACACACACACAGTGGCCTGTAAAGAATCAGAGCAAATTGAAATGCAAAACTGAAGTCCCACAGACCATAAGGTGCAGTGTGGACGGAGCGGGACAATACTTTACAGTGTCCCAGTGCATCTTCTATTTTAAATATACATTGTGATAATATTGCATAATAAATAACTTTTTTTTCATCAGTACACTTGCATAACTTCTAAGAAGGTGGATTATTCAATACTTTCCACGCTTTTGTAGCTACACCATTTGACAATTTAATGGGACTGATTGTTTAACTGATTAAAAATGGTAGAAATGTCATATAAAACACTAACACAAACAGAATTGCAAACTACACATTTAAACAAACATCTAACATGTCGTTTTAACAAGTTCCAAGCATATTTTTTGATACCAACACTTATTAGCCACTGTCCCGTATGTAGACATTAACCTGCAAGGATGCATCTTGAAAATTCTTGGCAATTTTTTAAAGTGTTTACAAAAGAATATCAGATAGTTGTAATTTAAATTTCTGTTAAAATCCTTGGAATGAAATTGGCTTGAAACATCCGTACTCTCTCAGCTTTAATGGTTTTGTCTGGTATGTGCCCGAGCCATGTTTTTTTTTTTTTTTACAGATAAATGGCCTTCAAATAAATTTTTATCTTGGACCTAAGATAAGATAGGACAATACTTTATTCGCTCAACAATGGGGAAATTTTTAGAGTTGCAGCAGCAAACAGGAAAGTGTGAAGTGCAAACATTACAATAAAAAAATATGAATGGAAAATTATAATAAGTGTAACCTAGAAAAAAATGTACCGGACTATCTGACCACAAGAAATATGTCAAGAACCAACATACAAATATGAAATGTGCATAGTCTGATGACATAAAGGTAAAAAACGAGGTGGGACATGTCCATCAGAGATGACAGGAGAAATCCTTCTATAATGTGGCCTTGTGTCTGGTGTTAGCTCTGTAAGCCATGTCTCTGTGAATAGCATGATGCTACTCTGCCCTCTGGTATTCCCTCTGGTGCTGGGTTAGCACAGCTAGCTCATCCATCTTGCTGGAAATAGATCTTACAACATTCCCCATAAGTCTCTTCTTAGCTAGCACAGCAGCGCCAGCACACTGTCCTCACCTCCTTCTCCTCAGCTTGTTGGGAACATTGACCTAGCAGGCTACAGCCTGCTAACAGCTAATCCAGCAAACGTAACCAGTTTGGTGTCCATGGCCAACAAATGAGTCATAAAGGTGATTACAGGTTCCAAATGCAAAGAAAACTAAAAAGAGAAGGAAAAAAATTGAAAAAAGGACCAACCAGGGGCTACTCAGGTAGCAGCAAGCTTAGCTCGTGCTCAAATTATTCCTGATTTTAACAACCTACTGACAGAGTGACAGAAAAAGTTTAGCCTAAGCCTCAACAAATGAGCTCAAGCAAGGCTAATTAATTCCATACGATATTCTCCCAAAAGATATTCTCCCCAGCATGTCTGTTTGAATAAGCATGTGTATGCCTAAGCGATTAAATCATCATGATGTTCAGAGTTTACATAGTGACTGAACAAATCCACAGTTTAAAGCTCCATAATGGAGAGGGATTATCTTTACCCCATAGCCTGTGGCTATTTCCAAACACCTCCAAAAGCCACAGGCTTGCTTAATATTGCATGGCTGCCACTTTACACTTAAATCCTATAAATGGACATGTGTGAGGGAAGGACGGTGTGAAAATATTTCCCACGTGTGAAGGCTTTCATGTGTAAGGCTCGGGCATGTGCTATTCTACACTGTAATACCTCGTGAGTTTGTGTGATTGAAGGTGGCTTTTCTACATCAATATGGAGATTATGATTGATATTGACCTAAAGCTTTGGGGCACAACACAAGCTGGACCCCTCTTATTAGTCTGCTGGTGTGAATGATTTGGCCCAGGACTGTTGAGAGCTACGCTATATGAACTGATATGTTCTGCTACAGTTAGCACATCATGAGATATACAGACAATTTCTGCAATATTCATGCATTACATCAATGCTTCTTGTCATACATCTGGACAAGATCTGATCCTAAAAAATCCTCAACCATGATACCCATCCCTGTATTAGACATGGGACTGATGTCCTGTGACCTTTTCATACAGAGTGTATTTATATATGTATAGGGTAAAACGGGGTTAAATAATAATATAATAATAATACATTTTATTTAAAAGCGCCTTTCAGGACACCCAAGGTCGCTGTACAGAAAGTATATATAAAAAAGATACAGATATAGATAAAAGACAACATACAGTACAATTAAAAAAATGAGGAAGGAGGTCCATGGGAAACAGTTTAAAAAGAGTAAGCATGTCTGAACAGATGAGTTTTGAGTTTGGATTTGAAGATGGGCAGGGTGGAGGAGTTACGGAGGTCCGGTGGGAAAGAGTTCCAGAGTTGCATAGTGCAAAGACGGGCAGTGGGCACAGTGAGATGGAGGGAAGACGATGATCTGAGGGAACGGGATGGAATATTAATTTGCAGGAGATCGGAGAGGTATGGAGGGGTGAGGTTGTGGATGGACTTGAAGGTGTATAGCAGGATTTTGTAAATGATTCTCTGGTTAACCGGAAGCCAGTGAAGTTGTTGAAGGACGGGGGTGATGTGGTGGGATGAGGGGGTTTTAGTGATGATCCGGGCAGCAGAGTTCTGGACCAGCTGAAGTTTATGTAGGGACTTTTGAGGGAGGCCAAAGAGGTGTGAGTTACAATAATCAAGGCGGGAAGTGACAAGGCTGTGGACGAGGATGGCGGTGGTGTGGGGGTTGAGGGAGGGGCGGAGCCGATTGATGGAGCGCAGGTGGAAGTATGCGGACCGCGTGATGTTATTAATGTGAGACTGAAAGGATAGTGTGCTGTCGAGGATGACACCCAGACTCTTAACCTGAGGGGAGGGGGAGACTAAGGAGTTGTCAATAGGGAGAGAGAAAGTATTAACTTTGGATAGTGTGGATTTGGAGCCAACGAGTAGGAATTCAGTTTTATTGCTGTTTAATTTTAAAAAGTTTGAGGTGAACCAAGACTTCTGATTCCAATTCTGTATAATTCCATAGCAAAATTTATGGTGAGATTTAATGAGTCTGACAACCAAACCATGTGTTAACTAACCCCATTCTCCCCTAAACCTTTTCTGTAATATCTAAGAGTAGCTGATACAGATCAGGCTACAAACAAAGTATGTTGTGTTAACAATGGGGTAAAAATGTTATTCATGTTTTACAACAACACAGAGCTACGCTGTGTGCTAAGCTAATCTAAATTTATACTGCCTGAGTTTATATTAAAGCTTAAGGTCATTGTGTGTAAATATGTTTTTTAGTTTTTCCTGTCATAATAGTCACAACTGAAAGCTTCACAAGCTGTAATTTTTAAAGTTTGAACCATCCAAAGCACAAACCCCCTGGAGTCATCACGGCATAGTTTTAAGCTTTTTTGCTTTAAGACAAACAGATGAAATCTCTTCAAATAAACTACAGATTTGGACTCCGCCCGGGGTTTCAAAGTTGGTGGATCGGCCACTTATTCGCCTCCTATTTGTCCCTCAATCCACAAACACCCACATTTATGCTGGCATTAGCCTTAAAGCTAATCTAAGAAGGTAACAGTCTTCAGTGTGTGCGTGTGTGCGTGTGTCTCAATAATGTCACTAAGCTGCAAAGATGAGAGCTGCCCCAAAGTCCCCAAATCCTTCTTTACAGCATACAGTTTGTATACGTGTGAGAGCGTGACTGTGTCTCAGTGTGTATTTTCCACTGTGTGAAAATGAGTCACAGCTATAAAAATCCACACCAACCCTGGCAGGATAATCAGGACATAATGTTTAGTTTCTTTCTATCTCTGTGGATTAGTTTATTTTCATCCAGGGAGAATTTTGCGTATTGTGAAAATCGCCTGGTGTTTGGTTGTCTCAGCTTTATTCAGAGCGGTATTTCTCTGTGGGACGTTTGATTTCAAGCACACCACGCTCCAGCGTGACTCACAGAGAGCTCACCTCAGTCATCATCCAGCTCTTTGGGAATCCTCAAGTGACACTGAGACTCATTACTGTTGATTTAAATTCAGGCAAATCTGTGCTCAAAGTTTAGATACAGACGGATAAAGAAGCACATGTTTTTTTATTTGTTTACTTTGTTTTGTGCAAATAATCTCATTCAGTCAGACATTAAGTCCAACATTTCTGACAAACTGATATCTAGTGAGCACTTATTTGGATCTGTTAATTTTTACATAATTCCCCAGGTAGTCATCCAGGTAGTGATGTTATCATGGAAACATGAAGGAGCAAGGTTCACAACATCAATTCACAAACTTTCTGAACCCTGAGCTGGACAGAAAGAGGCTTGGGCTTGGCCAGAGTCTTTGTTTGATACTTGATATCACACCCAGCGTGATGAATAGTTTGGCTGATTCCTCTGAAAGCTGTTCTATTGGATTGTTTTGCCCATGAACACAAATGCAATACAAGATTGTCGAAACAGTTTACTTTGCCAAGATCTGCCTCGAAAATCGACGGCTCGTGACTCAGAATCCATGATTCATATCTGAGTGTGTGTCATGCAACAGGAGGAATGGAAAGTAGGAGTTGGATGTCAGGATTTTTATCATTAGCTTGAGCATCAGAAAGCTTGTTGTACTTTTGTACAAGGGGTGGTGAGATTTTATTGATGTTACAGCACAGTACAAACCTACACTGTACAATTCTAACTCTTGAGGCACAGACAGAGTAAGTTTCAGACCTTCAGATTGAGGACATCTGACACCCAAATGTTACTCTGTCAAGAACACAAAAGCAGAATTTTCTGTTTCTGTGACTAAAATACTATTCGCAAAGGATTAGTAGTATGTGAAGACTGCTAGTAATTTTACAATTACCCCTCACGCCAGTTTTTGGGGTTGTGCATTCTCACGGGATAGGTCAGCCTGTAAATAATGTGGCGTTTCTGATGCTTCTGCCTGAAACAGACCCACCATGCTTCACTCTGCAGCACACAGCTAATAAAGGAGACGACGTCCACTTATGGCTTCAGTCAAGCAATGTGCTTTAAAAAGTTATATGCAGAATAAATTTAATTATCTCAAAAATTAAAAGCTACTACACAAAAGATCAGTTCCTGTTGAGTCCTACCCCTGAAATTCAATGATCAGTCGACACGCCTGCGTGAGTGAGTTTGCAAAGCAACAATAAATAAAGTGCTGCGATCTTACTTTAATTCTAAAGCCTTCAAAAAGAAACGTAGTTCACCTTGTGTTTTGCTGATGACACCCTGTTAGCTCTACAAAAGCAGTGAACTCGTTCTTTACCACAGTCTGCAGTAAAGCTTTTTTTTCTTATTTCCAGTGCTGCCTGAATCACTTTTGAGCAGAAAATGTTCAGAAAAAGCTGCAAAGACAGTTTTAAGAAAATATCCCCAACTGGTTTATTTTAACCACAAAGCCAGCTGTTAACCAAGCTAACTAAGCTGTTAAACCAGCTAACTAAGCTGTTAACCCAGCTAACCAAGCTGTTAACCAAGCTAACCAACCTGTTAACCAAGCTAACTAAGCTGTTAAGCAAGCTAACCAAGCTGTTAACCAAGCTAACCAAGCTGTTAATCAAGCTAACTATCTGTTAACCAAGCTAACTAAGCTGTTAAGCAAGCTAACCAAGCTGTTAACCAAGCTAACATCTGTTAACCAAGCTAACTAAGCTGTTAACCAAGCTAACTAAGCTGTTAACCAAGCTAACCAAGCTGTTAACCAAGCTAACCAAGCTGTTAACCAAGCTTACCAAGCTGTTAACCAAGCTAACCAAGCTGTTAACCAAGCTAACCAAGCTGTTAATCAAGCTGACCTCTTGTTTATCCGATGCAACCTTTGTCCTTTCTTTTTGGAAAATGTGCAAATACTGAATCAAACAAGAAAAAGGAACATCATTTTGTTCAAAGTTATGGAAATAAATGTAAGGTCAGTACACACCTTATCAAAATTTTAAGACCAGTTGAAAAATTGCAAGAATTTACATTCGTCACTGTTGGATCTTAAGAACATTCTGAGTAGTTTCACAGATCTGACATGACTGACTTGATTTCCTAGAAGTGACACACAGGTTTGATTCGTGGTATTAAACCCAAATCCAGATTTTGTTTTTGATACTTAAGCGTCTAGAGCGGAAGCCGATAGTTGTTTAATTACTCTGCCAATTGCCAGAAAACTAATCAGCCACAAATCTTAGTAATCCGTTCATTCATTTATCCAAGTAAAACTGCAAGTTGGTTTCTGGTTTCAGCATTCAGTGTGAGCCTTACAGCTTTTGTTGCAGTTTATATTTGTCAAGTGGATAAACTGAAGTTAGTTTTAAATTTCTGATCTGATAAAACCAGAGGTTTCAAGTCTTCAAGGAAGGCTCTGGAAATGAGTCTTTTTGTGTTTGGTTAAGCTGATAATTTAATGAAATTATTGTTAAAAATAAGGGGACACAAAGAAAGGCTTAACTCTTCCACTTTTCCCTCACTCTTTCCCCTGATCTGTCTTTACCTTCCTCCTGTTGGTTGGACACAAATGCCAGGCCGGTCAGAGTGAGCGAGGCTGAGGAGAAGTGCAGCCACAGCTTCCCCAGAGGCTCATGCAAGCGTCAGTTTGTGTTATAAATCATTCAGGGACACTCAGAAGGGGCGCACAATACATTTTTATCCTTCCACCCTCATCCCTCCATCCTCTCTTCTTCTTTTATTATTGAATGCGGTTCCTCTGAGCTTCCAATCTGCCGCTCGGCTGGATCAAAAAGAGAGAGGAGGAGGGAGAGGTTGGAGAGGGTGAAACCAATAAGACCAGAGGCCTGGATGAGAAACGGATAAAATAAGAGAGGTGGAGGAGGAGAAGAAAGGGGCGGCTGCAGTTTGATTTCACACAGGAATTAAGCAGCTCAGAGCAAAGGTTGTTGGGTCGTTTATGTTGTGAATTATGAATCAGCCATGCTTCCTGATTGTTGATGTGATTGTAAACAACAGTTGGTTTTGTAAATACTGATGTACGTAAAGTTGAGGGTCACGCTGATCTCTGGAGATGCTGCACCACCTGCTTGTCAAACTGAAACAGTTCAGAGGCTGATGGCACTCTGCTGTCAGAACAAGTTGCCCAGATTTGTTGTGTATGTGTGGGTTTAGTGTGTGTGTGTGTGTGTGTTTGGGGGGGGGGGGGGGGGGGGGTGAAAAATATTGAATTATTGCTTGTGGGAGTGTGTGCGTGCGTAAGCTTGTGTTTGTCCATGGTGCTGTGTGGTTGTGTGGCGTCCTTGAACTTGTGTGTTTGAAAGAGGGAAAAAAAAGAGGACGTGTTGAGCTGCAAACAGGAGGCCCTTCCCCTCAGATTAAAGGCCATGACATGAAGTGTGAGATACAAGTGCATTATGGGATAGACATTTAGCTCCCTGTGACTCAGAATATGAAATACTAAACATGAATATAAAGTATAAAATGAATAAAACTTACTGATTTTTAATTGTTTTCTTAAATATTTTGCTGACCTTTTCAATGATTATTTGTATGTCTACAGGAAGCACTTTGAATTGCCTTGTTGCTGAAATGTGCTATATAAATATACTTGCCTTGACTTACCAACCCTGCCTTTAACATTATATCAGCTTTTTTGGCCATGATGCAGCTTAAAGTTAAGAAATCTGCCTACGATCTCACTTTAGTTTAATTCAGCTGCCTGCAAATGGAGATCTGCTCCATCAGCACAATTTGTTACATTTAAACCCTCATGGAGATATTTATTCAAAGGTGGAGTAGAAATGGGAATATTTAGGCCCCATTTATACAACATCAGTATCAGGATGAAACACAGAAGTTTTGCTGCATTTCGGCCTCTGGTTTATATGGAAACGCCATTTCAGGCGACCTAAAACGCACCTTTTTTAAAACACCCTCCAGAGTGGAATTTTTCTGAAACGCTGCAGCTTCCGTTCCCGTATAAACAGCGAGCCAGAGTTCTCAGTGAAAACACTGACTTCACGCTCCATTTTGCGCGTGCGCATTTCACTTTCTTTGTGGGAACTTTTGCGAACTGGACAACAACAACGGTTAAATGGTGGACTTGCCGGGTTGTGTTTGTGCTGCTGAATCTGCTGACTGCTTTTCAACAGAATGTTCATCTGTTGCTCCACTTCTGCACTCAGATAAAAAGCATTTAACATATCCACCAGACGATCAGCCCACCTCTTCTTCGACGGCAGACTACCAAAAGACCTTACAGTTATATCGCCACCTACAGGCCTTGTATGCAAACTATAGTGTTTTCAGTCCTTCAGCGTTTCTGTATAAAGACTGCTCCTGCCTTCTTTTCCCTGTCAAAACCTTTTCATTTTTTGCTAGCTAGCAGCTTGATAACAGGCGTAAACTGCCAGTTGACACAGATGATGACATCATCATGCCCAAATTTGAACTGTCACATGACTTGTGGTTACGTACAATCTGAAACTTGAGAATCTGATGATTACGCAGTTTACGTTTTGTACGTTCAGGACAAATGGTTATATTAAAAGAGCAATTAAAAAAATAAAAATTATTTGATTCTAATTTTTTCCCCTTTCCTCCATTTTTCTGGGGCCCCCCTAGCACCCCCTGGTGACCCCCCAGGGGGCCTCGGCCCCCACTTTGAAAACCACTGGTTTAGAAGGTAACAAGTTTGTCCAATCAGAGGCTGCGCTCACTTCACGTGACTGACAGGCGCCCTATAGCTGTTGGAAAGGAAGCTCAAAGTCTGTGTCATATCCAAGGTGGCCCCATTCGATGATTGGCTTTATTTGACTGTATCAGGAACAGACGGGTGATGTCACGGTAATACCAACATTCTACGGTAACGTTAGTTACTTTGTTAGCTAAATGCACACATCTTTCCGGGAATCAATCCTATGACCAGTGCAACAAGGAAAACATCCTCTGCACACAAGGCACCTGCTCGAATAACTAAGCTAAAATTGCACCCCAATTTCCCCCCATTTTACTTTTCCATAAAGCCAACTCAATGAGTTTTAGTTTTTCTTACCTGCTTGCCAGCATCTACCTGGAGATCAGTTTTCACTTGGATGAAACAGTGACACAGACGGGCCAAAAGATCTCAAATCTAAGGATTTTAAGGGTGATTTTTTCCACTGTGTAATAATCTAATACTCGTGTATAAAGACTTCACTCTGACTGGTGTTATATATTTGTGGTAACCATCTCCTTCCAATAAATGAGAACATATTTCCTGAACTTTCTGCTGTGAAGGTGTCATCGTTTCTGGAGCTGATTAACAAAGAGATCATGGCTGTGGATCCTGGACTTGTTAAGAGGATAATAACTGAGAGTCATTAAAGAGATTTTCACTGGCCGTTGTTGAGTCATTCCACCATCTGTTATTGGTGAGCAAATCTGAAAGCTTTTTCTCTGTTTGCACTGGAAGGACGTTGCTTTTATCCCGTTCCTTTTTGTATTTTACATACCGTAAATGAAACTCCGTATTGTCTTCTAAAACTTGACTCGTCAAGTTGTGTTCAGTGTTGTGTTTTTGAATGCGGCACTCGCAAGACAAGGAGAAGTCAAAGTGTTTTTTGGCATTTAGGAGTTTGCAGAAGTTGGACTCATCCACAGTGTGCATCAGATCTACGTCAGTGCCTGAGAGACAAATATAGACGGTGTCATTTAAAGTCAGGTTTACTGCTGCCATTATTGCTGATGTTACTTAAATGTCAGATACAGGTTGTTCTCTTTTTATTAAAAAAAAGCTTCTTCGTGTAAAAGATGTCAGAAAACAATGTTTAATAACATTTTTGTTTCTGTCCACAGCCCACAAATATTGTGTATTAGAGAGAAAAACTGGAATCAGTGACTTTTTGGCAAATCTGGGAAAGAATAATAGATTTTTTTTTCTTCTCTCTGACCTCAGGTGAAATTCCAGCCATGAGGAAAATCAGCAAGAAGCAAACTCTGCACTGAATCCAGGACGGTAGAAAAGGAAAGAGACAGAGGATATTCAGAAAACCTCTTTACACATTTCACACAGGTAGGTGCAAACCTGACTCTGTAACCCTTTCTTCATCAGTGTCTGTTTTTCATCGGTGTACCCATTTGATTTATGAATGCATCCAGCAGACTTTTCATGGACTGACAGTGTCTGTGTGGAAATGTCAGATGCTGCAGTCAGACATTCAGCCCAGTCCTCGTAAACTGGGTCTCGTTTGCCTCATAATGAAGACTTCCTGCCCTGCCGGCGCTCTGATGTACAGAACAGTTAACCAAACCACTGTCACACTGAATTAAAGCTGAGTCTGGAACTTTCTCTGGCTTGTGCCATGGTATTTTTAAGATGTCTTTGTGTTTGTAGATGCATATTTGAACTCCTGTTCAGGGCTGGATTGCTGCAGTTTGGCTGTTTGTGGTTTCTTGTTGGAAGCTTGCAAAAAAGTAAATTGTTGGACACTTAAAATTAGAGGCCACATTTTGTGGTTGACTTTTTTTTTTTAGCTTAGATGGGCTTGATTGTTGGTGTTGCTAAGTACAGATTGTGTATTTTTGTTTGTGAAAGGCAGAGGAATTAGGTTGAACAGTTAGAAGTGGCAGACTGATAAAGTAGTAGATAATGTTGACGTCGTTCAACTAAAATGAATTTTAATGTTAGGACTTCAGATTTGAGCTTGTTAAACAACATTTACAGTTGTAGGAGTCGCCTGGTTTTTGCTTTAACTGAAGTAAAGCTGAAGTTTGTCCATCCTTTCAGAGACTTTTGTGGATTGGATAATCATGTTAAAATCCATCTGTCAACCCACTGTCATCATCACAGAGCCAACAGCAAAGACTGGATCCAGTGGGAAGCCAGGCGTGTTTGTGTGAGTGTACTTTGTGTGCTGTGGGCAGATCTTGCTGTTGAGTCACACCCTGATTGGGAAAAGAGCTTGCAGGGACGGGGTGTGGTGGAGAGGAACAATTTGGGTTATAGAATGACCAAGGGCTGATTTCAAATGTCTGGACTTTCTCTCACGTGTCAGCACCTGAGGGCAGAGTACCTGTGAAGTTCAAACTAGCCACGGCTGTCATATTCAAGAATCAGGTCCACAAACATACTCATGGTTGATCAGATTTAGGATGCCCATGGTGCACCCATACATGTGTCCTCACTTTATTCTTTGCTTCATTAGATCTTTTTTTAAGGCAGTAGAAATGTGTACATGCTGACTCTGTCTCTCTGGTTAGAAGGCTTTTGAATGCCTACCAGCAGTAGCAAATAGAAACCCTGCTTTCTTAAATGCTGGAACAGGTTTGTAGTGTTGACCCTTGTTGTAGCTATAGTAGCCAGGCATGTTTTACACAATACCTCACGCTCTGCTGCATCTTGTTCCCTAAATCCAAAATAGGTCCAGACAACCGACGTGCTATTCCTCTCTGACACCAAAGTCTCCTCTTCTGTGTCCTCTCTTGGTTCTTCTGCTGAGGCCATTTTTAAAGACGTCAACAACAACACAACAAATTGTTTTCTTCATCCCCCGCTCACGTGTGTCTCGAGATTTTTGGCTGTTGTCAAACCAGCTGAAAGGTTACCACCACCTACTGCATGCATGTCATGCAAGGTTGCGTCCGTGTACATGAAACTTTTTTTTTTTTAAATCGCAGCCTTTGTGATTTGAAAATTGAATTTTATTATATTGTGATGTCTCTGCTCGTGTCCTGCAAACACAGATGAAAACTACTCATAAAAATACTCAAACTTCACATAGAGACAGTGAGAGCTACAGACACGTCCTCTTGCATGTAAATGAAGTCCTTGGAGGCCCAGTCTGGAGGACTGACATTTGAGTTAAGCTATTGTGCTGCTAAGGTTTTATGTAAGTGGATTTGTGCACCATGCATAGATACTTTTCACTGTCCCGGGCACAGACCTTATTCATTTGTTAAAAGGTAAAAAATACGACTGCTAATTTTCTTTAATAAGAAACATGTCACGATTATCTTTTAGAAACATCTTTGAAGTTATATTTCAAGTGTCCTCCAGCTCTGTGTTAACCCTCCTCCATAGACGTCTAGCATGGTCTGGATTCTCCTGTCATACTGAGGAAACAGTAAAGAGTGGAAGGAGAAGATGTTTGCCTGTAGGTATTTCTGCCATATATCTGTAAAGCATTACACACTTTTCACCAAAGATCATGTCTGAAAGTGCAAGAACAGGTGACCAGGGTGAGTTTATGAACCCTTTAGAGCCCAGTGAAGCACCGGCGCATGATTTGCATATTGTTTTTTGATTGGTGGTAGATTTGAATCAATCATTCTTTTTGCATATAAAATCTGGGGAGTTACACTGACACTTCACACATTTACCATAACTCAGAGCGCTTTTTCATATCAGTGATGGGCTTGTAAAAATAAATGAAGCTCACATAAAAATCTTAATAAACAAGACCGCTGGTATTTGCAGCACTTCCTACGCTGAAATAAACATCATCTCGTTGTGAAATCTGAATTATTTGTGTTCCTCTGTTCTGAAGTTCCAACTCAGTAAAAAAATGGACTACAGTGTGTAAAAATGTTGGAATATGTTTTAGTTCTTTAGTTTTAATGTTTTCGTTTAAACAGTTATCACAAAGAGACTTACAGTGTGCCTTTCAGTCAGTTTTTATATCATCCAAATATGTTGACCCATTTAAATCATACAAGAAACAAGCCCACACACATATAGATCACAGAAAGGCATGCAGTACTCTCCAGAGACCCGGCATTCTGGTGAGATCTGAGGCTCGGGTGCTTGCAGTCTTTAAGTTTTTATTAGACCTGATTACTGAAGTGAAGCGGTTTTCTTTTATTTCAGTTATATCCCGACTTCTTTGCTCACTCATACCTCCACGCCTGCTCTCTATAACATCATGATTGGAATAAACTGAGTCATTACATAATTCTTATTCTCTCTCTCTTACACACACGCTGCCGTCACACCACGTCTCAACTCACAGTTTGGCGGATTTATGAGTTCTTTTCTCTCTCTCCCCCCCCGTTTCTGATTAGAGCTGGTGATTTTAATCCCAGTAAGAATTCCCACAGTCTGCCTAATTCCTGTTCCTGCCTAAAGCTGGTAGGGGGTCCAGTAAGCTGCTAAGCCTCCCGGGCTATACACGCACAAACGCACACATATGGACACTCGAGCCCTCTCACAGGCAGCGTGGCACAAAGATATTTTCTTACTCAATCTCTGCGTGCATATCTTCAAATATGAACAGACATAGATGAGAACATGCTTTCATATCATATATACTGTAAATGCACACACACTCACACACACTGAGCACTTCACTAATATTCTCATGGGAGCTGTATAGAGTACAGCAAACCCAGGAGACTGAATGCTGAATGAAGTGATAAGAAATTCAGGTATTCTTCTTTGTCGAAGCTTTTCTTTCTGAAGGAAGTTGATAAAAGGGAAGAGAGTTTAAAAGAGGAGTGCTGAAGAACTGAAAGAATTTATATATATATATGAAGACAGAATGAAGAATAAGAAGCGACTTGATGTGACTGTAAAGCGTCTGTCAGTCAATCTGACATATTTCAGTGGAGAGATGTTTTCATGCATAGATAATGTCTAAAAAGCAAAAACAGGATGACGTTAAATGTCTCTGGATTGTTTAGTATAAAATTTATGAATCCAGCGTTTGTGTGATGATACATGCTCCTCAGCGCCCCCTAGAGAGTAAAAACTGAAGCCCCTCCAGCTACTTTGAGCTTCAGGCCTGTTTTTCGGTGTGCATAACTATCATGCTAAGACCTACAAAAAAGTCTCTTACCACCATAGTGAATTTCAAACAAGAAGTTCGGAAATTGGACTTGTGCGTCCAATTTTGATGATTTATTGGGTACATATTTGATCCAACTCCTCCAACAGTTTTTTTTCCAGTCGTCTTAAGAAAAATATTCTTTGTATTAGACACATTGACAATTAAAAGTTATCAAAGGATTTTTCTTAGCGTAATGGGCGTGGCCACAAACAGTGGCCAAAGTTGACGATTTTTTTCCACCAAATGTTCGTCTTGATAGCTCCTATATACAACATCGGATCTGGACCAAAACACTCACACACGATCAGTGTCACAGCCTGAGTACATCTGTAAGCTTTTTTCACCTTAAACTACAGCGCCCCCTACTGTCAACAGGAAGTGATATGTTTTACTCTGTCATTAAAAACTCCTCTTGTTTTTTCAACATATTCTTTTCAATTCAAGTCACATCTTTTATTCCTTCATTAAGCATCACCCATGGGTGCACAGCAGGGAGGGCTCTCTTATCGCCACTTGTGGCTTTAATTTTATTATTATTATTATTATTATTATTATTATTATTATTATTATTATTATTATTATTATTATTATTATTATTATTTTGTCCTCGTACAGCTTGAACATCAAGGTGGGCCATGATGAGTCCAAATCAGTCCTGGCTTTGAATGTATTGTTTCCCCCTCTGTTCATGGTGTGTATGTCTTATCCTGCCATGAATGAAGAATGAAATGTCCTATTTTAGTCTGTCTGGTGGAGCACATGGTGTGCAGCTATATCCAGCAGCCTGATGGACTTGGTCCTGCAACAACATGTTGGTGCATCAATTAGTCATAACGGCACCAACAGGGGGCCTGGGGGTGGGATAGTGAAGAGTGTTGTTTGTTTGTAGGTTTTTTTTCTTGTCTGTGTGTGTGTGTGGCTATGCGTGTTGAACTTTGGCCCACATTTGACACATGTATGACTGCGTGTGTTCATGTAAAGATTGAATGATTGCAGAATAAGTCAGAGCAAAATAAATTACGAGCTTCTTTGAAATATTATATCCCAGCCGACATTGTTGACCGCTTTCTTTTTGATGCCGCCAGAATCCAATGAGGAGGAAACACAAAGTTCCCATCATATTTAGAAATTGTCAAAACTTTGAGATTATCACCATGGAGACTTTCAGTACAAAATCCTTTTTTATTATCCTCCCAAAACTGTTGGATCCTGAAGTGTTCTCCAGTCTGTGTGTGCATGTGTAGTGAGGCCAGATTAGCATAAACCCTATAATCTCTTTTACATATAATTTGTTTTTATGATACATAGTTTATTATATACAGCAAATCTTTTAGCACCATAACCCCCCCCCCCCCCCCCCCCCCCCACACACACACACACACACACACAGTCTCATTTCATACTCAGACATCCATGTGTGCATACAAAGCACTTCTTCATCCACACAAATATGCACCTGCATAGAGGCACAAGGTCATGCATGAGTGTGTAGTTGCACACATGTGGTAAAGACTTCACACACATATACATACACACACACACACACACACAGCGGACTGTCCGGACACTGAGCTTTTGCCGAAATAGTAACAGCTTTAGCAAGCCCACCGTGTTACAACCTGTTGTTGCCACATTGCATCACTTCACACATCTTAGAGGAGAGGAGGCGGAGGAGGAAGAGTGAAAGCGAGGGTGAGAGGGAGGTGTGCAGAGTCTCCAGAGTGATCACATGACTTTAGAGTTCATTTGTTCCATTTTTATCTCTCTTTTACGCCTTTTTTTTCTACTACTCCTTCCAGCAGCGTAGGTCAGATCTTCATCAAAACATCTAGATGAATAAAAGTGCTCATGGACTCTGATTCTCCTTCCTCTCTGCACCTCAACATTTTGATTTCTGTTTTTTATTTGTAAGCCTCCTCCTTCTTGTCTGATTTATAACAAGAGTGTGTGCAGCATAGTTAGTCTCCTCCTGCGAGTGTGCTCATGCTCTGGGTGTGTTTTTGGTAGGTAGTGGGTTGACAGGGTGTTTTCTTCAGGAAAGCAGGAAAGATGAGAGACAGACAGGGCTGATGTAACCAGGAGACACACACACCTACATTCACTTACACTCACGGACACAAAAGCTGGTTTTGTAGGTAAACAGGTGGAAAACATGGACAGGCAAGAATACATGCATTGACAAATACATTTTACAACACTTACTTTTCTGAGTGTTTCTATGCCACAGAGCTGTCAGTGCAATAAAATGTAATTTATCCTGAAGCCTGAATTTCATGAAGCATTAAATAAAACTCTAACAAACCCTGTTCCCACTACTTCACAGCACTGCTTTTCATTTACCTCCTTCTAACCACGAATATGTGTAGGAAGCTACAGCCCACAGGTTGTACACATGCAACCATGTCCCTGTACTATTCATTCATCATTCGTCACACCTCCATCACCGGCGTGGAGATCTCAGCTGAGGGGTTTCATGCTTCTCAAAAAAATCCCTCAAGAGTGACCGAGAGATGCCCCGAGGCTGTCGGCGTGTAAGCCTGTATATGTGATCCTTCACATTATGTAAGCGGGTAAACCGAAACCATGCCTGGCGTTCATGTGACAACCCCACTGTGGTTTCCAAGCACGTTCCCAGGCATTTTTTAGAGAGAAATCAAAGCTTTATGCCATGAAATTAGCTTTAGTCAGGGTATAGTTAAGCTGGCTGCCATTCCTTAAGCTGAGATGTGATGTAGCTTTATAAAACATATTTCTTCACTTTTATAAGCGGAGGGTTACACGCAGAAGAATGCATGTCCTTGTTCAAAGGATCTCTTAGTTTGCTTACCTGTAGATGGGATTATACTGATGTGGGAATAAATAAAGCCGTCATTTTAAAAAAGTGATGTCTCAAATACTCATAATTAGTATTTTGTAATATGCAAGGCAGAGATCAGCCATGTCGTCTATGAACAACACTGACTTGAATCCAGGTAGAGTTAGCATATAACAAATTTAAACACCATTTTTTTATGCCCACCAGCAGAAAAAACAGAAACATCTAGAACTGCAGCTAAGATGGAGTCATATTTTCCAATTCATTTTTTTTCTACATTGAGATAAAAGTTGTTTTGTTTTTCTAAACCTCTTTCAGCCTCTGCTGTCTACAAGATGACTAGCCCATAAGGATATCTAAATCCCTATCCTTAGTATCGGATCAGGCCCCATATTGGCATTTTCTAATTTATCAGTGATCGAGAGCATTAGCCAATTGTCTCAACCGATCATTCACGTTAGCCGTCATTGAGCAAAAATTGCTGCCAAACACTAATGCATCAGTATAACAAAGTATAACAAGTGCTCTGAGTGCGTCCGACCTCTTAAAGTTGATGGAAGAATAATAGTAAGGTTCACTGAAGTGGAACAGCAGCCACACTGAGCTTTATTACAGCACACACGAGCACAGCCTGACACATTACAGCAATAACATTTGCTTTACTGCATCCTACGGTAACTCTCCAGGTACAGACGGTTCAGAAGGTGAAAACAAACAAACACAAGACAGTCTGTTAGCTTAGCTTTAACAACTCTGTGGTTTCAATGTCAGCAGTGTGGAAATAAATCAAACTAAAATGTGAAAACAGTCCAACAGCCGCACATGAAAACATTTATACACAGTGATCTTTCCACAAGGCTTTCAATACAACCAAAACATCCTAAAACAACGTGCAGCGTAGTTAACTTACAGAGGAAAGACCACGGAGAGAAAGAGAGAGAGAGAGAGAGAGAGTCCAAAAAGGTGGGATACAAGTTCATGCCATCTCTGTTATCTACAGTATGTCCTGCCGTTCAGACAATTTGTATCCCATCCTGCCTCACTGGAGCTGTACAGCTCAGTCCATGACAGCATGTAGGGTGATTCAAACATGATGTGATCAGTTTGACAACAGAACAGACATTTGTCCCGTAGTTCTGCTGAGCCTTGTGGTGCACTGGATTAATTCCTTTACTTTTGGGTTGATTCAGGTCAGTTGAAGTCATAATCCGGTTTGAGGCGAAATAGATATTTCCACGAGATAGTCGCGTTGGTGTCTAATATTTACGTTTGTAGTCTCGCACCATCTCAGGAGAGTTAGGTTCAGGGCAGCCTCGGATTTAAATTCAAAGAATTTTTGAAGCCTGAGTACAGGATGTAGGGCTTGCTGAAAGCAGTAAGAAGGGTAGAATTATTGGAATTTATCTAGAGCAAACGGTTTTTCTGCAAATTTTCAAAGAAGACATGAGACGTTCTTTGGCAGGTTTAGACCAAGCGGCAACCTCCGCTCTGAAAATATGAGACAATGGAAGTGCTAAATTCTGCTGTTCCTTGAGTGTCCACTTTAGGCTGGCTCTGGCAGTACAGGAAGTCACAAACACACCAAGCCAAAAAAAGCCGTTTTCTCAGCTAAAATAAGCACATTTACAGCCTGGTACAAAGAATGTCTCCCGTCTGAATTGCTAATTTTGCTAATTTTTGCTAATTTTGCACGGTGGATTTTTTTTATTTCGGCAGATTCGACAATATTAAGATCACCAGTTCATCCAATCAGAGGCACAGCTCAGATCATGTGACTGTGGGGCGTCCTATGGTTGTTACTGTGCAGACTCACAGCACGCCTCATTTCCAATATGGCTGTGCCGGCCATTTGGCTTCAAAAGTCTGTTTCAGAAACAGACGGGTTACGTTGCGGAGACTACGTCCATTAATTTTACAGTCTATAGTTTAGACATGTTGCTGACGTCACTTGGGAAACATTCAGGAACCCTCAGAAATTTGAGAATCTGATGATTGCTCCAGTCATTTTCAGTTTTTGTATTAGTTGGTTTGTTTTTTAGCAGCACTATGTTGGACTTATATAATAGACTTAATAAGCTCAAGACATATTTTAACTTTCACATTTTTTACTTTTCATTTTTGTTAAAACACTAAACAAAAAAATGTGCAGCTTCACTTTCTTAGCCCTCAGCAAAGTTTATATCTTCAAACTCAAGAATCATATTGGGGCTCCGTAACAGCCGATACTTAATATAAAATAATCGGGATTGGAGCCAAAAAAAATGCTGTTAGGACATCCCTACTAAACACTAACATGCTAATTATATATAAGCATACATGTGTATTAATCTAGTAGTAGCAGTTTTTGCTGAAAAAGACTCCAGATCTGTTTCGTAAAGGTCCTTTGTACTACTATGAAACTGGTTTGAAAAAAATCTCTTTAAAACTTAAGGGATAGGATCTTACCGACACCATGTACAGAATAAAACTTTCACATTGACTCTGGAGAGAAAAGCCGATTTCTAAAATTTCATTAAAGTTATTGCGTCAGTCCTCAATGAAAAAAGTACAGCAGCAGAAACCCCCTAAAGCTCGGCGTCTGTATGCCTCTGCTGCCGTGGGACAGAGGGCACAGGACTTTGCCTTTAAGACTGATATTTTTGGAATGGGTGTGATGGCTTAGATCCCTCTAAGAGCAAGGGATTAGGGTGATGCTGATGCTTAGTGTCTTGGCCTGTGTGCCTGTGTGTCTTGCTGCCTCTGCCTGTATGTCAGCCCGCTCTGTGTGGGGCTGGCCTTTGGAGCCAGATTTGCTTGCTTCATCTGGATGATGTGCGCGGAGATTTCATGGTAGACAGAAACGGAGGGAAAGAGAAGGGAAGAGAAAGAGAAATGAGGGAGATAGTGTGCGACTGTGTGCATGTGTGTGACTGTGTGTGAGGCATGTGCAGTGAAGCTAACTGGAGCAGGGTGTCCGAGATGCGTACACGCTTGACGTCCCGGCTGCAGCCTTGTGATACAAAACATTTAGTGTTAGCGTGTGTGTCTGCACGCACATGGGCAACTGTTACACTGTGTGCATGTGTGGACATGATGCATCAGTGACTCAGCTTCAGCTGTCAAGTGTCTCTGTCTGTCTGCCTGTGTGTTTGAGTGTGTGTTTGACTGTGTTCGTGTGTAAGTGTGTGTTTACATGAGCGAGGGTGACTCTGACTTGGAGGAGCAGCAGGACCAGACAGTTAGCCGTCATCATATGACTGCCTTTTTCCCTGTCTTATCATCTTTAAACTGTCTGTGAGACACAGGAACACAAACAGTCATTGGAGCACATACACACACTCACACACACACACACACACATTCTTTGAAGGCCCTTTGAAGCAGCATTAGATCAAACAGTGTCTGAATGTTGTTTGCGTCTCTGTGTCAGTATGATTTACTGCTTTGACACACGTTTGGTTGAACTTCCCAAAAAATTTGTTTAAGATTCACTTCTTATCCTTTCCATAAATATTTTAATGTTTGCTTATTTGAGTCACATAATAAATTCTCTTTCACACATGGTTTGATCTGTTTTAGTTTCTTACAGACAGCTTGCCGTCAAATTGAAGAGGCTCTGCGTCGTTTATCTGAAGGAATCAAATGTCGCAATCTTGTCCAGCTCAGCACACAGCGATAAAAACATCATCAGCTCATCATCTGTCCCCTTTACCCTTCTGTTTCTCAGGTCTAGCTGGCCAATGCCGGGCCCGCCGCGGACATCTGGTGGCGGTAGAAGCAGCAGCAGCAGTAGTTGTGTGCATGTAAGCGTGGTGCCCAAGGCCTAGCCCATGTCCAGCCCATAATGCCGTCGTCCACACGGAAAGGGGTGCCGAAGGACCCCGAGCTGGCCGACCTCTTTTTTAAGGATGACCCCGAGGATGTCTTCTGTGACCTGCACGAGATTGGACATGGCAGCTTTGGGGCCGTCTACTTTGTGAGTGCTTTGATGGGGTTTGAACATTGTTTGAAGAACTTCATCCAAACTAAATGTTGACTAAGTCTAAAAAGAGGGAACGATGTGATTCACTTTAATGTCCCTGTACAGAAAAACAGAAGCACAAGGCTACACTTTCATGTAAATAACAGCCCATTCAGCCCAGATAAACACCCTTTCAAAGTATATAAATTAAATTACATATATTGAAGCCGTTGCTACAGAAGAGTTCTCCCATAGAAGGCAAAAGGCAAAGTGATGCAGCAGGCTGTGAACTTTATTCACCCTGAGTTTCAACTCAATGGGCATCATATGAATGAGAAGCTTTTTGCTGCACGCCGATTATTACTACACGAGTAAAGCTGTGATTTATTTAATAATTAGTTACCCTACATATTCATTTATTGATTTACTGATTTGCACACGTTGTAAGTGTAGCCCCTTCTACAACATGAGCTCTTTGAATGCACTTTAATGGAGACAGATTCCCTTTCAGCACTTTCTCTGTAGCTTTCTTATTAATCTCATCATCACTAATTACCCATCAGGCCTTTGATTCTAAAGCTGAGTTGGTGGTGGTAGCGGGGTGTTGGTGGGAGGGTGAAAGCATGCTGCTTCTCTCCTCTCCTCTCCTCTCCTCTCCTCTTCTCTCCTCTCCTCTCCTCTCCTCTCCTCTCCTCTCCTCTCCTCTCCTCTCCTCTCCTCCCCTCCCCTCCCCCAGATGTAGAGCTGGAGGCAATGAAGCCCCCCCCCTCTCTCTCCACCTCCCTCCTTCCCTCTTAAGACATCTGTTTTTCTGCAAAAGAAGAACAGAAGCTGTGGATGGTGGAGAAGGATTTTCTTGGCAGGGAGGGCTTTATGAACTTCTTATATCCCTATGTCATTTACACACTTACTCACACACACACACACACACACACACACACACACACACACACACAGACGGCCCCAATACATCTCTAGTAGCCTGGGTGCCAATGTCCGTCTGGCTAACAGGCTGAGTCTAAATCCTGCCCTGATGCCAGCTCTGTACTCACTGACACACTTTTTCTGTCTGCGTTACAACTGAAGCACTGCTAGCTTTAGCTGTTAGCCTAAGCTAACCACCTAATGAGGAAGAGTCAAGGTTCAAGAAGCTTTATTGTCATGCGTTTATACATGAAAAGCACAAAACTTTACTCTCAGGGTTTAAGCTTGATAAATATCAAAAGAACAATAAAAATAAGAAATAAGATAAGAAGCAAGTAAAAATATAAACAATATAAAATAAGTGTAAAAATATAAACAATTTGACTATCATAAAAAATATATACAATAAAGCAGTTCATAGAGGTTTATCAGAAAAAGATGTTTCCTCTAAAATGCTGCTGTGTTGTCAAACATAAGACGGTTTATATCAGTTTAAAGCATAAAATATGTATACCACTGTAACTTTATAATATCCATACTGTTCCAGTGGCCTCCAATCAGAAAGAAAGGCGGTCCACTTGGGCCTTAGAAGCAAAACCCAGGGCAGAAAGAGTTTTAAATCACCCACTGATCATTAAGCTTATTGCTGATAATGAATGCCAGCTCACATGAGCATATTACTATTTATACCAGAGCTTCACTTATCTGGATTATAACAGCTTGTCAGTGAGAGGACAGACACATTCTACTAAGAAACTCAAAGGGATGAAGTGTCCTTAAATTCCCAACAGAAAGGAGATAAATGTGTGCACACAGAGAAACTGATGGAAACACAAAGAAAAAGATGCAAACAGGCTCAAAAGTTTGATCTTTTTGCACTCAGGTAAAAGTACTAACCACTGATTGAGTGAAGAACCTGTGGCCTAACCCTAACCCTTTTTTTTTTTTAAATCAAACATCTGGAGAGCGAATTCCTGCAATATTTACAATCCTTAATGTAAAATAAAGCTGCCGATTATTTGCATGAAAGCAGAGAAAAGTACATTATACGTTCATCAATGCACGCATTTCTGGCTTCCTGTGCATGCAGAGTCAAATAAATTCATGCAGCGTGTGCACCCATAGTTTATGCATGTGAAAATTAGGGAGGAACTCCATTATAGAGCAGAACAAGGGGAATTCCCCCTGCTGTGTATGCAGGCCCAGCATCCAGGGATTTGAACACACACCACCGTAGCTTATGCTGAATGAATTAGCCTCGTGTAATTATTGATACACCCCCTTTATGCACCGACAATTAGCTCTGATGTATTTCAATATTTCAGCGTAACACGTTTCCCCCCCTCTCTTCTCTGTTGCCATCGTTCCATAAGTTACACCGGAGGGGAAAGGCTTTTATATAGGAACTGACAAGCAATCATATGGATCAAATGACTCTGAAAAAAAATGCCAAATGGGAATACTGTGTTGCCTGCTGTTACTGTAATTCCATTTGAATCTCGACATGAAATTCCCATTCATTTGTAAGTGGGATGAAGCCGAGATAAAGGCTTAGGCTGAGCCGCAGCGGAGCTGTCCATGAGGGTAAAAAGCCTTTGAGGTTAACGCCACGGGTTTAGCATGGCTGTGCGGGTGTGCACAGTGAAATCAGACACTTACAGCATCAGCACAACAAGCACACATCATCTACCTGCAGGAATCCTGGAATCATGAGTGCTTTGATCAAGCAGAAGTTGTTTGAATTCAAATTCGAGCTTCTGTTATTGCCTTGTCGCTGTTATGAATGATTTGCTTTGTGCATGCTTTATGGTGTTTTGCATGCAGTGATTTATCCTGTTCACCCCTGAATCACCCTCATGAATATTAATCGGAAATGAAAGTAAAGTGTCGTGAAAATCAACTCATTTCTTCTCATAAGACGTACATAAGCATTTAATAAATTGTTTATTAAGCTCTATAATATGGCTTTACAGTCGACAGATGTGGGTGTCTCTGCATATTTTTCAAAACCTCCTTTGTTGAAATGTTAAAGACATAATGGGACTAGTCAACAAGTTTTTAAATCTTCACTTTAGGTAACAATAATGTGTCAGCCCTCATTTATTGATGCTCTATCATTTAATGGAGTGAAAAAAAACAGTTACCTCTGTTACACTAAGATAGGAGTTTTTAAAAGTTTGTAGACTCTTAGACTGTAATAGATGCTGATGTTTCTGTTTTCTTCCTCAGGCACGAAACTCCTACTCTAACGAGGTGGTGGCCATCAAAAAGATGTCTTATAATGGCAAGCAGACTACAGAGGTAAGAGACGGTGTCGCACAGGTGCAGCTGTAAGAGGTTGAACACGATGCGGTGGTTATCTCAGACTGAAGAACAAGTGAAAATGTATTTTTCTTTCTGTGACACAGATCTGTTACCAGAGAAAGTGGAAGCTCAAATATTAAAAATAACATTATGCTGATTCTGTTCTGATATTCACCACATTTGACTCTAAAATTGCCTGAAAGGCTGTCTCATTTTGGGGGGCTTACTTTCCCTAAAGGAACGGAAACAATGTGAATGATAAAAAATAATTACCCAGCACCAGATGCAAAGTTTGGAAGACGACATGTGCTCCCCTCAGGCAAGCCCCAGAAAAAGTTGATGTATGTACGGTGTGTTTTAGAAAGGGTGATTACAGCTTCAACACCTCTGCAGTTTAGTATGAGTGTTATTGTCAGATATTTTTCATCTAACTGAGGCTTTTTGGAATATTTCTCTCTATATTACCCCTGTCTTCATTTTCTGTGTTGCTCTTTTTAACACTTCACCATCTGTCTACACACAATAGGAACAGATGTATAAAGGCTTTTTATACAGGTTTGAATGGTTACTATAGTGATGCCAGCTGCACCATTGCAATCAAAGTCCTTGAAATACCTCCTTTAAGTTTAACCTTGATTGTACATGTAGTGTGTAACCATCTGTGTGTCTGGATTGGTTCTTGACAGAAATGGCAGGACATCATTAAAGAGGTCAAGTTTTTGGGACAGCTGCGTCACCCAAACACGATTGAGTATAAAGGCTGCTACTTGAAAGACAACACTGCCTGGGTGAGTGGATCCTGCTCTCACAGCTCCTTTCTTTACTTCCTTTCTTTGTTTAAATCTTAAACACTGTTAGTTTAATCTTCTTCCATCCTCTCTGTCTGGTTCTTTTCCTCTCAGTCTCAGTTTCTTTCTTACCTCCTAGCTGTGTTCTCCCAGTGCAAACATTGTAATCAGCATCCATGGTAAACATTAAAATGTGAAAGTTTGCAGCCAAAAACAACTTTAATTTTTGCAAAAACTTGACCTGAAGCTTTTTATCAAGGATGGTTTGTGAATAATGAATTATGTATCTGAAACTGTATTCTGTTTTAGCTGGTGATGGAGTACTGCCTGGGCTCTGCATCAGATTTACTAGAGGGTAAGTGCTTTTATTAATATCAAATGTGCACACAAACACAGAAATGCTTACGAGTTTAAATGTGCAAGGTGTAGAATGAGAAAAATGAGAGGGCTCAGCAGGCAAGCATATCAATCCAGCATCCGACTCCGACATATTGCAAACTTGTTCTCCTTCTCATATTCTCTTCTGTTAGCTTCAGCTTCATCCTTCTGCTTTTTCTCCGTCATTTTGTTTGTTTACACTTGCACGTGCAGAGCACTCTGTGCTCTCATTGGTCAGTGTCACTGCCACGATGGAACAAATCATAGGAGACAGAGAGAAATCAAACATGCTGGACTTCCTGCTGGGAGGTCATGAAGCGCCCCAGAAGTGGTCAAGATTGATGTTCACACTACATGCTTAGTTTTGGTGCATACATGTCCTTACACCCAAGTGTGTCAGACTGAACTATAATCATGCTTAAACTGTGCAGTTTGACTTCGGCATTCAAACTGCAAGCTTGCAGAAATCTTCCATGAAGGTTAGAATTTATTGCTTCGCTCTTCTTGTTTTGGTTCACATTGCTTTGCTCTCCGCTTGGGGGAACAAAACAAGTCTCAGCAACTTGCAAGCAGATTTAGTGCATGGGCTCATTTCACATTGGAGGAATTTTTTATTATTATTATTCTCTATCTCAGTGTCCCCCCTCTGCAGCTCCATACCTGAATATAAAACATCCGTCAGGATGAGCTTGTGACCTTGTTTCTTTGATGTGTACACTGTAAAAATCTTACCAAGAGTTTTTTTCTGTCTGATACTTAAGATGTTACAGGTTATCCAAGATCCAAACAACATCCTCCTGTGTTCAATGCTTGACCTTCTCTGTTGTTTACCCTCTGAGCATTCCTGACCTGAACCCTATGTGTTATTTTAAGCACCTATGTGTGCTCTCATCACTGACGCAGATACACAGTCATGACAGTTGGCCTCTTTTTGGCATTTTTCTCAGTCATAGTTCTGCTGTGACCTTTTTGCCTGGGCATGCACTCGCTCTGTTTCTGCCACAGTCTACAGGGAGCAAATATTAAAACTGTGATCCATACAGTAGATACCACAGAAGAAGACAATATTACACAGGAAAACTTAACACATTTAATTAGCAGGACTTGACTCAGGTCTTGAAGGCCTTTTCTGTGAATCTATATTAGTACAGTACTCTGAATCTGTAATGTCTTTCCAACTAACTTCTACTTTATGTTTTTCCACTCAAGTTCATAAGAAGCCACTCCAAGAGATGGAAATTGCTGCCATTACCCACGGTGCCTTGTTAGGACTGGCTTACCTACATTCCCATAATATGATTCACAGGTGAGTGAGTTTGTTTTCTTCATCCAAGTATTCCCCTGCAGGACTGAAGCCAGAACATGAAAAGATGAGGTGAGAGACATGTGTGCTCTCTTTATTGCAGTGTTTACTCATTAAGCCTCTGCTTCCATTTGTTCTTCTCAAACATTCCTGAGAGGAAGGAGCAGCCCTCGTGCCTCACTGCTGCCCACAGTGTTATCTTTATGTGGAGATAATTATGATAGGAAACCTTTTTTTTCCGTCAGAGATGTAATGATGACTTTAAATACATCACACAGGTCACAGGTCTAATTTAGGGAAAAGCCTGATGCATTTACTAAATGAGCTGACAATGTTTTCCAAACTGTATGTTCTCACTCTGTTTATCTGCTCTCCCCATCCAGAGATGTGAAAGCTGGTAACATCCTGCTGACTGAGCTGGGTCAGGTCAAACTGGCTGACTTTGGCTCCGCCTCCATTGCCTCACCTGCCAATTCCTTTGTGGGAACACCTTACTGGTCAGTATACGCAAGTGTGTGACAAAGTATCACTGAATCCGAAGTGTCTGGAGTTTTTTTTTTTTCCTTAGAAATATCAAATAGCTCTGCAGAGGTTATTTGCCACTGTTTTGTCGTAGCGTCTTTGTTTTGTTGGAACTTTTCTGTCAGTCTCTTTTGCATTCAACACTCTGAGCTGTTCTCCATAAATTATTAGTATTTTTGTTTTTTTAGGTTCATGAGAAAATCAATTGGGTTTTTTTTGCTGTGAGAACAGTGTTGATTATTGATTCAGCAAGTGAGAAAACTGGAATAACTGCTCCTCATTATTACCATCAGTTAAAGCCATCTGCTGTTCTTTAGCACAGACACTGGTGCCTCTTGCACACCAGAACCCAAACATTGTTCCGACATTTTAGCCACTTGTACGATTGAGCATTAGGTCCATGCTTAAAAAAAAAAAAGTAATAATTTAACAAGAATATAGATATATATTTACTAGAATAAATTCATAGATTTATGAGAATAAAGTCAGAAATTTTTAAGTCATAGATCCATGAGATTAATCACCTATTAAACTGAGGAACACGGAGCATCTTGTGAAGTTCTACTTTAGTTTAGGTTTGAACTTGGCTCTAATCCTCCGTCGTAGTGTGGTAGCCTACGGTGCTACGTGTTTCAGCTGCCTTCATCAGAAAGCTCCAGGTTCTCTAACAAACTGTTGGCAGAGATATTAAGAAGGCTGTTTGTCAAAGCTGGAACTCAACACAACTTCATCAAGAAGACGCTCTCACTTCATCCTCTTTGAGGAGGACGATGGACGCTCCAATGAAACAACCTACAACCTACCACACAACTTTATTCTTGTAAATTTACAATTTATGACTTTTGTCTCTTAAATTTACATCTTTTTGTCGTTGTAAATGTATTACTTTATTGTCATAAATCTATCACTTTATTCTCGTAAATTCATGACCTTATTTTCGTACATTTATTACTTTTTTATCGTAAATCTATCACTTTATTCTTGTAACTTTATGACTTTATTCTAGTAAATTTATGACCTTTTTCTCATAAATTAACTACTTTTTTCCACATAAATTTATTACTTCATTCTCGTAAATGTATGACTTTTTTTCTCATAAATCTATCATTTTATTTTTGTAAATTTATTATTATTTTCTTTTTTAAACATGGCCCTGATCCTCAGTCATACCCTGGTGTGATAAACGTGTATATATAAAAGACAATTTAAGCTTACTGTCTGATGGTTAAACCAGCAGTTTTGCACATTTCTTCTCTAAAAAAGGAAAGGTACATCAGGTTCATGTCTCATATTGTTTGTATAAAAATCACTGTGAAGCCCTTTGAGGTTTTTCTGAGATCTAGAAATCAACAGTTGGACGTCACTTTCCATAACACTCCTTCCTCCAGTTTGTGCAGCTTTTGTGTTGAATGAAAACCATCACATAAAAATCCCGGACAGTGATGGACTCTCATCATCCCAAAAGCCTGCAGAACACAACTGTGTCTGGCTCGTCTCACACAAACACAGACACACAGACAAGTTGTCACACTCCACATTTGGAAAAAAAAAACAAAACACACACACATTTTTCCAAAAACTGAGCTGCTATCACAGCATACCAGAGTCTTTAAAAGCTCTGAGAGGCTTAGCAGATTATAACGTTTTCATGGATTTTTTTTCCCCATACTTAATAAACTCTGAGTGCATGTGTATGTGTGTTTGCGGTGCATTTGCATGTGTATCTCTCTGTCCTCAGGATGGCCCCAGAAGTGATCCTAGCCATGGACGAGGGCCAGTACGAGGGGAAAGTGGATATCTGGTCCCTGGGGATCACTTGTATTGAACTGGGTGAGCGTGCCTCTACCTGCAAGTGGAAGGATGCTCTAATAAAACCCATGAAGTCAGAAACTCAGCAGATTTAAGCTGATTGAAATGTATCAGAAGGACAGACAGTCTTATCTTATTTGATCCTGTGAGCTTTCAGGGCTTGTTGATTGTAGAAACTCTGGCACTGAAACATCTCTCTTCTCTCTCTGTCTCGTATTCGTTCATTCTAGCGGAGCGCAAACCGCCCTTGTTCAACATGAATGCCATGAGTGCCTTATATCACATCGCACAGAACGACTCTCCCACGCTACAGTCCAATGAGTGGTGAGTTTTAAGCAGCAGTCTCAATTTTAATGATCATATTTGTGTTTTTTTTTTTTTTACTTCTTCTTTATCCATTCATTAAGGAAATAGTCTCCCTGAACGCTGTCGATCAGTCAAACCACAAAATGACAAAAGTGATTTAATTTAACAAGAGAATTGTCCAGATTCAGAGGATTTTCAGTGAAACTACTGTTACAATTCTTTCAGTCAACTGTGAATATCTAAGCCAAATCCGATCAGGGCCTGGTCATGGTAAGACATCCCTGTGTTAATCCGCATGACCTGTGATCCCTGCGACAGGGGCTGTGCAAGGTCACACTTTAAGTCTCTTATGTCATTACCAGGGGAACCTCTGCTAAAGAAATGCAGCATAGAGAACACCATTCCTGCTTGGCTATGATACATTTTAACACGTAAAAACATCAAAACACTGCATTTGGGTTATTCTAATATTATTCTAGTGGTCTAAACTTGTGTGGTTTGTGTTTGCCATACTAACAAGGGTGTTTCTGTGTACACAGCCTCTGTGTTCTAAATGTGTTATGGAAAAGAAAACAGCCTGCCTTATGCATTATTACATGCTGCTCTCAGCCTCAAAGTTTATTACTGCAGAAACTAATAGATTCTCTGGAGACTGTCCTTCCAGACATCAAAAAAACTAAAAGCAATTAAATTTAGGCCAGCAGGTTTGAAGCAGCTCTTTGCCGTGTCTTTGCAGTTTGGTCTCACATACAGCGTTGGAAGTGCACCTTGTTTTAGTTTGGACTGGTTGTGTTGCTGGAGAGCACCACAAAGTATGTTATTTTTATCTGTAGTTCTTCTCATTATTAAAGCAGCTATGTCGAACCGTTTACTTTTTCTATATCCAGAAAAAACGTCTTGTCTGTTGAAAGGCTTTAAAAGGCATCTGTTCACAACAAAACTCTGGTCATTTCCGTTTGGAGGATTTCTGTTCAAGAGGATAAATGAAATTATGAGCAAGTTATTGGAAGAAGTAAAGCATGAATTTCAACTGTCTGCTTGCTCTACACAATCCTTCACTTTATATGTAATTGATGTGCACATAAGTTAAATTATGGAGCAGGCATCTTTATCTACTTAAAGGTTGTTTTTTTTTTTTTTTTTTTTTTTTTTTTTTGTCTTTTTCAGATATAAAATGAGACTCAGAAAAGCTTTGATGTCTGAAAGATTTGTAGTGATTAGTGAATACTAAACTGTCCTGATTCTCTGATATTATCCACGTACAGTGGGTCTAGTTTTGCTCTGTAATTTTCAATTAGGAAATGTGTTATTTATGATGTTATATACTCTTATTTTTGTTATTTTGTCTCTTAAGATGGGGTTTTGAGATGGGGGTTTTAGGACATGTGCACATGTGATTTATATTTTGTTTTGTTTTCTTCTGCTTGGATCTTCTTTTAAAAATGTGCAAATAAACAAAACTAAGTAGAAACAAATATGAAATAAGGCGAAGCTGCACTCGCCAGCCAAGAGGATACGTACTAAGCTCTTTTATTTTAATAATAGGTAAGTGATCTGAATCTGAAGAGGTAGTGAAGAGTTAAGAGCATAAAAACAGTGAGGCAGCAAATATTCTACTGTTGCCCTTAGTGGTTGCAGCCACAGCTCACACATCGCATGTGAGGTGTGTGATTCTCAGAGCGGAAATAAAACTCGTGAAATATTAAAACGTGTTTTCTCTTCTCCCTATAATTCCCCCTTTGTGTACTTCTTTCATGCTCTCACCACCATCTCTATGAAAGTGAAGTTTGCCGGTACAGTCATGTCAGTGTTGGCTCCTCCAAATATTTTTGCAGGAATGTGTTCTGAAAGAATGTGGATCTTCTCCACAGCCGAGGTGAGAGGCTGGATTTTGTTCTCTACCTGCTTCAGTGTGCCCTGAAGGCATCCACAGCCTTCTGGTGTCCATGGACTGAGCTTTCAATTAGAGAAATCCCAAAAAGGGGGAAAGTTATCATCGGTTCTGACAAAGTGAAAGTCATCAGAAACTTCAGGTTAACTTCTTTTGACTGTGTATGGAAAGTACTTGCTGTAGGATTAGTCTTTTTTTTTTTAATTTCTTTGTAGCCAGCGAGTGATTGTGTGAGGCGGAGCAGCATTGTAGTATTTTTGGAGGAGCTCCAGTGGCCCGAGGCATCAGCAGCATCCCGCCAGATGAGACGAGTAGAGACATCAGCCTCATAGTGTAACTTCAGTACACACAGGACACACTGTACACACAGTGGCGTGACATACAAGTGCACTCATGGACCTTTGGGAGCCACAGAGGACACTAGATTCAGAACCTGGAGAGGAGCAAGGTGATAAGGATCTGTACTCTCTGACCCTCGGATGGCCCTGCATGTATTGACCATCAAATCTTAAACAGCACCTCAGGCTGCGTTACCCTAACGACCCGTAGCAGCAACCCAAACACAGACCTTACACATTCTGTTATCATGGGCATATTTTTAGATCAGAGTCAGTGGCACGGTGCTCCACAGCTCCAGTGGCCTATATTCTTATTGCTCCACATATTTACATAATCCATATATGGGGCTACACTTAGAGATTACATAGGATTGTTGTGGTTTAATTCATTGATATGATAAACAATGGGAGATTACTCATCCTGTGAAGCATTCATTGATATTAAGTAAAGAAGGTGCGGCTAAAAGCAGCCTGTCATTACATTATCACTGCTATTTCTGCCGAGGTTATCCCGGTTTAAATGTGTTTGCCTTAAAACGGGAATGATTGACCTCCTCCTCCCTGTCCTCTTTCCCCAGGTCTGACCCCTTCCGGAGCTTTGTCGACTACTGCCTACTAAAAATTCCTCAGGACAGACCCTCATCAGGGGAGCTGCTACGAGTGAGTGCGCTTCCTTTGTAATCCCTCCAGCTGTGACCTCACTTCCTGTCTCAGTCACTCCCTGAGCCATGGGGATGAGTCATCCCCGCCCACCCACGGCTCCCTAATATACAAGAATATACACAGTGTCTTCTTGAAGCACCCCTGCTGAGACGGGCTTACTCTGTCTCTTTTTTCATCTCGGCTGTAACTGAACTTCCTGTGCCTCGCCTCACAGCCATGGACCTGATAGTCTAAAAATAAGTGTTTATATTTTCTCCTTTCACATCAGTGGGTTGATTAGAACAGAAATATGAAAAATCAAATATCAATCTTGAATATTGAAGCTAAAATATTCTTCTACTCCAACTCCAAACGTGGTGGGACGTTGTCTAAAATGTAAACAGATCGCGATATAATTTGCAGATTATTTAAACACAATGTTTAATTAAAAAGGGTGCAAAGACAACAAATTAAATCTTAAAACAGAAAAATATTACTGTATGACTAAAAATGTACGCTTGCTTTTAATTTAAAAGACAAAACACAAAAAAAGCATTGATCTGTCTGTAAACATTTGGTAACAGAGGACACCAGTTTCAGGTGCTGAAATGGTCCTATTCTTGCCTGATACAGGATTTCAGAAACTTCTTTCTCTCTTTGATGCACCAAAAGTTTCCACTGGTGATAAATCAGGACTCCAGTTAAGCCAGTTTAGCACCAGGACTCTTCTACTACAGAGCCTTGCTGTTGTAAAATGTTCAGAATGTGTCAGCTAAAATGTGCAGATATACAAGCTGCCCATCCCATCACAGATGCTGTTCTGATTCCAACCTAGGAAGGTCTCTCTTCTAATTTAAGCAGAGAACTGAACGTTCATTATTTTCAAAACAAACACTTTGATTCATCAGACCACAGGACAGTTTTCCACTTCACCTGAGTCCATCTGAAATGGGCTCAGGATCCTGATCTCCTCTTGGCATGGTACAGAGCCCAGAGATCACAGCTTCATCTCTTTTGTCTGGAGGGTTCTGTAGATTCTCTGAGTCATTTAATATAAAGTAAAGAAGAATTCTGTTCAGTTTAATACTGAGGAACATAATGAAATTGTTAAACTATGTGCACTGAATTAAGCAGAATACGTCAATATTTACATCTGAAAGACTGCCTCTCTGAAGGGCCCTTTTTTACTGACATGGTACTAACCTGTTGCCTGTTTTTTTTTTATCTTTGTTCCAACTGTGTTTTAAAACATGTTGCTGACATCAAATTGAAATGAGCGCATATTTCTCATTCAGCATCTTCCCTTGCGCTATGTTCATTTAAACGTTTGCTTTAAATGATTTGAAACCTTCCAAGTCTCTTCTCACTAACATCACTTTACACAGCGTCTCCTCTGTTTTGGAATTTGGTTTGTAAACACTATTAATTGCTGTCTTTAAATTCACATTTTGCATGATATTATTGATTTGCAAGAAAAGTATTTAGGGAAACATTTCAAGTTTTTTTTTTTTTGCTAAATTTCAGCTGGAGAGTCATGATGTAAAATGTGATAACGGAGACAGGGAAGGACAGGCAACAAGCTAAAACACATTTGGGTTAATGATTTTTGCCCAGAATCGATTTATAACTAAAGGCCAACCAAGGAAGTTTCCCTCAAAATATCTGCAAAAAAAGTTATTTGCCACATCACCATCCCTCACTCTTTTTCAACATGTTACTATCATCGGTCAGATAAAAAGCACTGCAGCCCATACAGGGAAGCTAAAATTGAAAAGCAGCTGCATGTCTTCCTTTATCGTGACATTCTTTTGACCACTGCTCAAAAACCCATCAATTTACAAGTTAATCCGTGTATGTTTATTGTGTTTGGCTGTAATTTGGGATGGAGTTTATCTTTTTGTTTGTCTGACCGGCAGGTAATCCTATTGACCTGCTAA
Source organism: Labroides dimidiatus (assembly GCA_030710495.1). NCBI lineage: Eukaryota > Metazoa > Chordata > Actinopteri > Labriformes > Labridae > Labroides > Labroides dimidiatus. The sequence continues at coordinate 5,007,983 of CM061153.1, forward strand.
GAGTTTTATGTTAGAGTTGATCACATTCAACAGTCAAGCAGGAGTTTTCACACCTGCTTCACCTTAGAGAGGATGAGGGGAAGCTGTGAAGTCAGGCCGGAGAAGCTACAGGGGTGTGGACTTTAGTTTGGAAAGGATCTATTTTAGACTGAAATCTTCCCAACACCCCTGACCCAAATCCTGTCCAAAAAACCATTAAAGAGGGATAAGCACCAAACAGACTTTGGATCAGTGTTGAAGGGCCTGCTTCATACTGAAGAGCTTGGGGGGCTGGGGTGTTAGCTTATGATTAATACTCCACTTTCTCTTCTCACACACACAAGCACACAATCACTTATTCTTTTAGAGCACACACACACACACACACACACTGACACGCAGAAACACACACACACACACACAGCCCTTCAAGCTCTTTAAAGGAGGAATCAGGTCACTAATCTGGTGGCCTTGAGCTATCAGTGTTGTGGCTTCAGGTTAGATATTCTCTCTCTCCCTGTAAACCTTGTTCAGAGTAATAGTTAATTAAATAAACCATGAAATAATAACCTCTTACTGACCTGTTATCAGCACCAAACATTTCATTCAGAAACACTCGGCTAAAGTGTCAAAAATTGATCTTGGTGTTTGTGTGTTTTTTGTTTATTCTATACATTAACATGCAAACCGGAAAAATGTCAGTACTGCGTTAGTTTCCTGTTCCAATTCCTAATTTTGTGCCTTTTTTGCCAGACCAGCTGCTTTAAAACCAGATTTGTTTCAAACCCAAATAATTTCATGCAGACAAGCTGAAAGTCCTGTCATATTAGAAACTTAAACAAGTATATTTTGTCATTCTTTCCACTCTCAAAACCCTCAGAATTTATTTATGCTATTGTGCTTTCTTACCTGGAAGGTACCTGCATTGTACTGATGTAGCTTGAGCTAACAGCTTGCCTTAGCTTAGCAGCTAGCTTAGCTGCAACCCAAAGGTGAAAAGATGAAACAAAGCAGTGTTTTATTAGTCAAACAGTGTTGAAGCTGAACTAAAAGGGCTGCTGCTCTGGCTGAATATTTAATTTAACTCATATCAGAGTGGTTTTAATCTCTTCTTCTAACACATCATCAGCAAAGAGGAGAAGAGATGGCCCTAAACACTGCTGTCTCTGGATATTTGCTTCTGCTGCAGTAGCGTAGTTGCTGTATAAGTAAATTAGATGGACTACAGCAAAGTGAGCACACTTAAAAAAGTTAATGTGATAAAATGTTTTCCACTTTGTAAACTAATGAGATCCAAAAAGGGATACATCTCTACGGATGAATTAGGGATTCCGGCCTCAGATTTTCCTCATAAAGGGAACAAAGTGAAGACGCTGTGCAAACTCTGTCGTTTCTTCTTAACGCTAACCTTCTAATGATGAAGAATCCTGCTTGATGGGATGGGGGTGGCCAACCACCCACGCTCTGGTGTAAGTCCGTCAGAAAACAGGACAAATCACTCTCGTCTCTATTTTCAGAGCGTGATGTCACTCCCCTGAGTCCTGACTAACCCGTTCCACCAGCATCTGTCACATGGACAGGAAGGTGTGCAGAGAAAGAGAGCCGGAGACAGAACTAAAAATATTCTTCTCTCATTTTTACACAGTATCTATATTTTAGTCCTCTTCTCAAAGGATGCATACATTTCAGCCACTCATCCACACCATATTTTATGAATGAGGGTGACTAAGAGAAGGTGTGAACATGTGAGTGTGGAGTGGGAGGAAGCAGAGGGGGAGAGGAGATTTAGTTTTTTGGTTTATTTTCATTTTGATATCACACAGTAAATGGCTTTAAATAAGCACTGTGGATAAAATAAGGGCAGATCACAACCTCTTTCTCTCCCAACCCAAACTAGCTTCCCCCATCCACCCATCCACCCATCCACCCTGACCTGCTGGTTATGTAACACAAATAAATAATTACATGAGTGCATAATGCTTCTGCCTCTGACAAATCACACCTCCATCAAATTACAGAAAGGTTGATGCGCTTCAGATGAATAGCTCAACACTTTTTTGAATTCAGTATGAATGTATGTGAGCAGCTGGATCCGTTCAGAACAGAACTGGGTCAGAATGTATTTTGGAAAATTATGAAATGTAAAACTAATGTGGCCTTTCGTGTGGCTTTTGTTCCTTTTTTTGTGTGTGGTGTCTTCAGGGGCATCTTTTAGACCTATGCATCCTTAATTTTATCAAACTACGTTCATTTTTAAAGGCAGAAATAATGTTTTCCATCCTTCTAAGAAACCAAAAAAGCAAAAAAACACATTAGGAGAAATGAATTATCTTCAGATAAATTGATGTTTTGTTTCTTCATATTATTTAAATGTAGCCGTCGTTAGCTTCTTTCCACAACAAATCCATCTAAGGAATTATTTGTTGGGGAAAAAAAAGGATTAAGAGTGTTTTTGAAAATCAATTTTATGGAACATCTTGCACACGTCCCATGTGTTCAGTGTACTACAGAATGAAGTGTGCTGGGACTCCCAGGATGGGCTGTGCAACCTAACAGCGCCCTCTAGTGATAGATACAGCTGTACTGACCATTATGATAATGCCCTTGATGAAAGAAGTCGAGGGGGGATGCAGTTTTCAAAACAAAATGTTCTAAAATGACACTTTAGGAAATCTTTTTATTGAATCAAGAGTCTAAATGTTCTTGGAGAAATGTTTGTATTTTAAGAGTTATTTCACTTTTATCTTTTAAATATCCTCCATCATCCTGTAAATACAACTTTTTTTTTTTGCCTTAATATTCATGAAACATTATTTTAGTATGATTTCAACAACTTGTCAGGAAAAAAAAGTTATAGCAAGCCCTGCAGTCCAGTTCCAAATCACAATTTCACTATGAGGGTCAAACAAGAGCTGACGTTTATTACGTTACAAGGTTATATTTTCTGTTTCCAAGCCTTTTTTCCTGACTATCCCACTTATAAAAAAAGAACAATAAGAAAAAAGCTTTGTCTGATGAACTCATCCTTCTTGTTTTCTGTTTCTAGCATGATTTTGTGCGACGGGAACGATCGCCGCGCATTCTCATCGACCTCATCCAGAGGACCAAGGATGCGGTGCGTGAGCTGGACAACCTGCAGTACCGCAAGATGAAGAAGATCCTCTACCAGGAGAAACACAACGGGCCAATGGGAGAGAGCCAGGAGGAGGAGGAGGTGAGGCTAATGTCTAAGTCAAGTGGTAATGAAAAAATGATAAGAGGTTGAGAGGAGCGACAGAAGGAGATTGGAAAAGAGTTAGTAGGTTAAAAAAAAACTTTATTGCTCATGGGTTTGTGAACGGCCACATCCCATTTAGATTCAGTGTCAGAGAGGAAGAGTACAAAACCACAGAGTACATGACAGCAGAAAACACAATAACAGAGCCTACAAAGATGATAGTTGATGATAACAAGCAGATTATCAGATTATAAAGAATTATTAATCGACATGTTGTTTTTTATAACAACGCTGAGCTTCAACTAACAGTAGCTTTAATTATTAACTGATTAATTACAGAGTTTTTTCATCAGTGAAACGTAAAGATGAAAACAAATGCTGACCATAATTTAATTGAAATAGAAGTCTTTATAGATTCTATGAACCTCAAAGATTCATGTTACAATATTAATAATAAACAAAGAAAATCAGCAAATTTTAATGTTTGAGAAGCTGAAACTAGGCCAGACTAAGGCCAAGAAATGAAGATCAAATTCATCACCAAGCATGTCAAACAGCGACAAACTTACATTTTACACTATGCTGGACTTAAAGTATGATAACGTCAGCACTTGTTACCCACCCTACATAACTCTGACCAGTCAAACATAATGCCTCCTCCTTCAGCAGATGTGTTTTACACTATCTGACACACTTTAATGAGCAAATGTTTTCTTAAATCTGTCTTTATCTGACACAGAAAGTCTGTGCACGGTCACACTAATAATCATTCAGCACGTGTGTTTCTCTGTATTAAAGTCAATTCAATTAAAATAACTGAATGAATTCATCTCACTGGGCTGGTTTGTTTGAAGCAGCGTGTACTTAACAGGCACAGCAGCATACAGACAACAATGAATTATACAGAAGAGCTTTTTTCAATATTTTATTTATAGTTTTTTGTATGTAGGCAAGTAACAACTACAAACAAGAAGAGAAGTGGGCAAACAAAAACAATTACAGATACACACATACACACATACATACCTAAATAAATAAATAAGATTGAGGGGGAAAAAACAGACAAGGGAAAATCAACAGGATACATCACTCTACATTTCTAATGAAGTATAGTAACATCATGTAAGCCAAGGAGTTGAAGTCCTTCTTGATAAGATATAAATGGTTGTTTCATCTTGTCAAAGGCTGTGGAGTTGAGAGAAACACTGTGTTGAATCCTTTCAATAAGTAACAGTGTGCAGAGAGGAGGTCCCTTCTTTAAAGATCAGACTAGCAGAGATTACCAACCTGAGTCTGTTTTTTGTCTGAAATTGACGCATGTTTAAAAATATGTGTAACATGTTCTGTTAATCATGTTTGAACACTGACCCAGAAACTCTCGTCCATCATAATTTTTCCAGTTAGATTTTCTGCATTTTTCCAGATCCATCCAGGTGGTTTTGAGTGTTGTTTCTATTCAGAGATGCCGTAGGCTACTTATAACGTCATCATCGTCATTTAATTTAGCTGGCGGTTTCATTTATCAATGACAAAAATGTCCGATGAGGTGGGCCGACACGCTTTCTGTCATTTCAGGCTGTGGTTAGATGATGAATAAAGACTTGTATCTGTGTGGGTGTGTCAGATTCAGTGTGCCAGGTGTCTTTGTGTGACAGGTTGTTTTTTTTTGGATTACAGATCCAAAAAACACATTGAAAAATGATGGACTCAGTGTGCAAAGACCCTAAGAGTGTGAAGATGTCGAGTGCCACCTAAGATCGATGTGCGAGGGTCAGGGGAGATGTCACAATTATACACGCCAGAAAAACACTTGAAAATCTCAGACCAGAACTGATTTAATTTGGAACAGAGCCAGAAAACATGGCCTAGAGTTCCCTCAGCTGATTTACATTTGGGGCAAGTTGGTGAGACAGAGGGATGGAAAGAGTGTAGTTTGGTGCAAGAGTAACGTCGCCTATGGAGAACTCTAAACTGAATAAGTTGACGTCTGGAATTTATAGAACAGCTGTGAATATCGTTGAGATAGGTAGCAGAAGAGATGTGTACCTGGTAATGTATAATGTATATCTATCTTTCAGCTGAGCATTAAGTGTCTACATTTTTATTATTATAAAGAGAAGAGCTAAAATATTGATCAAACATGGATAAGATCTCAAATTTAAACTGGTGATAATTTGAAACTCAACTGCAAGAACATGTCCAGACAATGATGCAGGATTCTGTGAGCACAGGTTTAGGAGGGGATGTTTCATCTGATGCGATGTTAAAGAAGTAGATACTTCCCTGTTTCCTAAAATGGCCCTTGTGTTTTTTTCACTTCTTATAAGGTTTTAAAGAGCACAGAAACACACTTGACGGCTGCTCACAGCAGTCCAGCACTTATACATCACAACAAACCTCCCACAGCCACAGCGGCGTGACATTGAGATGAAATGTCCCTTAGCTGACCCTGCTCTGAGGCGGCGTGAACAGGCATGGACAGCCAGCAGCAGCAGCAGCAGCAGCAGTGTCATCCTACACCACAGGAAGAAAGACACAGAGCTCACTGCAATAAGAAGCAGCTGCAGGCTTCACTGAGGAAACCTGCAGTCCCAAACCTTGTTTCTGGTTTCAGGGGATGATACAGGAGCTGATTACAACATCCCAATATGGTCTGTGTCTGCAGACTGAAACTTTTTATCTGCTGCAACTAGATTTGTGCAGCCTGATCCGCCTTTTCTGTCATGTAAATACACTAACGAATCCACTTAGACACAGAAGACTCTGATGTTAATTTTAAACAATTACAGTCCGATATCAGGTCCTTGGATTTTCCCTCGACTGGGGTGACTGCATTTAATGACACTATCTAGTGAGACTTGAACATGTCAGGACACAAGAGTCTGTGTGTGTAGTTCCTTGTGATGGATCAATTGTGGCCACATCTGTTCATAATGAAAAGATGCGTCAATGTTCTCTTGCAGGACAGCGAAGCAGCCAGCTGTAAGATGAACAGCCTGGGCAGCAACCACTCCATCCCCAGCACATCTGTCAGCACAGGCAGCCAGAGCAGCAGCGTCAACAGCATGCAGGAGGTGCTCGACGACAGCTGCTCAGACATGACCATGATGCACCCGCAAGACTACAGCAGCACCCTGGAGTCCTCCCCACACACCAAGAAGGTAGAAAGTGATGGCTGGAGGCTGCAATGGTTGGGATGTAGGAGGTCTTCTGCACAACTAAACCTCCGTTAACCAGCACCGTTAGATCTTCAATCTCAATTGAACTGATTCCCTTTCTTTCTTTCTTTCATTAAAAAAAAAAAAGTACAACCCCAATACTAATTGGTTTATCAGTTTGAACAATAAATATCTTGTCTTTTTAGTGTCTTCAGCTGAATATAGGTTAAACAGGATTTACAAATCCTTACATTCTGTTTTTATTCACGTTTCAGACAAGGTCCCAACTTCATTGGAATTGGGGTTGTATTTCCCCACGGCAGGTCTGATCAAATAATCAATCACCAGAGTCACATCTGTCCACTAAACTCCATTTAAGTTTTAAAATGCCCTTTAGATACAGAGGGAAATAAATTATCACTAGCAGTAAAGTACAGCTTCCTTGGTTGGAGCTAAAATCTCCTTACAGACTTTTTACCTTTTGAATAGTTTCCTTCTTTTATTTGCATTTGTTGTATTCTTGCGCCATCATTTTTTCCCCCTGAAATGTCAGGTACCAAGATTTTTTAGAATCCCAGTCTTCACTTAGTACCTAAAAAGAGATTCAACAAACAGCAAAGACATCATTTCTGGTGTCATCTCTGTGCACTCGAAAATAGAGAGGAAACATGGCTGCAGACAGACATCTTTTCTTTCCTGTTTTCAAGATTCTGGAAACATTCAAGTCTTTAGTCTTTACTGTTGTTCAAGTTCATCACCGACACCATCCACACTCTGTGAACAAAGGCTGTGTACAAGCAGCAAACACCCCCCCAGCTCCACACTTTCAGCTCCGTCATCCTGCACATTGAGCAGCACACAGGTTAACACAAAGCCTGACATTCTCACTGAATACCTCATACCACTCAAAACTGAACAAGAGAGGGCTGTCACTGCTCTATCATTCTCTTTCTTCATCTGCTCTTTGTGTTTTGACAGTGACTGAATAAGGATGTCACTTCATGAACAGACAGACAACGTGTTGTTTCAAGTTCAGGGGGTTGAGCAGAGAACAAATGAAAGTGACACGCTCTGTTTTCAAATGCTTATGAAGTTCCCTCCTCACATGAAAAAACCTCTGGTTCCTGGCTTTAAACGGCAGGGCTGAGTGTTGATATTTCATCATGTGTTTCTCGGGGTTCCAGTTGACACAGTTTTAACAAATACTGAAGATTCCTTTTGAAATGCAGATGTCGTAACAGTCAAACCAATGGGGAACTATGCTATTAAAAAATTCAGAGAGTGATGAAGTGTGGCACAATTTTTAGGGAGTCAGAATCTGTGGACTGTCGTGTAGAAGTGAACAGATTTCACCCTCATTTCAATGCGTTTCATTTAATCTGATGTTAAAGAAAGAAGCTGAGACTGAACTTGTGAATTTCACACCATGAGACAAGATGTGATAAGTTCAATTAAGATAAATCAGGAAAAAAAGAGGATCTGGTGCCAAATTGTTCCAAAAGAAACACAAAACAGAATCAAACGTTTGTGAACTGCAAAGAAAACTTGTGTAAATGAAATATAAAGTCACTAAATGAAGATTAGTTTTCACTTTAAAATGATTTAAACTTCAGAAATAACTTCTATCCAGCTCCCTGTGTGCAAGTCTGACTTATTACTGTTTACAACCAGGCTGAAAAATACACAGTTTTTACATTTTCATCATTTTAAATGAACATATGTCTCCTCATGATCCTTACTTCCATATTAAAAAACTATTTTAATTTTATTTTCATTTATTTAAGTTTCATTCCTCCCTGCAAAAGAATTTGAGACACTTTTACTACCAGAGTGAAAATACACATATTGAATCTATTACAAAGTATTTAAAACTTTATCTGTGTGACATTAAAATTACCTTCAGTTCATAATAACATAATAAAGAAAGACGACTGATATGATGACGTAAGGAGAAGATGTTCTGCACCTTTGCTCCATGTACTCTGTCTCTTTGTTTCACACAGGATCATCAGTACAACTGGGACGATGGGATCCACAGAGACCACCGGTCTGGGCTGAGGCCGTCCTCCTCTGACAAGAGCAGCCAGGCTCAGAACTACAAGAACCAGGGCCGCTTTGCCACCATAAAGTCAGCCTCACTGGTAAGTTTAACAAAAACAAAAACAAACACACTCTCTCTTGTTTTCCCTTTTTTCTTTTCCTGATCCAAAAACGCTCCCCTCGAGGGTTTTCTGATCAATTTCTTGTAGATCCTTCACCTTGAAAATCATGTTGCTTTGTAAGCCAAAAAAATATATATATGTATTCTACTTAAGCAGGAGCCAAAATCTTCTCAGAGTGTTGTGTTTGTACCACAGCAGCATACGAGGTCACAGAGGGGGCACTCTTTTGTTTTTGTGCTAAAATCTGTCTGAGAATGTGCCAGTGTAAAGTCGAATCTGGGTGTTTCGGTTTGTTTTTTCACTGTAATGTTTCAGCGCTGAGGAAATTGGATGTGGATCGGTGTCAGAGGAAACTTGTTTCTCAAATGATGCAGGGCCGTCCTTCCGTTTTGGACGGACCTTTCAAACACATCTTTACGTGGTATTGTTTTCCTCTCAGACTCTCAGTCTCTGCATCAGATCTTTGTTTCTCGGCCGTCTTACCTCTCATTCACCTCACTCCTTTTGTTTCTCCTCTTGTACTACGCTTCACATTACCACTCCCCTCCCTCCCTCCGCCCCCTCCTTTATGTCCTCCTCTCCTGCACTCCACGATACATCATGCTCAGATCTTACTCAATATTCTGTGGTGAAGGGGATAGCTTTCTCTCTCTCTTACTCTCTCTCTCTCTCACTCACTCTTTATTTCATTCTCCTCCTTTGTCACTCTCTCTCTCTCTCCCTCTCTCTCCGTCTGTTGTCATAGAAACCAGCTCTAGTAACTTGTAAATGGTCGTGGTGCTGTGTGTATAAGTGTGTGTGAGTGTGTACCTGTTCACCCATTCGTGACCCATTGGTTTTAATTGTGTGTTCCTGCTGCTGTCAGGTCTTAAACCTGATATGAGAGAACACGAGAAATAAAAGTGTGTATGTGTGTGTGTGTGTGTGTGTGTGTGTGTGTGTGTGTATGTGTGTGTCTTTGTCCTCATGCTGTCCTTGACCAGAGTGTGAAACCAAGGGTTTGGAATCCTTCGTTTTTGAACCATGATCTCATTTGTAAGTTGTCACCACTGATTTCTCCGCCTTCCTTTTTCATAATAAAAACAAAATAACTGTCGTGACAGGTGTTGACATCTTGCACTGGTGACGTCATTCATAGCACGACTGCTCAGCAGAGCACAGGTAGAGCTGTGGTATTGACGCCCTCCCCGTTCTACTGCCCAAAACAGACGTTTCACTAACCAAAGGAAGAGTTCTCTGGTCGGTACAGTCCACAGGACTACTTTTCTGTTTTCTGCCTTTAATCAGAGGGTGTGAGAGTAGAGAGTGACAGTGAGAAGAGGCCACGGGCTGGTTTCAAACCCAGGCTGACCACTTGAGGGCTAACCTCATGGGGTTTTGGACTTTAAAGTGGACATTCACGGTTATGGAGAGCTTTACAACTCTTGCGTTGGTGTTTGTTAGTTTCCTTCTTTGCTGTCCTGGTGCACAAAGACCTGTCAGAAAAGACCCGTAAATCCTTCAATAACTCCATAAACTAAAAAAAAAAGGAGGAGGCAGCTTTATGATTTACACTGCTAGCTCTCAGTGTGGGGTTTATACCCCATGTATTTTTGCTTCACTTTTAAGGAGCTGACATGTCGCCGATCTTTTCTTTCCAGTTTTTCACTCTCGTCACAGAGACTTTCTTGTGAGTGGTATGGTTCAGTTCAGTTCAAGTGCTGCATTTTCATGAAGATTAAGGGCTTGAAATCCAACTTTTTTATTAACTAATCAGAAAAAAACTAATTGAGTTGTAGAATCTATTTTTCAAGACGGCCGCAGCCTCGTTTCAGAAGTTGCTGACAGACTACAGCAGCCACACAAACAAACATGATATGAGGCGAGTCAGCCAAAGTCAAACACGTCAAGTAAAGCACATGCAGTCTGATGTGTCTGTCTCCAAACTGTTCAACATCAACTTAAACTCACTCAGTGAGGTCACTTCCTGTAACTTCAACTGTTTTTGTAACGTATTCCAAATAAGGGAAGCATGTTCAAAATGTGGCACCTGGCTTTACATCGTTATCTTTACGTTCTCACTGTGGGACCATCCCAAAATGATCCTCATGAGCCACTGTACCAGTGTTTCACAGCTCGATGTGTGGTTCCTTAAAACAAGAGTGTCTGTTGGTTTTACTATTTTCTGATGTCAAACAAACAAACAAACAGTAAAGAGTCTTTTTAACACGCACTTCAAACACTTTCTGACTTAATTTTCTGTTTTTATGCGGCGTCCCCAAAGATCGCCTTCCTGTAATCATCATTTACCTCATTATGTTGACCCATAATCTCATTGTTATGGAAACACAACCTCTCATCATAATTTTTCCAAAATTTAATAACTGAAATTGTCTAAGTGCTCACCTCAACGGTTCAGCAGAGGAAACCAAACACATTCTTCAACAGGAAACGTGTGCGTCAGCTTAGCTTGAACTTCACCACAGACGCAAGAGTTGCTGTTGTCGTCCCTGTACAGTAATTATACCATTGTTGACAGATTGAGATAATATTTGTAAATCCTAACTGCACCAAACTGGGGAACACAAGCTCATTTCACTTCCCTCGATGTCTGCTCATAGAGTACCAAAATACTCACTACACCAAGCGTCCTTATAATGAGACACAAACTCTGGTGCATGCTGGGAACACAGGTGTCGTAACTAACCATACAGTGTGTTGATGTTTAGAAAACCTTCATATTCACATCGTATATCTTGTGATTGATCGAGTTAACTGTGTCAGAGCAATCCGGAAATCTAGAAATCTTTTACAGAAGGAATTTCTGAACTCTGCTTAACCCTTTAACTTCCACTCATTTAACCCTTTAACTTCAGTTCATAAAAAAATAAGTAAATAAACATTACTTTTTTATGTTGTTGGAGCACTAAGACCAGAAACCTCAAAATTCAGAAAAATAATTTGAAGCTGTAGAGACGATCCAATCAGGTTTTACTCAGTTCATCATATTTTCAGTGAGATAAAGGGACTCTAAAAATGCTCTACCAAACAGTTGAGCTGCAAGTTAAAGGGTCTTAATCATGTTATCAGAGAACAGCAGCGATTGCAGGACACTAAATCTCACCTCTTAATGCACAAACTGCCTTTTGTCCTGTCTACAGCTCTCATAATTCAAAAATACAATGATCTTCTTTCCTCTTCAATCTGTAATAAATGCTGCTTCTCTGATCTGATTCAAGAATATCTTAAAAACAGAGAGAGATTGTCAGGAAACACACCAGAGTTGTGGCTTACAAAGAGACATTGCTGAATGTAAGTAACTGCAGATTAAAGTCTAACGAATACCTCAGGTGTAAGCAGCCGAGGTGACACAAACAGCTTCAGCAGCTTCCAGTGTCTGCCTGTCTTGGAAAGAGGCGGCAACATCGTGTAAACCTCGGAATCTGTGCCGTGAGACAGCGCAGTGCTGAGAGGGATGACATCATCTTTTTCTGTCAAGTGCAGACGTCCTCGTATTGGCCTCGACTCACTTAGTCTGGATCAGCAGGTAGACAAAGAGAGAGAGAGAGGGAGAGAGAGAGAAGGATGGAAGGTCCAGATGGAGAGCTGTGATGGATCGAAAGGAGAGAGAGGATGGAAAGAGAAAGAAAAGGCAAACAAGAAAGGATTTAAAGATGGAGAAATCAAAGACATACAACCAGTATTAAATCCTCAAACAAAAAAAAAACCCTGTATGCAAATTCACAGCAAGAAAATGAGCTCATATTTCCAAAAGACAGGAGAGGAAATCAGAGAGATGTAAGGAGATTTGTACGGATTAGGGCATGAATGAAATGTGGCTGCAGAGGGTAAAGACACGGAGGACACAGACGACAGATATCGAGGGACTAAAAGGACAGATAAGCAAACAGAGATGAGACGACAGAGCGGTGTAGATTGAAATCTGGACGGACAAAGACGGACAAACAGGAGACGGAGAGGAAAAACAGGTGATGGGTTTCATTTCCCAGAGGTTACCTGAAGCAGAGGGAACAACACGGAGAGAGAAGAGAAAGGAAAGAGAGAAAATGAGATGAAAGCAGGATGAAAAATCACAGAGGGAGAAGGATGTAAAGGGAGAGCGAATGTGAGAGGGAGGGCAGGGGTTATTATAGGTCAGATGAAGTAACAGAGGGAAGCATGAAGCTGTGAAATATTCCTCCTCACAGATTGTAACCTGACAGACTTTAAACATTTCAGCACATCAACAACAGAGCAGCAGATCAGGTTCAAGATGCATCAAAACTTACTCTGCAACATGACCGTGTGTTTTTTTTTTTTTTTTTTGGCATCTGTTAAGTTGTGGTGGAACTCGCTGCAGCTCTTGTGCATTTGCATCCCCTTTGAGGCCGAAACAGACGTATGACAGTTCACAACCCCTCACGTTTGTGCAAACAGGAAACAGGTCTGTGGAGGCTCTTTGCATCCTCTGTTTACAGAAATGACTTCACCATATGTGAGCGCGCATCTGTGGCAACATTTAAAACACAGACAACTTGTCTTTGTACAATTTGAAACGTAAGAAACAGCCCGACTTTGTTGCAGGACCAGGAGGAAGTTTTACTTCTTTCTTCAGTATAAATATTTCATTATAAGGAGCTGCTAGCTTCTATAGTTTATTTCTTTTACTCGTGAAAATAAGTTTCCTGTACAGCATTTTTCATCTCCAGCAAATTAAATATTTTCTATTGAGCTCTGAATTCTGTCAGGAAATCAACCTTGACCCACTCAGTTAAAGTGTTTATAGACAAATCATTGAAATGTTAACATGAAGCAGTCTGTGCTTTTAAACTTGGAGCTGAAAGCCCTCATGTTATTATCTCTATTTTTCTCTTTCCTCAGCATTCGACATTCGTCTGACCTGCTCTATAAAGCTGTGTGTCCAAAGGTCGTGCTGTCTTTTGACTTTAGTTTGTATTCATGCAGGCTGTGAACTCGGTGACACACAGAGCTCAGAGTGTGCGTGTGTCGAACCCTTTGTGTTGATTCAAAAGCATCAAATATGCAAGAAAACAAACTCAGTCATGATTGCACAACGACCTCCTGCAGCAAATTTCTTCATGAAATTTCTTCCACCCTGATCCCCAAAATGAGCCGAATGACTAAGCTGCTCAGTTACGGCTGATCCTTCTGAAACGTTTACCTTTAGACTGCACCCACCCCCCCCCCCTCCTCTGAATATGATCTCCTTTCCAGCTCCACAGCCTTGTGTGAAAGAGGCCGTCACATGACGTGACTTGGCCCTTTGTGACAGCATGCAGGGTGGCAGGGAGGCGAGTGACTGGGATTGGGAGCTGCTGTTACAGTGGGGTATTGATTCAGCACAGATTAAAGAAAGAGAGGGTGGGGGGTGGGGGGGGGGGTCAGTGTCCACCTTTTTTCGAGCTAACCCCCCCTTGTAGATGCTCTTAGTGAACTTCTCATTATTTCCATTTTTTCCCGTAAGTCTCTCCCAGTCTCTCTCCATCTGCTGTTTCTCCTTTGCAATCACCCCCCCCCCCCCCCCCGCCCCCCCCCATCTCTCTGCTCGCTCCTCTCTGACCCCCCTCCTCCAACTTCTCTCACTCTTTCTCAATGAGGTATTCATGTGACCCACCTGCTGTCCGCCGCTTAGCGTTAGCCCGACTAAAGAGCAGCTCTGTGCTCTTGTTGGCCCGCGCCGTCGGCCTGCCTCATTCACAGTTCACACGCCTGCCTCGGCCGCTGCGTGCTCAGGGCACGAACCAAAGAGAGAGGCAGGGAGGGAGGGGTTGGTTGGGGGGGGTGGGGGTTGTCACCCAGCGAGGGTGGGGTCTCAGGGGTGCCACTGGAGCCCAGACAGGGTTCTGTCGGGCATAGGATGCTGCACAAGGTTCCTGGATGCTGGTGCACTTGGCTAAAGTTGCCATTATGTTTGGCCTGAGGAGTTCAGGTGGAAGTTACGAGAAGATGCGGAGCGAGTACCAGATTGACGTGGAGAACCCTTTCAGCCTCGAGGTTGGTTTGACGGATGCAGGGTTTGCTTAGAAGATAAGTAGCATAGCTCTGGAGACATGGCACCGTGGTGCTCGTCTCATTTTACCCTCATGATGTTTGACAGCTGCTTAAAACTTTCCTTTGACTCCATCCAGCGTCAGCTGCAGATCTTTAACATTTTCCTGACCTGGTGAGGTGACTGCTGTGTGATGGTCTGAAAAAGGAGCTTTTGTTTGGTTCCAACAGTTAATCTAAAGGGATTCCACAGTTTTTCTTCTTGTAATTTCTTTATTTCTTCCATTTCAGATTCAATCTTCCTGTTAAACTTATGTTGCTGCTAGTAAATTTAAAGTTGTAGCTATTCCTAAGAGCATCTCAAAGTTGTGTTTTTACAAAGAAAGAGGCAGGACTTTGATTTTTGATGCACCCTCTTTGTTGCTCATCCATCAAAGATTTAAAATTTCAGTGCAAACCCATGATGATGATCAGAAACAGCCCACGCTCACATCTCCTGACTCGTCTCCCTCCACAGGTGACCAAGCAGATCCACGAGCATGAGCAAGAGAGCGAGCTGCGGGAGCAGATGTCGGGCTACAAGCGCATGCGGCGGCAGCACCAGAAGCAGCTGATCGCCCTGGAGAACAAGCTGAAGGCCGAGATGGACGAGCACCGGCTCAAGCTGCAGAAGGAGGTGGAGACTCAGGCCAACAACGCCTACATCGAGCTGGAGAAGCTGGCCAAACGCCACACCGGGCAGAGCGAGAAGGAGGTGGGGATATGCGAGGGGTTCAGAGGGGGCTTATGGGACGTGATCAGAAAGGCATGAGTGGACGCATAAGAACAGTAACCCCTGAGTTATTTCACAGATGATCACACTGACCTACATGTTAGAGGCAACAGTTGGCTGAGGGATAAGATGTGCTGTGGAAAAACAAGGAGGGACACCATGTCAGATTTTCAAACTGCAGAAGGAAAGCTTTTTGTTAAGTCCATGTTTTTACCCATGAATCAGCAGCTGCAGACTTCATACAAGAGAAAGTTTTGACTCCACACACGCTGCTGCCACCCAATGATACACCAGATGAAACACAAGGGCAGAAGTGGGTCACAGAATGTCACGCTCTGAAAAACAAGCTGCATATCTCTGTGATTAGCAGGCGGTGTGCCGGACCTGCCAGGGAGATACTGTATCTGTTCATAGACAGTGGAGCAGCCTGCGCTCATAAACAGCAACATAAACATGCAGTCTCACATGTGTAGGGCATGTCAGGCAGATAGAGGAGTCAGATATCAGCTCTCAGCACCAGAGTGACCTCTGCTCTGGAAGATCTTTATTTTTTCTTTCATCCAATGCTCCCACAGGAAATTGTTGCTGCTTCACTGAATCATAACTGGACCAAAAAAAAATATACTGTCATCATTCTCCATCTCTTCTACATTAACACGCTCATATTCTGTCTCCCTGACATAAGCAAAATTAGCCCCAAATCTTTCAAGTGCCATTCACCAGACGTTGAAGTCTTAAACTCGTGTCTGATTGCTTTATACAAAACTGAGATGTTTTTGTTCATGAGGTGCTGTAACAAACCTCATTATTGAATAACTGTAACAGCAACTACAGAGAACGTCATACTAACCTGGAAAACCTAAAAATATATCTGATACCGCTTGAAGAAAGTTGAGTGAAATGATCCTTTAATGTATCAGTCAGAGAAGTGAATATGATTCATTGCAGATTTTTTGTTGGAGAGCTGGTTTTTGTACAAAGTTGGGTGTTTTACTTTGAGCTTGTAACCTCTGTTTGGTTTTGCCCTCCATGCTAAGCTAACCGTCCCTCTCTCTGTCTCATGTGCGTCCCCTCCTCAGACGAAGACGGCGCTGACGGATGAGAAGAAGTTCCAGCAGCAGATGGTGGCCCAGCAGAAGAAGGAGCTGACCACCTTCCTGGATAACCAAAAGAGGCAGTACAAACTCTGCAAGGAGAAGATTAAGGAGGTGTGCCACATGTATTGGTTTCCTTTTTTTCCCCCTCCTCCTTTGTACGCCTGCGTGTTGTTTACCCTTGAATCAGCTCTCCTCCACACTAACATGCACATTCAGCGCCTCTCAAACGGTCTTTTCTGAGATGTGTTGAGTCACACAGCCTACTCACTGTGTTCCTACACATGTATGTACACACAAACAAGGGAGAGCCACATGTCCACAGTGTGTACAATGTGTCTCCACAACCTTGAAACTGAGAGAGAGAGAGAATGCTCCTGTGGGCTGCGAGTCTGATGCGCTGTGTTTTCAGAGACGAGATAAGTGACCAAAATTAGGTCAGCACAGTTAAAAGAAAGCGTCGCTGGCAGGGAGAGATATTTCCCACCAAGTGAGGGCTAAAACGGAATTAGACACCACAGAGAGCAGGGATCAGGCTCATGTGTTAAGTGCATTAGCTGGAGTTGTAGATTACCTTCAAGCCCATGAAAGAGAACCAGAACTCTGACTGAGGAAGGATAGATGTGGCTGAAATGATTCTTCAGCTCTGCTCTGGCTATCAGACTAGAGGTCAGTGGAGTTTGTCTCCGCTCAAGCTAAAAAAAAAAATAAAACCTTAGACACTGTTTAACTCAGACTCATCAGGGCTTCTGTGAAGCTTTTTTACTCACATTTCCACACAAAGTTTGGACATTTTAAGCTTTTTTTCAACTGTATTTTCATCTCATGTGTCCAGTGTTTTGGTCTTTTGGCTTCTTCACTCGCTGCCATATTGGATAATCTAAGCATTAGCATTTTTTTTCTTATGAATCGATGACACTTAAAGAAGGACAGATTACTAAAAATGTCAGTTAAACCGACCACTCAGCGCAAAATCAGACAATGAGCTCAGTCAAGTGAAAAATGAAACTAGAAAACTGTCATTTTTCATGTTTATGGTGTACATTACTACGGCATAGAAAGTAAAGTAAATGTCCTTTTTTAAAGCATGGCCCTTATCCTCCAACTTACATTACAGATCTTTTCTTTTGATTTGATTTGATTTGATTCCCTAACCTACCATCTTGTCCCACACTGTCAAAAAACCCTGAAACTAAGCCTGTGTTTTTGTCTTGTTTTTAGTGATAATTGTCTTGATATGAGTCACATTTAGCAGACCAGTCCAGAAACATGTCTTATCTCAAATTCAAAGACAAAAATGAGGTCAAGAAAAAAAATCTGCCAAAGGGATAGGAAAAAAAGTTCATGTTTAGACATTATTCTGATTAAAAGAAACCTGGTGAGCAAATTTTTATCTCATTAGCAGATTTTTGTCATTTGTTACAGAAAATTCAGACCTCATTTTTGTCTTAAATATCTTGAAATAAGACGTTGATGTTTTTGGATTTGTCAGTTGAACGTGGCTCATATCAAGTTTAATAAGATCATTTTAACTAAAAACAAGAAAAACGCTTGATTAGGTTTCAATTTTTCTATTTTCCCGCACTGACAAATAGTTTGTAAGTAAAAATATGAAAGGATGATAAAAGACATAGTCGCTGAAAAAAATCAAATATTTATTGAAAATCATCACCAAGAGTTTTAAATCCTCCCTCGGCCGCATTCAAAGATTTTTTTGAAAGGTCTCACATTTTACCCACTCAATGATTCCTCTCTCTCTCTCTCTCTCTCTCTTTCTCTCTCTCTCAGGAGATGAACGAGGACCACAGCACACCCAAGAAGGAGAAGCAGGAGCGTCTCTCAAAGCACAAAGAGAACATGCAGCATTCCCAGGCCGAGGAGGAGGCTCACCTCCTCGGCCAGCAGAGAGTTTTCTACGACAGGAACTGCCGCGGCTTCAAACGCAAAGTGATGATCAAGAGGCACGACCTGGAGCAGGAACAGATCAGAGAGGTGTGAAGGAGCGCCGCGTTTACAACATCACATACAGCTGAGGAGCTCTCAGACTGAAAACAAGCATGGGTGATCGCTGAAACTGAAATGTCAATACAAGTTTAACCAGGAGGATGTTTTTCCAGTCAGGGAGACTGAAAGAAAATGAATTCTCTTATTTATTGATGGTGGAAACGGACCCAATGAGATTACAGTAACAAAAAGTGTCTTTGTTTGAGTTTCTGAATAATGACAGCATTGTTCTTCAGATATGTGAGGTGTTTGCTATTAACTGTAAGAAGATTACTGCCACGTAAAGCAAGGCAACAATGTCGTAATCTGAAAAGCTCCTGAAGCTGTTTAGGAAAACACACAAGTTACGTTTTGGAGTCACGTTTTAGAGGAGAGGAAAGGGACGTTTTTAATCATCTGACGAGTCATCTTTAGACGGCAGCCAGTGCTTCAACCTGACACACACACAGACAAAAACTGATTTTCACTTCTTTAAATATGAGTGTCAGACTGAAATCAGCAATAATCAAAGCCCTCTCGCCCTCTCTCTCTCTCTGCTCTCCCGTCTTTTTCCTCCTGACCCCCTCAGGAGCTGAACAAGAAGAAGACCCAGAAGGAGATGGAGCACGCCATGCTGATCCGCCACGACGAGTCCATGCAGGAGCTGGAGCACCGGCAGCTAAAGACCCTGCAGAAGCTTCGCATGGACCTGATCCGCCTGCAGCACCAGACCGAGCTGGAGAACCAGATCGAGTACAACAACAGGCGGGAGCGCGAACTCCACCGCAAGCACGTGCTGGAGCTGCGACAGCAGCCGAAAAACCTCAAAGTGAGTCGACACAGAGAGTCGGTGATGCTTGAAATTCAAGGTGCAGGAAAAAAAAAAGCTTTTTGGATTTCTTTTGTTTCCAGATTCACTTTTAAAAACTCTTCCTGTGTGTTTGAAATGCTGAAGTGAATCCACCTCTGAGATGGTGCAAGCCATGAGCAACATCCTTTATGTTTGGAAGATTTTAATAAAACACTGATGCAATATGGATGTAACAAATTAGTTAGAGAAAAACGGAGTGAGAGCGCACAAAATGAGTCATCCCTGAGTGTCAGCTCAGTTTGATTTGCTTCAGAGTCGATGAAGAAGAGACACTTCGCCCCTGATTTATTCTTCACCTTTAACCTCAGCAGCTGAGTTCTTCAGTCACGACTGAGGATGCAGAGGAAACTTAAAAACTGTCACGGTCTTCATTAACTCTGGCTGTCTTTGTCTCCGTGTCTGTCCCACTAACAGGCTCTGGAGCTGCAGATCAAGAAGCAGTTCCAGGACACGTGTAAGGTGCAGACCAAGCAGTACAAGGCCCTGCGCCACCACCAGATGGAAGTTACGCCCAAGTCGGAGCACAAGACGGTGCTCAAGGCCCTGAAGGATGAGCAGACACGCAAGCTGGCCATCCTGGCTGAGCAGTACGAGCAAAGCATCAACGAGATGATGGCGTCTCAGGCGGTAAGCAGAGTGACGACGTCTTCATCTTTGTCAGGACTTTCCGTCCCCTGTTACTTAATTTTGTTTTTTTTCCTCCATGTTTGTCCTCGTCTGGTTTTATTCTCTTCATCCCTCCTCTCTTTCCACCGTCTCTCCCTGTTGGCCCTCTCTTTCTCCTCACTCTCTTCTTCTGTGTCGTATCAATGTACCCCCACCCCTCCATCTACCCTCTCTTCTTCTCTCTCTCCCTCCACCATGGCTGTCCATGGTCGGCTGTGTCAGCTGCGTCTGGACGAGGCCCAGGAAGCCGAGTGCCAGGCCCTGAGGCAGCAGCTGCAGCAGGAGATGGAGCTGCTCAATGCCTACCAGAGCAAGATCAAGATGCAGACCGAGGCGCAGCACGAGCGCGAGCAGCAGAAGCTGGAGCAGAAGGTGTCGCTGCGCCGGGCTCACCTGGAACAAAAGGTGTGCTGATGCAAACACTGCCATCATTTCCAAAGAGCAGATACAACAAACACGTTGTTTTATTTCAGCTGCAGTCACAGATCATGAAGAATAAATCAATTAAAACTCTTAAAGCAAAAAAAAAAAGACGTAACTGACATGTTTACAAGAATTATTAAAAGTAGTTTTGAAAACATTTAATTCCCTCTCTGGAGTTAAAAAAAAACTGTTTCAATTGAAGTTCAGAGACCAAATATCTAAAAAGTCAAGTATCTGAAAGTCAAGTTTAATCTTACAGCAAAGTTTGACTTAAAACTTCATACAAATACTTTATCAACAGACAAAAGAGCAAAGCAGAGAAAGATGGAAAAATTTAAATGAAAGCCAGAGTTCATGACATAAACAATAACATGTGCCTCAAACTGCTACAGACTGAAACAAGAGGACGACTAAAGATAAAAAGAAGAGGAAATTAATATCCATTAAAAGTTCAATATTAAGTATTTGAATAAATATAAAAAAGTTAAGATAGAATCACAAACTGTATCATTTATGTCGTCGTCCCCGTACAGTGCGTGCTGTTAGTGAAATTAACGATTCAGACAGGAGACATTTTTTGTAGCAGGCTGTAAACATGTTTATTTCTGCTGTGAAAGCAGCTTTTTGTGTGTGTGTGTGTTTGTAACTTCTGGTACTTCTGGAGCCAGCCTCAAGCGAACACTCTACAAACTGCAGATTTTGGCATTGGTTTAACTGCACCTGGCGGCCCGGGTTCAAAACATAAACTAAACAAAAATCATTGGACGGGTCCATCTTGGATATGACGCAGACTTTGAGCTTCCTTTCTAACAGCTATAAGGCGCCCGTCAGTCACATGAGCTGAGCTCAGCCTCTGATTGGACAAACCCATAATCCTGATATCAAGTCTAAAGCCTGTTTTTTTGTCTTGGTGTGTTTGTGACACCTGGTCTTTCTGCAGTCAGCCTCTAGAGGATTCTCCATGAACAGCAACTTTTAGCACTTCATCACAGGCTTCATGTTTCTCTACCTGATGTTGGCCCTTGGTTTGAAACCATCCTGCAGCTCTTTAGCTGTAGGTCACTCCTCACGAAGGTTACAAAGGGATGGAAAATTTCCAGCAGATTTCAGGGAAGTTTCCTGAAAATTTCTGAGAAACTAAAGCTCGGAAATATTGGAAATTTTCAGGGTCTGAATGCCGCCAACTTAAATGAATTTTTTGAAAAATTCCTGAGAATTTTGTCTCAGAGATTTTTGAAATTTCTGGGGTTTTTTGTTGTTGTTTTTGTTTTTGTTTTGTTTTTATCAGCTTGATTTGAAAACATTTCATTAGTCATGTTTGCATGCATGTCTGCTTATAACAAAATATTAATTATTATTATATTTATATGACCAGGTAAATGCAGTTAATAAATTAGGAATTTATCCCAAAAATTCTTGTAAATTCTTGTTAATTTCTGAAAATTCCCATGAGAAGTTTCCAACTTTGGAAATTCACAGAATTTTGCGACCCTTCTCCTCACTCCCTCCCCGTTTCCCTGCTCCGTCCACTCTCTCGTGGAAAATGAACCTGATGAAAGAAAATCAAATGAAGTAAAGCACCCGTTTGTGTTCATTCGACAGCAGAAGAATCAAAGCTTAAAAATCCAACAATCTGCAAAAAACACAAAATATGCACATAATGCAGCACCATAAATACATGTATTTTGATCATTTACATGCTGCAGTGTTTTAAAACAACACATATTTATACCGTCTGCTGTGTTTGAAGCTTAAAAACTCTTTAGGGTTGCATAAAAAAATCTTTAAACCTCACAGAAAGGAGGAGCAGATATGACCGAGCGTTCATGAGGTTCAGCCTCAAGCTGCGGCTCTTTTCCTGCGTGTCTCTCCTCACTCTCACCCGTTACCTCCTCTACCTGCTGTCCCGTCCTCTCTGAAAAAAGACACAAAAAGCCTGAAAAATAAAACTTTTTAAGAAAGCCTCTCAGAAAGACGGCGCTCAGAAACACACTCCATCCTGGTGCTGATGCAGACAGGTCCTGAAACACATTTGCATCCACCTCAGCAGGCAGAGTGAGGGTTGAAAGAGACCCATGAGCTCACACACACACACACATACACACACACACAGATTTCCCTCTCCACAGGTGGTGATGACAGTGGCATGCCTTCCTGCAGGGCGCAGACAGACATTTCTCTCCCACATACTCATAACACTTGTTAAATCTACTCTCTGCAGCTTTGTTCTCGTATTCAAACACATTTCAACAAACATTTAATGCAGGATTATTGATGCTTTCTGAAATATGTCGGTCTACATGTCCAGTTTGAATCATTACACAAACTCCAGTTATGGTTTTAATCTTAAATTCTCATCTTAGAATGAATTTATTTTAAAATCTGGAGCTCTAGATTTCCTCACACATGTAGCTCAGTTTTATTGATCTGCAGCTCTTTTGTAGGACGTGTGACGCTGACTGAGACGCATCGTTTCTGGGTTAATTGAGGCAGCCTGTCATGTATACAAACACCATGTGATAAGATTAGAAACACGCCAAGCACACCTCCCTCCAAACACGCAGACGTCATCGATTCAGTCTAGTAGACAGCACTCCGACAACAAAGGAGTAGACGTTTGAAATGCCGCCCTGATCCAGTTCTGCTCGGTCCGCTGGCGTCTGCTGTGAGCCGCGGTGCTCTGTCGCCGCCTCCTGGCTGCGTCCAGACCTGCACGCAGGGACCAGGATGATGTCATGCTTTCAGAAGCACTATTGTCCTCAGGTTCGGTTCATGGTCAAAGTCTGGAGTTTTCTGTGCATGCTCAGTAGTTGGCCAGATTGCCGTATTGCGCCATGCGGGGCTTTGTCTGCACCTGTGGATGCGTGTGTGTGTGTGCGTGTGTGTGTGGAGGACGAAACAAGTTCTGACACAAACTCAACACATGGTGCGACACTGCACATTAGATCTGCACCATTTATGAATGTGTGGCATTATTTTACGGTTGGAGGTGAATCAAAAGGTTGCAGCTGGTGCAGAAACAAAGTGAGGAGGAAATCTGCAGCGTCATGAAAAGCAACACAAAGCTCTGCACTGAGGTCGGTGTTTGTGAGGGCTGCAGTTTCTGCTGCATTGTTTGGTTTTTACTCCTGCAAAAAAACTATAAAGGTATTTGATAAAACACCTCCTGCAGGATGCTGTAGGTGTGTTCAAACTGATTGATCAATGTCTCCTCCTTACTTTCCGCCATCTAAAGTGTCTTATCCTCAGTCTGCATTACTGCACCTTTTAATGAGACGCTGAAAACAAAATACATCCCTGATGAAACAAAAGCTGCAGACATGATACAAACATCTAGAGTGTGGAACTTATGATGTTTAATTTAAGATTTAGTAAAGAAAAGGAGCAAGTCCTGAACTAAAGCTGATAGTTACCCACCAAAATAAGAGTTTAATAACTGAAAACATAAAGAAAAATGCTGTAAAGGAGCAAAAAGGAGGCATTAGTGTCAGATATGTGAAGACACCACTTTCCAAGTGCAGGAAATAAATTCTGGAGTGTCTGTTGAGACTTTTAGAAAATTGATGCAAATGTTTTGTCTCTCCTGTAGATTGAAGAGGAGCTGGGTTCCCTTCAGAAGGAGCGAACTGACCGCATCAAACACCTGCTTGAGCGCCAGGAGCGAGAGATCGACAGCTTCGACATGGAGAGCATGCGGCTGGGCTTCGGGAACCTGGGCACCCTGGACCTCCCAAAAGACGACTACAGATGAGGGGGCCGCCATCGCCGGTGCCACCGTGACTCCTCTGGGCATCTGTCATCTGCTTCCCCTCCCTCTCCTACGACCTGACCTGACCTGACCTGACAGTGCAGGTGTCTACTGCTGCTGACACCCCCCCTCCCTTCCTCAAACACACAAAAACAATAACAAACAGCTCCAGAATCAGCTGCTTTCTGAGCTGCTGGAAGAGTGGACGATGGATTGAACCCACCTGAACTTCCTCCTCCTCCTCCTTTACCTCTCATGGTGTCACAAGACGACGACAAAAAGAAAAAAAAATGCTGGATCCTGTAGTTGTCATGTTTTTGTAAGAATAATGATGACATAGTGACAGTGTTTCTCGTTTCTTGTGCAATGATGACACTTTTGGTGCGACTAAAAGTGGAAGACGGGAGAAGGAGGGAGAGAAAAACACGGGGCGGAGCAGTGGGCGAGACATCGCTCCACAAACAAACAAACAAACAAACAAACGTGCATTTTTTAGAGGTGATTAATTTTTCCGCTAGTTGCAAAAAATAAAAATAAAAAATCTCTCAAACAGCCGATGCTTCGGCAGCTGCCACTCGGCTGCGCTGCATCTTTCACCACCTTTTGGTATTTATTCATCAGGACGTTTTTATGACAAATTTGAATCATTTGATACTCTGAGAGGTGAATATCACGTTGTACATACGCTTCTGATAAATGTGACTCCTTCGGGTGATTACCGAGGGGAGGGTGAATCATGGTACTCGATATGTGTATCGTACTGATTTCTCTGCACTGGCAGCCAATGTGAATAACAATAATAATCGTACATGTGACACGTGAAATCCCAGCTAGCACAAAGGGCTTCATGGGGGGGGGTTCTTTGGGAGGGGCTTGTACTTTGTGTATAGAAGGATTTATGGAGAGCTTTTACTTATTTTCGTATCGTATTTTAACCGTCACTCGAATCAAAAGAGGATTTTTAAAGCGCTTTTTTTCCCTCCCCCCTCCTCAGAGAGTATTTGAGGCTCAGTCATCTTCTGCTGGACGTTTCTTTTTTTTTTTTCTTCTTCTTTTGGCTTTACACAACTCTCGAGCTGTGTATTTTCTTACAGACCAGACCAGTATGATGCTTTATTATTGCATGCACTTTAATTTTTTTTTTTCCAGGTTAAAAGAAAGCATGATTCTGTCAGAGCTTTTAATTATATTTGTAAATAAAGTGCTCATCACACAAAAACGAGGACGTGTCTGTGAATGTGTCCAGCAGCAGCTCAACACGAGGAGAAAATAAAGTCTTCAGGATAGCTGGCTGAAGTCTGGAACGGTTTGGAGGAGCTGGATAAGACGGCCATGTTTACATCAGGTTTACATTTCAGAGGCCTGTTTGTAAGTTTATAAGACTCTTGCTTCAGTGATGGGTTTGTTGTTATTTAGTAGCCACGTCAACAAACAACACAACCACTTCAGTGTGCAACAGATTTATTCTAGAGAAGTGCAGGTAACATCATGTCGAGGTTTTTCTCAGGGGAAACGCATAATTCAGTGGCACACTCACAAAAACTTTTTCAATGCTTTTTTTTTTTTTTTTTTTTTTTTTACCTCCCCTGAAAATATGAACTTCCTACAGATTTTGAGGGAATTCTTAGTGCAGAAGCTTCACATTTAAGTCTTTCTGTTCATTTTCCAGCCAGCTGCTCGTACAGTTTGGGGACGTAGTCGTCCCACTCGGCCTGGTAGCAGGTTCCTGCTACCGGAGCGCCCATGTTGTACTTCTGCCTGAAGCTGCGGATTGAGAACTTTCCACGTCCGTCTCCGGAGCGGTTCGTGAGGACGGTCTCGGAGCAGTTCAGGCTGCCCGTCTGCTCGTACACCAGCCACACGTACCTGTGCAGACCTGAGGGGGGAAAGAGGTGTGAAATGAACAGTCTTAGGAAGATTTGTTTCAGATCAGTCACATCTAATTCATTCAGCGTTAATCAAACACAAAGTCAAAGTTAAAACTATCTTCTTTAATTTCTCCTCCTCTATTCGAACCTGTGCCTTTGGGAGGACCAGATCCCACATAGTCAGACATGACGCAGCCAGAGGAAACATCATTCCCTTTCATGTTGACCACCAGGAAATGATGCCACTCTCTGAAAAAATAAAAGAAAACAATACATATTTAGTTTTTTAATTATTCAAACTTTCAGATTTTGTACTTGCATGACTTACGTCCTCTGAAACTTTGATTTCAAACAGTGCAAAAAACTAACTGCACTGCTGCAGGCACAGTTTGTCAATTTTTTCTTAAGATTATTATTTATTTATTTTTACATTTTAACCACATTTACCTGCTCTTCTCTCACCTGAATGTGGGCTTCTGCCTGCTGGGGGCGTCAGGGTCAGTCAGAGCCAGAGTGTACATCTTACCGGAGTCACATCCAGCCCACTCCACGCAGGTGGGTCGGCTCTGCACCTGTTATACATGATCGTTTCGGACCTAAACGTCAGTAAAGCTGATGCGTGACTGTTAAATTATAGATGCTACGCCACTTGGGGGCGCTGTTATCCATCAAATATAGCTGAGACCATGCTGGAAGGGGCGTTACGTAATCCAGTTCATTGTTGGCAGCGTGCAGTCACACTTACATACCTCTTCCACACACATGATGCAGTTTTAATAAACATTAAACCTACTTTTAAGTAAATCTCGTGCGATGGATTCAAACACAGCTGTAACTCCGCTGTGTTGTTAGCTTAGCCAGCTAACAACAGTTAGCTATCTGACTAACCTGAGTCGGGGTGAGCACTTTTCCAAGCTCGTCGATCTCCACGGATCCGTATTTGATCGTGAGAGGCTGTGCAGGTTTGTCCTCCACCTCCTGCAGATCCAAAGTCCCGGTCCACTGGTTCAAATCTACAGACATAGTGACTTTTTGTCTGCCCGCTCAACGCTACTTGCAGCTGCAGGATCCCAAATAACTGTCCAAAGTGCTGCTTTCAGGTAGCAACGGAAAGAATGTAGAAACGGAAATGAGTTTGCAACTTTAGCTAATGAGTCATAAAATTACTGCAAAATTGCTCCCTTTTATATTCTTAAATCAACTTTAAATAACAATAAAACGATAAATTATGTCTTGCATGACCTAAGTAACTTCTGTTTAATCCAACACATTTTTGTTTTAATGTCAGCTGTAAACTTTTCTCAGTATTTTCTCTGGTTTGACCAGATAAGCGCTTTAATATTCGTACTGTAGTCTGAAACATATTTGCGTTATAGTTTCATGTCAAATGGAAGCAAATGGAATCATTGCGTTTTTATTTACTTTGTGAAATCTATTCTATCCAATAATGTAGCAACACTTGAACGTCACACTCAGTACGTATTTTACGTGGCCGCGAGAGGACGCCATGTGATTGGCTGTAATTTCTGTTAAATCACACCATCTACGCTGAACTCGAAATATCCCTCCCCTTACTCATATTCTCCATTATAGATTTTCAGCTTCCAGAACTTTCGTTTCCATTAACTTCTCCTCTTATAAATGTTGTATTTGAGCAAATTTCTGATTTGTTCGTCCCTTTTCCCACATTAAGCTTAAAAATTGTTTCTCTTGGAGCATTCTTTTTGTGGTTATTAGTGGAGTATTAAATGTTTATTGCAGCTTTTGGTGGTAAATGAGCACAGCCTCTTATCTTGTTTTATTGCAGTTGTTCAAATTTGTATTTCACAGACCATAAAGCAAACATCAGACAGTTTTGATAAGATGAAGTTGCATCACTTCCCCACTCAATGATTTATTAATGCTGAGCTGCAGAATAGAAGACTGTGAGGACAGGGACCGTAACGATCCATAAAATGTAAAATAACATGATGGTTTTCTGATTCTGCTGCACTGAAAATGACTTTTTTGCACGTAGAAATCCCACACTCTGCACTTTACGGACGTCAAAGAGAAGACATGAGCAACAAACAATCTAACAATAAAAGTGATTTTAAAAAATTCGTTTGACATAAATCTGTGACAAATACAAACATTGTTACATCCAGCTGCCCTATAATCTGCCGAGTGGCTGGAGAGCTTTATTGTTTATAAGATATCTGTTGTGTTTTTAATGGGAAGGGAAGAGAGAAACAGGAAGAATCGTAAAAAAGAAGTAAATATTACATTAAATAAGAGTTACACAGGTTCCAGTTCCTCTTGATTGTTATGGAATCTGCATAAGAACTGAAGTGATTAAATGTATTATTATTATTATTATTATTATTATTATTATTATTATTATTATTATTATTATTATTATTATTATTATTTTTTATATTTTTTGCACTGATTTTATTTCTTTTTCCTCATCTAGAGAATTCATGATAAACATGTCTTAAAATAGATTACAGTACAATAATCTGCTTGACAAACAGCTTCAATCAGACAGACATGTTTAAGTTTTGTGAAACTCCTCATAGCTCACAAATCCTAATAAACTATTAAAAGAAATCAGTCACGTCACAGACTCTGTTTAAGTCTCAGTTTTGCTCAGGAGATGTTTGCTTGTATGATTTAAATTTATAACCGGTGTACTTTTTAAATTATTCAGCATTTTCCAATTTATTTTATTTATTTATTTTATTTATTTTATTTATTTTATTTATCTTATTTATTTTATTTTAAGTGGTATTTTTATTTTATTTATTTATTTATTTTTTCTGCCACATTCAAATGAATGGAAATAATCCATCACCATGGGAACCATAGAGCTGATGATGTCATAAAGGGTTAGGGTTAGGGCTCAGCGTCAACATCAGATAAAGGACAAGTGCAAAATATAGTCTTCAAAAATAAAGAACAAAATAAACAAACAGCCAGCTCAGATCCAAACAAAAAAAATGCTCTGAGCAGTCAGAGAATATTTACTTTACTGCCTGGGTATGATTGCAAACTGAAATTGTTTTAGCATGTCTCCAAACATCCTCCCACACTTCATCATCGATTGTGATCCTAAGCTCCTTCTCCCATGTGCCTTTAAGCCTCAGTAACTCAACCGGAGGTGCAAAATACAAAGCCTTGTAAAGTAGACTCACAGAAATCTGTGTATCTGATAGAAATACTCATTTCTCATCAGGAGAGCTATGACTCTCAATTAAATGCAAGATATAGTCTCCTGTCTGCAAATAACCAAAGAAGTCATGTCTGGGGATGGAATATTTCTCCATCACTTGTTCAGATGTCATAATCACATATCCACTGAGTGAAACCATAGTCTGTATAATTAATGGACGTAGTCTCCGCGACATCACACATCTGTTCCTGTGACAGATTTTTGAAGCCAAACGGTCGGCGCCATATTGGAAATGAGGCGTGCTGTGAGTCTCCACAGTAACAACCATAGGACGCTCCACAGTCACGTGATCTGAGCTGTGCCTCTGATTGGACGAACTGGCGATCTTGATTTTGTGGAAACTGCCGAATTAGAAAAAAATTCACCCCCCATACAGTGCGTGCCGTTAGTAAAATCAGCGATTCAGACGGGAGACATTCTTTGTACCAGGCTGTAAATGTGCTTATTTTGACACTTCGGCATTGCCTCATATTTTCAGACTGGAGGTTGCCGCTTGAGTGAAACCCCCTAGTTAACCCCCCAACTGTTATATCCCAGGCTGAGAATGAGGATTATTTATAACACCTTCCATCGAGACGATATGGGCTCAGTTTTTAATGTTTATTGAAAATGAAACTTTTCTTCTAAACGTAAACACACATATTAAAAACAGCATTTGACAATTAGAGTAAAAGCTCCAGAGCACCTATTGAAAGGCTTGTGGGGTCATGTTTCCTAAAATTTTGTCCAGAGGTCAAGAGGAAATGTTGAAGGGGAAGAAGAAAGAGGAAGAAGCGTTTAACTTGTTCTTCCCAGAGCTCCTTTTGAGGCACTGGCAACTGTGCCAGTGTAAATGCAGATAGAGAACAGAATAAATTAAGGGTTTCTTTCCTTGCTTAATCTGTCTGTCTATCTATCTAGTAGTAGTAGTAAATATCCAATTTTTAAATATGCAGCAGATGCCTCAAGCAAACCATGGAACAACATTCAGACATCACCTGCAACAAGTTTGATGCTGTTGAAGTAAAGCAGGGTGACACTACAGAGGTTTTCATAAAGAGAGGTCGATAAGTTCTCAAGTTTGGCACAATTTGGCATCATTGTGCTATTTGAGATTCCTAAATACCGAGTCTTAAAAGTCATCTTACGTCATTTAACTGTAACTGTCGTTTGAAAAACAAAACAAGATCAATACATTAAACCGGTCATAGACAACCAAACGGGAGCAGATTTATTTACAGAATATATATATATATATATATATATATATATATAAATGTTACAAAAGAAGAAAAAGTGGAATAAAAACTAGAAACTCGAAGTATAAAATTCAGGTTATTCCTAAAAAGAATTTCAACTTTAAAGCATTAAACCATTTTTCTCTTATATAATTGGTTTCAGACTTAAAAAAAAAAAAAAAAAAAAAAAAAAAAGCTCCTGTGAGGAGCTTTAAATTTATACTAATTTTGGTGCCCCATGTGGAAAAGACTTATCTCATAACTTGCATTCATATCTATAATTAATATTTTGACACAAATACGTTTGTCTTGATTTCTTTTCTAAGAGGATTTATTATTTATCACATATCTCCAAAGTAGGAATTGTATAAAGATGAGGACCCCTACCATGTGGTATCAGTTTCAGAGATTAAAATAACAATGCAGGAAAATTAAATGTTGTCAAATAGGGTGGGGCATGTGTTTGTAGTTCATATCCATGTTAATCATAGGGATGGACATGAATTTACAAGAAGGAAAATATCTCCTTATGGGAGCTTTAAGGTGGTTCAAAGACTTGAAAACAAATTTAAAATTCACAACAAAGTGTTTTTTTTTTTGTTTGTTTGTTTTTTTTGTTTGTTTTTTGACCTGCAGGTTTTAAAAGCATTAGTTACCTAGTAAAAACACTTCACAGAAGGTAAGAAAAAGGTGTTACTGTCCCTTTAACAAGGTGAGGTCAGGGTGTGGTCTATTCCTGCTGCAGTTTCCGGATCAGCATGCTGTGGTAAACAAACGTCAGTCCTCCTTAAACAGAAGTTTCATTATCGAGTCAGAGTTTCTGTTGGCTCTGGTATGGTCTGGTCTGGTCTGTGGTCCGTGGTCTGTCTGCTGTGGGTTATAATGGGAGGACTGGTACCCACTGTGCTCGTGACTGCTGCAGACAGGCTCGCGCAGGTGGACTAGTCAGACAGGTTTGGGACTGGGCGCCTTTTGTGTTGTTCACCTTTTCTGAGGGCGATGCAGGTGAATGTGAAGTTACCATGAAGAGAGTCGCGGCTGTAGCGCTTCTACTGCTCCGTTTCTGTGCCACAGGTGAGTTTAACACAGATAGGTAGCAGCACAGGTGAGTCCGAACACCTTCATGACGTTGCTTTTCTTTCTCTGCGGTAGTTTCAGGCGATGTCTCCACCGAAACGGCACTGAAAGCCGAACTGGGAGACGTCGCTCTCCTTCCGTGTTACTCCGCAGGTAACGTAACACCGGTTTCGACGACATGGTTGAAAAACGGACGAGAGGTCCTCTCAGGTGGAGCTTCTTCACCTGCCGGTGAGCAGCAGCGGCTCTCAGTGCTGCATGACGGGAGTCTGAACATCCGGGGGGTGACACCTGGAGACGAGGGCAGCTACCTGTGCAGCTCCACGCTGCCAGGCAACAACACCTTCAGGGCGCGCGTGCTGCTCCAAGTAGCGAGTAAGTGAAGTTTACAGATCCAGTCAGGAGTCCAGTTTGATTTACTGGGATTCAGTAAAGAGGTTTCCTGTTGTTAACTAATAACATGTTTATAAACGGAACTCTACATCACGAGGTCAGAGTCAGGCACTGAGGGGTCACTTCAGGTCATGTATGTTATGATGTACATACAAAGCAACAGGGGATATTGCTGGATGGTTTAGGATCTAATTCAAGATACACACACACACATACGCATACGTATACATACTTTTCAGGTCTGCTGTCACTAATCTGGATCCTTTTCTCTGAGTGGACGGGATTGTGTGTGTGTGTGTGTGTGTGTGTGTGTGTGTGTGTGTGTGTGTGTGTGTGTGTGTGTGTGTGTGTGTGTTTATACATTCATGGGTATGTGTGTTTTTCTGTGTGATATGGGTTATTTAAATGTTGCATCAGACAGTTGGAGGCAACCTTTTGTGTGGTACAGCTCCAGGAGAAACACTTTATCACTATTTAGCAAATGAAATGTTTTTTACCACTTTCTACATAGAAGACATCATTTTAACTTCTCATGTTTCCTTTTTGTGTTATCAGGATGTTTCTGTCTGTATCTGGTATCCTCCTCTCTTGTTGTGAACTCTGCTCTGGGCTGCCAGGGACTACAGATGAAAATTAGCCTTTATGGCTAACTCTGGCATATTTACATTGATGCTGTAGTTTGATGTTCATTAACATGCACTTTCCCTTTAAAGTCTCAGTGATCTTGAAAAAGTCTCTCTTCTAGATATCTGCCTGATCCTAAGCTACAACTTTAAAATGAGATAGAGGTCTTTGAAACTCTTTTACCTGATAAAAGGTTGTTGATTCATTTTTTAATTTTAAGCTGCACATATTTTAAATACTAGCTGTTTCACTCTATAACTGAACTGATTAAAATAACAGTATGGACTCTTAAAGCTGAGCTATTAGAGTGATGATCTCTTTCCATATCTAACAAATAAGAGCTGAAATACGTAAGCAATTGGTTTGTTAATAAATTAGCAAAGAATTGAAATATTTAAAGTTATAAACAGAGGCTTTCCTGCCTCACTTGACCTTGAAACCTCAGTCTACTCATTTATAAATGGTTTATTCACTTTATTTTAAACATGAACATTTGTAATCATGTCATGTTAAACATATATTAAAGTGATAAGACAATGTATAGCATCATTTTGAAAAATAAGTGACTGTATCCTTTTCTAGTAAGACTCTTTAAAAGGCGAACACGTCTCTGTGATAAGTTATCACTTATTTCTCTTCCAGGTGGTCCAGTGAACATATCCACATCCATCACTCCGTCCAGCGCCCTCTCCAACAGGACGCTCATCGTCCACCGCGGTTCAGCCGTCTACTTCAACTGCTCCGCCTCGTCTTACCCGGCCCAGCAGCTCACCTGGTCCTTCAGAGGAGCTGCGTCCAGCAACGAGTCTCTGGTGTCCTCGTCTGGATCCTGGCTGGACTTCAGGATAGACAAAATCCAGCCCAGCGATCAGGGTGTTTACACCTGCAGGGCCAACAACAGCGTCAGCGGTCGGACTGTGAATGAGAGCACACAGCTGCTGGTGTACTGTGAGTATGATGACTTCCTCCTCTCTTTGTGCTGATTCACCTTTCACCTCATGAAAGCAATGTGTTTAATTTGATGACAGCAACACGTTTCAGAAACAGAACCAGGATGTTTATCCTTGTTTTTCTTCTTCTTTTAACAGTACTGTAGAGGTTTGGATACTTAAGGCCACTCTCTGGAGTTTAGAGAGGGAAATTCTTACCTGAGCTCTTAATCCTAAAACATTTATTTATGACATTTATTCTGATTTTTATAATTCTAATTCTTTGCCTTTCTGTTTTTTTAATCTGTTTTTATTGATTTTTGAAGCACTTTGTTACCTGAATAGAAAAGTGCTTTACAACTAAAGTTATTACAATTATTTTCATACAGTTTCCTTTTTCTATTTTAACCCTTTGAACCCTGATCTGATATTTCAGATTTCTGCTCGAAAACTCCTCATCTGTAATAAAATGAGTATATCTCTGCAACCACAAGGTCTATTTGAATAATTTTGGTGCTATAATAAAGGGGAAAGTTGCGAGATTTGTTGAGATGTGTTAATATGAGTGTGTGTGATATGAGTAAGGAGTAAATGAAGATGGCAACCAGTATTTTTTTTTTTTTTTTAAATATGTAGGTCCGCCTGAAACAAAGAAAAAAGACATTTCAGGATGAATCTCTCTTTGAAAATGATGCAGCTGCAGCTTTAAACCTTCATCAGACCAAAGAACAACATAAGAACATTATCTCTGCAAAGGTTGACTCAGAAAAAGTGAAGGAGAACAAAGTTAGAGAGGTTTTAGTGCAGAGAGTTTAGGCGAGCTCTCTTTGGGTGCAGCTTGGCTCCATATGTGTATACTATACAATACTTTGCTGTAGAGAGCTTTGGCTTATATCATTGGAATCTGTAGAGTTTCTGCTTTCATCTGAGGTGATCTTTTGTTCAGCATGTAGCGATGCAGTTGCTTGTATCATGTAAAAAGGTTTATATAGTCGTGTAGCCCGGGGTCTGCTGTTTAATTTGATGAGTAAAATCACTGTATTCTTTGGTGCTTCGTGCATTATTTCACATAGAGTTTGTTGAGTGACGTCAAAGTTCTCATGATTTGGGGACCCTGGGGTTTAAAGGGTTAACGTCCATGTATGGATGCTGTTATGTGCTGTGTTTACTGACAGTGGTTATGAGGAGTGATTTGAAGCCAATGCGGTGATTTCCACTGCAGAGACATGTCGGTATTGGATGCAGTGCGATAGAATCAACAAATTTTTTCAATGACATGCAAACCGTTAAACTATGATTTACAGACGTAACATGACTAAAAATGATTCACAGCATCCCAACTTTTTTAAATTCAGGTTGTAAAGAAAAAAAGTCTTTGTTTGATTATGAGTCAAGTTAAAATCAGTGTTATATGTTATAATCAATATGCCTCTTTATGACCTGGAAATAAATAAATGAAGGAGCTTGAGAAACAAGTCTGGAGATTTCACATCAATTCTTGGTGTAAAAAGTCAGGCAGTGTGTTTTCTGCAGCACAGACTCACAGTGAGTGAAAACATGTAATGGACAGCATGAACAGCATCAGATGCTAGCTTCTTTAACCCTTCAGTGATGTTATTTTTTATCCTGCACAGATGTCCCAGACGTGCACCCTGAGTGCATGTGGACTCCAGCACAGGACCCTTCCCACATCTTCTTCAGCTGCTTCTGGTTTGGAGCGTATCCCACTCCGACGCTGCACATAGGGGAGGACCAGGCGAGCAAGGGAGCAGCCTCGGGATCACACGTTAACGTATCGAAGCTCGCAGACAGCCTGTCTGCGATGCTGAACCACTCCCAGCTGAGCGAGGGTCAGACCTTGAGGTGCAGTGCCCAGCATCCTGTGCTCGCTGCGGGGGAGAAGGAGTGCTCGCTGACCCTCAGTAAGTATCTTATATTCAAACTCTTTACTGTACTGTGATGTCATGCTGCTGAATCTTTCATGTGTTTTTCCACCTGAGAGGCCTTTCAGACACGGGGACTCTTCAGGGAGAGTCAGTATAGATTATAATCCTGTTCTCAGGAACATGCTGCATACTTTTCTCAGATATATATATATTTTTTTCTCTGTTTTTGAGTTTTCTTCTGCCTAAAGTTTTCTGCAGTGAGCTCTGTGGGTCATCAGCACGTGCTGAGACACTTGTTTGTGGTATTGCGTCATGCAGAAAGGTTATAACAGTGTTTAACTTGAGTTTATCTGCTTTGGCTCTGAGATATCGCTGTCTCTGAGATTCCTGCCTCCACCCAGGTTCAGCTGAGGTCAGCAGAGCTTTATTTGCAGCATAGAAAGGCTGCAAATAAAACAGAACACCTATAACTTAAAACAAACATTTGATGACTTTGAATTGCTCCTGTTACACTTCAGAGAAGAGTCCCATGAGGGTGGTGTCATCTGCGAATTTGAGGAGCTTGACGGACTGATGGCTGGAGGTGCAGCTTTTAGTGTACAGCGAAATCAGGATGAGACAGAATCGGTTAAGACCAATTGGGGGGGTCTTAAATTCTGTAGCAGGGCCGTTTCTAGCATTGTGGGGGGACCCCTATGCAAGATGCTGTTTTGGGGCCTCCAGTCAGTTAGCAGCACAGTCCTTTTCCATGTGTATTTTATTTCAGCCAGCTGTCATGAAGCAAACACTGAAGCTTTAAGAGCATACATGACTTTATTTGAGGCTAGCTGAGCTAGCTAGCAGGACAAATAATAAACAAATTTGCTAAAAAACACGGTGTGACACCTCCTCCATTCACCCCACATCATGAACAAGTGGCTTACATTTATCCTTAGATCATTTGACATCCTCAGGCTTTTTATGTCTTTAATGAGAGAGGACAGGACAGTGGATAGAGGAGGAAACAGGGTGAGAGTAGGGAGTGACACGCAGGAAAGTCACCACAGGCCGGACTTGAACCTGGGCTGTCTGCTTGTGGGCTTTCAGCCATATGGAGCACAACCAAGACAGGTAGGCCATTTGTGCTCTGAACATGCAGTTTTGGGGCCCCCTAGTGGCTTGGGGGCCCTGTGCATTTGCAAAGTCTGCATATAGCAACAAACGTCCCTGCATGGTTGAATACCAAGAAACAAGATTTCCACCAAGAATTTAGTCCCTGTGAAGAATCCTCTGTTGCGAAATATAATCTGCATGAGGAGATAAAACCACAAGCATGGGAGAAACATGTTTTGGTGGCGTCACGGAGCTTTATGAGTAATGAATACTTCAGTTGATAAGGGGAACCTCCTCTCTGCAGGCCTTCCAAACACAAAATCTGCTAAATGTCCTGAAATGATGCAACCAAGAGACACAGACTGACGGGCTAACTCAGGCTCAGATCAAACCTGACCATCAACTCTGTACTGTCTGTCAAAAGTGTGTTTACCTGAAGTTTGGAGGACACAGAGCTGTGTGGGGGACATGTGGACGGTCAGTGAGTCATTCATGAGTGTGAGTGTTATCTTTATAGGATTGTGGAGCTAATCAGGTAACGCTGGACTGAATGCATCAGCTTATCTTTGATGTATTTACTCAAACTAAAGGTGAGTCCTTTAGAGAGGGCGGGAAAATATACGGGTCTAGGAGTGAAATTGGCTCATTATTACATCAAATTTCACCCAGAGCAGGTCTGATGAAGGTAGAGTCATTTTTACAATTTCATCTCAAAGTAAAGGTTTTATATCTGATTAAATGAGCCTGAGTCTTGGTTGATCAGTCAGACTAAACGGGATATTAGTCACTAAAATTCACTAAAGGCAGCTGAAGGGTTTTCTTGTTTCCTTCGGTCAGGATGGGAGGTCATTGGAAATCAACATGTTCTGAAGTTCTTAACCCAGCTTTCTGATTGTTTCAAAACTTTTCACTTAAAAGTTATTCCAGAGGCCTATAAAGGTTATAACTCAAGCTGCATACTTGGTTAGTTCTTAGAGGTTGGACGTCTTCTGTGACGGCAGTGTCTGTTTTCTACACAAAAACAATGCATTTAGTTGTTTTTAGTCTATTTGAGGTGTAAAAAGTGTACAGTGGACCCTTACAGTTCAAATCTCACGTCCCTGTTTGTCCTTTTCAGAGTCTCCGTTCCCTGAGGGTGAGCCTTTGACCTCTGCTCTGGATGGTACGAGTGTGACTTTAATCTGCACTGAGTCCACCTCTAATCCTTCTGCAAATACCACCTGGAGAAAAGGGCTGCAGCAGGAGGCAATCATTCCCGGACAGAAGTACGTCATCTCTGAGGAAGGCCCCATCCTGAAGCTGACCATCCTCAACATCACCAAGGACGATGAGGGTGTTTACTTCTGCCACAGCCAAAACGTGCTTTCCGTCAGAGAGCTGGAGGTCTACCTCACTGTGAGAAGTGAGTTTCGGGGGAGGGGGGGGGCAAGTTGTGTAAAACCTAAAAAAAAAAAAAAAAAAAAACCCAGAGTACAATAATTTGCAAATCCTGTTTAACCTACGTTCAACTGAATATGCTACAAAAACAAGATATTTATTGTTTAATCTTATAGACTTAATTGTTTTTGTAAATATTTACTCATTTTGAATTTGATACCTGCAAAACATTCCTAAAAAAGTTGGGACAGGGTCAACAACAGACTGGGAATGTTCCAAACACCTGTTTGGAACATTCCACAGGTGAAAAGGTTCATTGGAAACAGGTGAGTGTCATTCACAAGCAAGGATTGGGAGAGGTTCATCACTTTGTGAACAACTGCATGAGCAAATAGTCCAACAGATTAAGAACAATGTTTCTCAATGTACAAAGAATTGATGGATTTGATCATCTACAGTCCATAATATCATCAAAAGATTCAGAGAATCTGGAGAAATCTCTGCACGTAAGCAGCAAGTCTGAAAACCAACATTGAATGACTGTGACCTTTGACCCCTCAGGCAGCACTGCATTAAAAACCAACATCATTGTGTAAAGGATATTACCACGTGGGCTCAGGAAGACTTCAGAAAACCATTGTCAGTTAACACAGTTCATCACTACATCTACAAGTGCAAGTTCAAACTCTACCATGCAAAGACAAAGACATATATCAACAACACCCAGAAACACCGCCGGCTTCTCTGGACCCGAGCTCATCTGAGATGGACTGACACAAAGTGGAAAAGTCTGCTGTGGTCTGACGAGTCCACATTTCAAACTGTTTTTGGAAATCATGGACGTGGTGTCCTCCAGGCCAAAGAGGAAAAGGACAATCTGGATTGTTCTCAGGTCAAAGTCTCAAAGCCAGCATCTGTGATGGTATGGGGGTGTGTTAGTGCCCATGGCATGGCTAACTTGACCATCTGTGAAGGCTCCATTAATGCTGAAAGGTACATACAGGTTTTGGAGCAACATATGCTGCCATCCAAGCCACGTCTTTTTCAGGGACGTCCCTGCTTATTTCAGCAAGACAATGACAAGACACATTCTGCACCTGTTACAACAGTGTGGCTTCATAGTAAAAGAGTGCAGGTACTAGACTGACCTGCCTGCAGTCCAGACCTGTCTCCCTTAATGTGTGGAGCATTATGAAGCACAAAATACGACAACTGAGACCCCGGACTGTTGATCATATGTTTCGAGTATGTGTGTGTGACCTTTCTTCTCTCCAGGCTCTCAGCCTCCTCTCTCTGGAAGTGCTTCTCTCTTTCCTGCCTCAGTGGGTCTGCTTCCTCTCTCTGTCGAGACTCCTCCTCCTCTTTGTATTGCACACACAAACAAACATGTTTTATTTTTATTTTCTGGATGGGGGTTGAACTCCAAGAAAAAAAAAATATTTAAAGATTTAGAAGGCTTAAAGACTTAAAAGTGTAAACAAGAGAAGCACAAGTTCATACATCCTGTGAACGAAGCACTGATTCACACAGCCAACCAGTCACCACAGGTGTCGACTCCACCTCTGGAATGCCGATAAACCTGCTGCTTCTCCCTTTTCTGCCTCCTAATTCTGTCCCGTCTTCTTGTTTTGCCTCAGCGACCTCTTCAGCGTACACAGGAGCCATCATTGGGATTTTTATAGCTGTCCTGATTGTGGGATCGGCTGCAGTCATCGCCAAAACTGTTTTCTCCAGCCGGCACAGAATATGCCTCGGTAACTTCTCTAAACCCTCACAGCATAACATGAAACTTATGAACACATGGGGAAAAAAGTGGTTACACACATAAAAATCCAACACACTGCCACTGTGATGTTGTGTATGAGGAGTGTATCACTAACTTTGAATTCTCTTTTCACTTTTCTGTTCCAGGAAGCGGCTTTGGGTGAGCATCTCACACTTCACATCTCAGAATCTCAGCTGCATGACATTTAATGAGTCGCCCTGTCTTATATGAAATAAAATCTCCTCTCTGCAGGCAACTAGACGACGACCGAGGCGATGTGCTGAGTCTGGTGGAGTCAGATGACGAGCAGATTTTTCAAGATACCGTCCCTCGACTGCCTCCGATAACCAACGGCCACCAAACAACACTCGTCCAGATTCACCGAATCCCATCAAGTAAGGTTTCCGTGATGTTCTGTGTGAATTTCAAGGTGCGTAGATGAAGTTAAGAGACATTCTGTAACATAAGTGTTCTGTACTGTGTCTGCAGGTGATCACGAAGAGGCAGAAACAGCAGACACAAGTCCTCAGCAGCTTGAAGATACTGTACACACAGAGGAGTCAGTGGATCTTGTAACATTTTAGGTATCGGGTGTTTCAGTAGATTTGTGTTTTGGTTCAATCCAGTGACAATGTGAACAGAAATGGGGAAAGACTTGTGTAAAAAATTATATGTATTAATTTGTATGTTTTTAAAACCTTTTTTAAGCTCATTTCTATGATCCATCTGTTTGTACAGCGTTTGAATGTGTTGCTCTGATATTGATACTGATGCAGTAAATTAAGCTGTTTAAACCGAAATGTGGCTGCTTGCATCTTTTGGTGGTGAAACCATCCTTCACTGTTTACTGATAACATCCTGTGCTGAACACATCGAAGTCACAGAAGAGTAATGACCGAGAAAACATGAACTGGAACCATTTTAGAAATGCGGTGGAGTCAGTTTGTCAGTCATCGTGTTTCCTGTTCATGTTGAGTAAAGACACCCAACTTCTCGTCTGTTTGAAACAAAATTAATGCAACTTATTTTAATCTCATTTAAATCACAGTGAGGCTGACAGAACACTGTTTCTCTCAGTGTGTCCATTTTTATGTCCAATTTACGGATGTGACTTACGGTCGGTTTCTTGTAAAAATTATGGAGACTGTGAGAAATTTGAGTCTTTTTCTTGTGTGTTTTTGTTACATACAGCTTGATTAATGACATAAACAAAGACTACTCCAATGTTCCTCAACTTATTGATGAATTAAGATGTTTTAACTTTTACATGTCAGGCTTTAAAAATCCAAAGGGAATATGATTTATTAAAGCTCCTGCGATTAATTTTTAGCTGGGTGGTTCAAAAGATTGAAATTAATATTGTTTTTTCTTTATGCCTTAAAAAAGCAAACAACACCATCCACAAGAAGAGCAGTTGTTTATATATATGGTTTTTTAATTTATTTTTTTAAGTCTGAAATCCCTGGAGGGGGGTAGGCGTCAAACCAAGTGATTGGCTACAGCCTTGTTCCTGATGTCCCTCAGGACAGATTTTCTAAAAGTGACAGATTGTACTGCTCAAGACAGCCGGATGAGATTTTTTTTCAATTAAAAATTTTTGGGTACCAAAATGACACAAATCAAAAATTCCCTTCAGAAACTTTAATGAAAGAGTTTATTAATCAAAAATGAAAACACTG
Organism: Labroides dimidiatus; assembly: GCA_030710495.1. NCBI lineage: Eukaryota > Metazoa > Chordata > Actinopteri > Labriformes > Labridae > Labroides > Labroides dimidiatus. The sequence continues at coordinate 5,049,165 of CM061153.1, forward strand.
TCAGGATATTTTTGAGCAAAGGCTTTGAGTGGATCAAAGTGCTGAAACATAATTAGGCCTATGACTAATGTGCAAAACCAGTTTAATAATTTTACTTCAGATGAACACTTATATTTTATAAATTTGTTATAAATTAAAGACAATTTGTAAAAACAAAAAAGTAAAAAAGCATATGATCTTTTTTTTTATTATTTTCCCTCTGTACGTTTTTAAAGTAATGGAAAGAAAGTAAGTGAAAGTGAAAGTGAAGGTTTTCCTGCTGTTTAATAAGTAATTAAGTTGAGGCAGTGAGAAATTCAGTTTCATTCTGATCATAATGTTTTGGCCACACGAGAAGATATGGAAGCCCTAAAAAGCTGTAATTAAATACATTTTATTCTCTCATTTTTCATGAGATCATGACTTTAAAAAAGAAAAAGAAAAAACAAAGCTACTTTTCTCAAAGTGGTTTTCTAGCAATCTGGAAAATCCAATCAGAAGGTCAATCGTTATCACTAGCCAGAAGGAAGCTGCCAAAGAGAAACGCAAAAATAGGCTTTTATCATAAACACCATCTTCTGGGTAATGAAAGGAATCAACCTTCTGTTTTGATTCTTACTTCACCTGAAAATTATCTCAGGGAAATCAGCTTTGTTTTCACAAGATAAGTGAATGGAGTTGACATCACAGGAAAACAACTGAAATAAACTCTTAATCTTGAGATAATACAGTGTATTAAATCATGGCCTTTTGGGGCTTCCACAGAATACGTTGACAGAAATTAATTCATCAATATTAATATTTTGATTATTTTTATCATTGTTATCGTTGTTATTATCATTATGAGGACAGTAACTTCAATCACTCCAACATTTTGACAGGTTTGGACGTGTTGATACATGCTTTCTGTATTTCAGCCCTGCGTGTTGAAATACTTAGTGTTATTTTAAGTATGTTACTTGCCTGAGTAATCTCACCTGACCCACATTGTTAATAGTCAACTTCAAATCTGACCTACATTTTACGACGATGACACAATCTTAAATTGTTCTCGTGCTATTAAGGTGAATCAAAGGTGGAACCAGAGACATTTTTCAGATGTATTCCCATTTAATTAGGGGGCGTGGCTTAGCGCTATGATCTTACGTAATAAAACTAAACGTGAGGACGTTGAGTCACACAGCCAATGGCACAGAGTGAGTCAAAGGCAGGAAATCAGCTGAACATTTTGTTTTCTCCGTCCCGCATTTTCGGTCAGGACTCAGAGCAGCGCAGAGGAGTCTGAGCCTGGTCGTTTGGGTGGTTGGTGGGACGACAAACTCAGAGAGACGAAGAATGTGAAGAGAAACAAACGATGTGCTCCACGGAAAACAACACGGAGCTGCAGCGGACATGTAAGTGACATATTCAGGATAAATTATTCTCGTGTTTCCATCGCAACGCCTTGTAACGAGGCAATGGTTGACGTCCAGGGGGAGCCCGAAAATAGAGGTTAACGTGATGACGGGAACAACCCGCCGTCAGAGTGAATCTGTCAACCGTTGAGTTCACGTCCCCTCTCCGCTCTTCCCCAGCCTCAGACCCGGCTCTCGTCCTGGAGCTGAAGACCAGGAGACCTCCGTCTCTGGAGGGCCGGGCAGGATGCGAGTCCTGGAGCGTGGACTTCTCTCCGGACGGAGCCTGGTTCGCCTGGTCCATGGGACACGGGATCGTGTGGGTGGTCGCCTGGCCTCTGGACTCTGAGTAGGTTTACCTGAATACATTAAATCCCACTCATGATGCGTTCAGGTGTCACTCGGATATTCTGAAATATGACCGTCATTCGAGGAATCAAGCCAGATGTATGTTTGTGACACATCTGTTGCTTTATTTACATGGGAAGTTTACCAGAAACAAACATTATCATACGAAATATCTTAGATTGTTTTATGTTAATTAATCAATTAATAAATAAATAAATACATTAATTAATTAAAAAAAACTGAATATTTAGCAGGGAATCAGCATACAATATTTTAAATAACACGATATATATATATATATATATATATATATATATATATATATATATATATATATATATATATATATATATATATATATATATATATATATATATATTACTAAATGTAAAATAAATCTGTATTAATGGACCCATCATCACACAGCGCCTGACAGTCAGCCTTGTTACCAAACATTACTCAATATGCATGCAAGTAGTAAGCAGTTGGCATGAAAGAAAAAACTTTTAGTCAGCTTTTCAGAAAGATTTGGGTTTTTTTTTTTTTTTAAATGATTTTTTCTTCTTGGATGCCAAGTGTGAAAATACGCTTTAGCTTGACTGCTTAAAAAAATAAAAAAATAAAAATAAAACAGGGTTAGAAGTGTCAGTTATATCTTGACTGGATGATGTCACTTCCTCTAAATAAGAAGCCTTAAGGGAGCTCCAATCATCTTTTTTGTGGCTCTAATAAACTCTCCTTAAATTAACATTTCTTCTGTTGACACCTCTCATGGGGTTTTGTGTATTTTCATGGGAAACGTCTTCTTTCCACTTCCTACATTATTTATTTCAGCCTGTCTTAATTATTGAAGAACACTCTGAGTCTCTATACAGTTCTCTCTGTGCTCTACTTTCTCTTATGCAGCCTTTAGTGAACATGAATCAGAAAGCTTTGACCCTGGACGGGGATGTTAATTGAGTTCAACCATCCAGAAAGGGTTTTCCTTTCAGTTCCCTTGTTTCCTAAGGCCTGGACATTACCAGTTACCTTAATGTGAGTTTGGAAATATGAAAAAAAAAATCTGTTTGGGCAAAAATGTGACATTTATTTAATCTTCATACTTTACATGTAGAACTTATTTATAATTTAACAAAGCTCTTTGAATGGCTACGTGCAGTAATCTTACAGTGGTAACAAATGGTAGTTTCACTGAAACACACTGCAAACAGTCAGGATGGGATAAAATATCTATATGGCAATGTAAAAACAACACATAACTGGTGCTCCGTGTCAATGTTTTGATTTATAAATGAGGACATAGCTCTCTAAAAAAAGTTATGACTTGATAAATCACCACGTCATGACTCCTCCTGGTGTCACTGATGGTATTTATCCCGCACTTTACCTTTAAGGTTTTCTCGTCAATCAGATGCTTTGATGTATTGGTATGATTTAGTATCTTAATACATCATGAAGTAATGTATCAAGTTGTTTTGTATCATATCATATCTTGTCCTATCTTATATCATGAAGTTTCATAATGCATCATAACGTATAAATTTATATTATATCACATCTTATCTTTTTGTATCATAACATTTCGTAATGTTTACGTCTCATTGAGTCGTGTGGTATCCTAATAAACCGTGTCGTGTTGTTTCTTATCGACGTTTTGTATCGTATCATATTGTATCATACCTTCTTTTTCTATCATATTGTACTGTACCACACCTTACTCGAGGTTACCACCCTGATAAACAAGCCAAAAAAACAACCCTGTATAAAGTCCCTGAAAACTCTAAATCTACTATTTATTTATATGAAGCAGAGGAAGCTGGATTAAAACAGTGTAGAGCTGCAGAACTGATACTCGGTGAATCGGGTTATAGGGATGCTGTTGGCTCATTCCCTTTTACAGACTTTTTCATCTGTATTTAAAAGCACCATCATCTAACCACCAACTCCAGCTTCACACCACCTACATGAGAGTTCTTTCTGTTCTCCGCATACTTGATGCTCTTCTCGCCCACAGAGAGAGTCTGGATGGAGACATCGATCGGGGGGACAAAAGCTTCAGCTGTGGTCATCCAGTGTGGGGCCTTGCTTTCGGCCCTAGACCTCCAAAATCAGCTGCAGTGTCGCGCCCCTCACGCCCTGCTCGAGTACCACCAAAGGGCAACAATAGCCTGCTCCTGGCCACCGGGCTGGAGAACGGAGTGATCAAAATCTGGAACGTTTTATCAGGTGAGGGGTGTATCTGTGTCTTTATGGCTATGTGATGAGTGGACTGTAGCTGGTTTTAAAAAATGCTCCTCTGCGTGTTTCAGGTGAGGCTGTGTTTGATCTCTACGGTCATGAAGGTGTCGTCCGGAACCTGGTTTTCCCTCAGAATGGGACCCTCACGCTTATATCATCCTCCCGGGACAAAACTTTGAGGATTTGGGACCTGGCTCACAAAGGTAGGACGAATCGGTCAAACCACTTGAAGAGTTTGTTGACTTTACAAAATGCAACGCAAACTTGCTGCGTCAGAGGTAAACATCTGAAGGAAACGGCAGCTGTTTACACTCAGGGAGGAGCCGTCACATGTCGAAACATTGCTTCTTGAGAGTTTGTTACATGTAAACAGACATTTGAGATATTTTCATGTTAGTTTTGAGCTCTTAGAAGTAGAAACTGGTTTCATTGATGCTGATAAAGAACAGGACTTCTACGAGGATGGACTTTGACTTTAAGGTCTGTCTTCAATGTCTGACTAGCTGTCATATGTCAGAGCATTTCTGAACACACCTCAGCTGAACTCTCCCTCCTCAAACATTAACTCACAGAGAGGGTTTTAACAACCAACTTTCAAGGCCTTGCAAACTCAATTTCACACTACATTGATATCGACTGAAACAACACCTTCCTGGAACGTTGGGAGTCGGGTTAAAGGCTTGTAGCTTTGATTAAAAGAAGTCACTGAGTATTCAGTTCACTTTTTGAACAAGCTGTCCAATGATTTTCTGCTCTTCTCTCTGTGTATTTATCACTTCGCCTCTGTGTTTCGTCACTCTGTGAAACCTTCTGCTCAAACTGAGGAGGTTAGAGCAAACAAATGTTTGTGTTTACACAAACAGGAGTCACACTCTCCTCCGCTTCAGCAGCGCTTCTTCTTCTTCTTCTTCTTCTGCAGCCGGTTTCAGATCAGATCAGTCAGGTTCATCTGTCTCTGTGTGTTTCAGGTAAAAAGGTTCAGGTGCTGTCGGGCCATAGGGACTGGATCAGCTGCTGCAGCGTGTCATCAGACTGCAGCATGATCGCGTCTGTCGGCAGATTCGACAGAGTGAGTTACGGTGCCGTAAATGCATGTTGTTGTTTTACAGTCAAAGATAACTGTTGTGAAACTCATCGACCTGAATGAATTATTCCATGATAACCAATTATTTCCAGCCCACCATAACGGTCCGATGAGCTGACCTGAGCTTCAGATATCTCTCCAAAGTTCACTGCAGGTTTGCTCTGCGTCATAAGACTCAAACAGCTCATCAGTGATTCTTTGTTGTTTTTGTTTTTGGAGACATTTGGAGCTCAAGGTGGCTCTTCCCACTCTCCACAAGCTGTTAATCTGACACTTTCCCATGTCCAATAAAAAAAAAAAAAAAGCTGAATATTGTGAACCAGCAGAAGATCCTAATCACACTTGAAAGTTTTCTGCTTGTTCCAGCTTGTCCCGAGTCACTGAGTTCCTGAGAATCACTGCAGGACTAAACTGCTGAGTTTCCAGATCTTAGGACTGACAAACACTGATGATTTCCTCGTTGATAGATGGTGTGTCTGTGGAGTCTGCGTTCCTACACGTTCATGAGGAACCTGACAGGAGGGACCCACAAGCCCTTGTATCTTCTGTCGTCCTGTGACTTCTCTCCTGACGGGGCGCTGCTCGCCACCGCAGCCTTCAGGGGCTCCAGCTGGTGGATCGACCTGTGGGACCCCTACACTGCAGAGAAACTGGCCACTCTGGTGTGAGTTTACATCAAAACCTTCTCATCTCATATGACACGTTCCTGGATATCGTTCACAGCGTGGAACAAAGTCAGAGGGGTCGATGAAAAAGGGACTTCACTGGTCTGATGCAAAATGAGACTAAAACATTTACACTGTAAAGTGTTACAAATGTGGAAGCCTGTTTTCACCAGATGAAAAATAAACAAATAGACAAATGAAAAAAAGAAATGTATATATATACACCGTATTGACTGGAATAGAGGATGAGGTTTTTCTCATTGAGAATAATTTGAAAAAGTGGGGTTGAATTATAATCAGGGTCTAACCATCGACACATGCTGATAGTTGTCTAGGGTCGCTACACAACCTCAACGGCACTTGTGACCTCACTGTGGCTGCAGTGATCTGTCAAACACAGCAGAGACACGGTGACAGGAAATGAAAAATAAAAGGCGCTTTGATCGTCTGGAGCAAAGTGGATCAAAAGTTGGGAAAGTTAACAGAAAACTGAGGTGAAGTTATGCTAATGTTAAGATAATGATGTTCAATGCAGCAGAGATGATAAACAACCATCAGGCAGACAAAACATATGGAGTTACAGAGAGTGATGTCTGAAGATGGAGCGTTTATAAAGACCATCTGATGAATACCAAAAGTAAGAAAACCTGATCGTGGTCCTCAAAGCGAGGGTGAGTGAGTTTGTCATTGAGAAATGATTTTAATAAAAAATAGTTTTCTAATCAAAGTAAATTTTGGTGATCAGGGTCTTTGTCTAATGTTTGGCTTTGGAAAGAGGGGGGTCGTCCTGTATTCAGGTCAGTACGGTAATATATAGAGAGACTCGAAAAGAAAGAAGAAAGAAAGAAAACAAAACAAAGACACTAAAAGAAGACTTGTCCTTACATGAATGAACAATAGGGAGACTTGCAGAAAAAAGTGTCTGCACTTAGCAGCTATTATTATAATTATAATTAGGTCATTGAAGGCAAAGCTGTTGTTTTTGTCCCTGGCAGAAATTGGCCTCCACACAGTAATGACTGTTTTGAGGGCAGGTTTCAACAGATATCATCCTCCACTGTCACTATATCACTGTTTACATCTGAACGTACGTCCTGGTGTCTGCTGTCACCTGTTCTGAGTCACACTCGTGAAAATTAACCTTCAAGTCTTTCAGAGAAAGTTGTGTATGGGTCGAGATTTGTGCCACTACAAACTGAATTTGAGATGGTCCGTGGTATTAGACACGGAATTTGAGTCGCAGGTTTTGAAATTCAAGTCAATATTTGAATATTTATTTGCTTTGGAGTTCCATTTGAACATGTCTGTTTCCCTAAAATTTAAATCTTAAATATTTAGTGTCAGCTCAGTGAGACACGAGTGTATTGTTTGTGCAGACTCAGGTCTTCAGGCATGATGGAAACAAAATAAGTTTCCAAGGAGTGAATAAACTGAAGTTTTTTGATTTTATGAAACTGAAGAACTACAAAAACAATATTTTTTAAAGCAACAGGGAGCCACTGCAAAGGAGACAAAGAGCGACAGGTTTAGATTCAGTTTGAAAATTTCAAATTATTTTCCATATCATTCGATTCAAATCCAGTTTCTAGTGGTATACATCTCGGCCCATCGTTGTTTCTAAACAACCTTTGGTTTCTCCTGCAGTGATTACTTTGAAGATTACCGGCAAAACCAAATCTCAGCGATACAGTTCTCTCCGAATGGTTTGCATCTGGGGATCGTGACTGACGACAGGTGAGTTGTTCCATCTTTTTTTATTTCATTGTAACGTTATTCTTTCTTCAATGAAGGATACTTTTGATAGTGGGAAAAATATGCAGACATTCATAAAAGAGACAGAAATCTGCAAAGTTTGAGTAAAACCCAGAGAGATGGCATGAAAACAATCATCGAGGTACGTTTTAAAATGTGTCAGTGGACTAAATATATTTCACAAACTGATTTGTCTGCAGAGCTCTTCGGATCTGGGAGCCGGGAAAAAGAGGGATGGTGATGCAGACAAAAGCAGATCGAAACTCTAACGGACTCTGCTGCAGATACCATCCACAGGGGGGCGTAGTCGCCACGGGGTAAGACTCCTCATCTGTTCATCTCACTTCAATTAAAAACACCCCGAAGTAGCTCGGAGTAGATTTGGATCACAGACTAACTGAACCCTCTCATCCCAGCACCAGAGACGGACACGTGAGGTTCTGGGGCGCTCCCAGAACGGTGCCCAGCCTGTGCCACCTGTGCAGATCCATCCTGCGGGACTCGGTCTCCACGCACCAGATGGAGCCGCTGCCCCTCCCAAAGAGGATCCTCGAGTACCTCACCTACAGGAACATCCCAGACCGCCTCAAAACCTGCTACTCCTCTGACGAGGAGGACTGGGAGGGTTAAATAGGAACACTAACGCAATGCAACCACTGACATTTACAGCTAATGATTGTTATGCATTACATCATGGTTGAAAATAATCCCTTCATTGTTTGCTAAGAGATGCTTTCTACATTTGTTTAGCACAGGGAGCAGATCTTATTATCTAATCCTATACTAAGGATCTCATTTTTTTTTGCACTACTTCTGTAAGACGATGCATCAACTCAGCGTTCACATGCTTGACTTGAATATCACAATTTTATACTCTTAATTTATTGTGTAAATATAGGATGTAAATGTATTTCTAATTCCTGTGTTTATCATGAGACAGCACATGCATTAAACTACTGATCCTGCTCACTCTAATTGTTATTATATGACAACAAAAAAAAGCTGGAATTGTAGGAAATAGTTTTATTAAACAGATACAAAACTCATTTACATGTTCCAGACTTTTTCTTACTCATTTGTGCATCATTTGTGGTTTCTGTTTTTTTTTTTTCTGACTAGTTTCCATCAGTGAATGAAGAGATAAGCTCAGATTTCTCCTTCTCTGTTTGCTACATGTTCATGTCTGAAGTGCCCTGAAGATCAGATTGGTTTTGGCACTACAGTTACAAACCGCTGCCTTCTTTTCACGCGGCTCGTATGCAGATGTGAGTGACTCATTTAGCTGCCGGCGTCAACTCTGTGCAGCGGTGGTGGGCAAACATGCAGAAGACGCTTGAAGGCTTCTGTTATCTTCCAAAAATCAACAAGCTCCAGATACTTTACCGACTGACCCGTCATGAAATCGAACACAACAATGAAATTATCCTTGGAGTTGAAGACAGAGATCACCTTCCCTGAGCTTGTCTCGCCTTGTTGTGCAGCATGAATGAGTTAATGTAACAAACAGAAGGATTTTCAAACAGCTTTTTTTTGAGTTCTTAGATCGAACGTTCCAGAGATTCCTGTACTTATGAGGCCTCGCTGACCACCAGGTCTCTCACCGCCTGGAAAGCTGCGACCATGGAGCTCAGCTGGATCTTCTCATCGGTTCCTGAGGCCAGTCTGTGTCTGAGGGGGCGACAAACGATTAAACATTCAAATGCGTTTATGACACTGAGGTGTTAAAATTTCAAGCTACAACACAGACTTTTCAACTCTATGAAAAAGACGATTTAACTCACTCAACATCAGCCAGCTTGATGAGCAGACCGATCCTGATAGTAGGAGGGAAATCCACTTCAAAGGGTGAAAGAAGAAAGATCGTCAGTCGAGAAATCGTTAGATAATAAATTGAACAGTCATGTTTTGTGTCTGCTCCCATCTGACAGCTTTAAAAACACTCTTTAAAGGAAACTCAGACACACTTTCCTGTTGGGGACCCAAAGAAAACCCTAACTTGTATCATTTTAATCTTTTTTCTTCCATTTGATGTGTTCTTGTCTGCAGTGGCCTCACCTCTGTGTAAGAGCAGATGAACCTCAGTGAGAATATCATGCAGGGCCAAACCTTTCAGAGTTTTCAGCTGAAGGATTTCTGTGGTGAGAGAGTTAAGGGGTTTGAAAAACACCTGAACGATGTGAGCCTGTGTGATCATAAATGAAGTTATCATCCATTCAAATGTATGGACGGTTATTGAAAAGATTTTACTGATACCAACGTCCTTATCGACTCTGCTAATCCATTCCTCCTGTGTTTTATTGAGTTTATAAGTAAATAAATGTGAAATCTATTTCAGGGTCTCTGCATGTTTCAAAGTGTCAAATTTAAGAATTATTTTGAGACCATAATTTAAGACCCATTTCACATCCATACAGGCAAAAAAAAAAAAATAATAAAAGTATTATTAATACATTTTAGACATTTTGAAATTGTATTTAAGACATTTTTTGAGATTTTAAGAGAATTTTAGACATTTCAAGACCTTAAATTCAAATTATTGCATTTTAGACATTTTAGGACCCAGTGGATACCCCCTGTTATTGACTGAAGTAGGCTGTCTAGTGTCTGGAAGTGCTTGTAGGAATGCTTTGAGTTGTTTGGAACCTTGAGCTTGCCGTAGTTCTGCTGAAGTCAGTCATGAGCCTGCAGTAATTGTTTTATTTCTCTTCCTGTTTGGAAACATTTGTCCGTCAGTATTTTGACATTTAGAGTTTTCAGTATTGTTTACAAAGAGTAACTGTGATATGTTTCTGTGATGAAAGTTAAAATTCTGTTTGAAAACCAAAGTTATATCCATGTATGCTAACAGCTAGCATATCAATGCAACTTCCTATATGTGTTAGCATCAAGCTAGCCCTATGTTTTCTCTATGGTTTTTGGTCCATTAGGAGATGTAGAACATGTTGAATGTATTAATATGAATCTCTTGTCAGAGAGTAATGTTCTCCACCTGCTAAGCTAAGCTAGCTGGGGGCAGAATACTTGACGTAAGGTCCAGCTGCTCCGGTGTGATGCAAAGAATGGATCATGGATTCATTAAGCATAAAGGCTAATGATGTTGATGGATTAAACCATTTCTTTTCTTATCAGGAACCGGTTATCGATACCCATCCTCACTGAAATATGACGTACCCTCCCCTAAAAGAGAGTTAGAATGAGTAAGGTTAGAAATGTGTCAAGAAAACAAAGGACCGAAAACACAACTGATAATCTGCAACAAACATGCAGACAGATTCTTTCACAGTAAATCTCTCCTGAGTGATTTATTCTGAAAGGGGAGCTGAAGGATACGCTTGTACGCTGAGGTGAAGTCTTTGTTTAGAGACCAGTCCAGGATGTTGGCTATGTCAGAGCGGAGAGGATGACCTGTGCAGGTGTACACCGTGTCCTCTGTCACCTTCCCGTATGCCATGCTGGTGCTCTGTAACCACAAAAAGATGGGTGCACACTCTTCAGTCTACCCTTCTGCAGAGATGAAGCATGAAAACTCAAAACAAGCTTTCCCATGAGGCTTTAATGATCAATGAAGACATGCTTTAACTTGTACCTGAAGTATGTTGAGCGATCTTCTCATGTCACCGCATGATAAGGTCACGATGGCTTTCATTCCATCCGGAGTTACGTCGACTCTGCAACACACGTAAAAACACCTGACATGAAATGTTCTGAAACGATTCCAACAAAAGAGATTTCAAACTGCCGGTTATGACAAAAGCTGTCAAAATGTTGGCCTCTTTTCCCTGAAACTTGAACCCTGAAAAAAAAAAAAAGAGCCACTACATGAAAGTTGATGCAAACTCCTACTTCTCCTGCTGGATCACATGCTCCAGGCGAGGGATCATCTGGTCCTGGGACAGCGGGCCGAAGCGAAACCTGGTGCAGCGAGACTGCAGGGCCGGGATGATCTTGGACAGATAGTTACAGATGAGACAGAAGCGCGTGTTTTCTGTGAACTTCTCAATCACTGTGACAAAGACAGAGAGGGGCGATAGCAACAGGGGGGAAACACAGGTTAGAAATCAATGATACTGAGAATGGTTCAAAGATACAACTAAGAAGACAAAAACAAAATACTATCAGCTGTGACATGTCACAGCAACCTTGGAGCCAGTCTGGGTGTTGGTATTCACATAAAATGCAAAGACATCAGTTTAGTTATTGTGAATGTTCAGAAAAAAATTAACTCAAGTGAAACAAAGAAATTTAAAAATTACGACAGAGCAGCGACATCTTCAATAAAATCCTCACATATGTGCTGTTTTTAAAAGTCAATATCAGGGTGAACAAGCAGAAAGCCTGTAACCCACCAGCAGCCAGGGTGTGTGTCTGCTCAGTGAGGCGTGACGCTCACACTGGGCGAGGCCCGGCCGAACAGATGGCTTACCTCGCCGCAATGCATTCTGGGCATCCTGGGTCATGGCATCGGCCTCGTCCAGTATCACCAACTTGAAGCCCTTCCTGGAGGATGAGAGGAGAGAACGAGCTCAAAGGTAGAAGTTTACATAACTCGCTCTGCATCTGTCATGTTTGAGGAAGAAAAGAGTTATTCCTGAGCAGAAGGGAACTCTTACTTGAAGATGGTCCTGGTGCTGGCGAAACTCAGTATTGGACCTCGAACGACATCAATACCTCTGTCATCTGATGCATTAAGCTGTGAACAAAATTGTTGAACAATATTTGAGAGGGTCCAAAGAGAATTCCTCACATCTCACTAACACAAAGCTTTGACTGAGAAGTCCCAGCGTACCTCCAACACCATGGAGTTGAACTCTTTGTCCTTGTAGAGCTGCTTAGCACAGGCCAGGATGGTGGAGGTTTTGCCTGTACCAGGGGGGCCGTAGAACAAGAGATGGGGGAGCTTGTCCTCTGTGATGAACCTCTGGACTGGAAACAAGAAAACAAAATTAACTACTTAAAATGACCAGATCCTTTGAAGTGGTGACATTAAATCAGAAAATGAGAAATGTGCTTAAAACTGTGGCATTCGTTGTTTATGAGCCTTGCTGAGGTCTGACTAGGCTGTGGTACATTAATCAAGAAGGTTTCTACAATTTTGATGAAAGTGTGAAGGAGTGGACAGAACATAAGGAACAGTTAAAAAAACAGCTTTTTTAACAGCAGTGTGAACTGAACTGCACTACAAATTACCAGTTTGAATTCACTGTAGTGGTAAAAACAGTTTGCATGAGCACGTAAAGCTTTGTATTCTCCCTCAGCATGCATACTTTTCATCTATTTCAAGAAAACTGAAGTAGAATGCCCAAGCTTTTCATGGTTTAAATAAAGTCCATAAGTCCAATCCAATCCAACTTTAGTTATTAAGCACTTTTAAACAAATTACATTGACCAAAGTGCTGTACACGATAATAAATAAAATATATAACAGCTAACATTTCATAAACGAGATAAAAGAACACAAGAGCATTCCAAGTGTTGTTGAGGACCCTCGCCATGCCTGTGTGAGGGTATGTTGTGTTCTTATTTTGACAGTTCGGATACTTACTGGTGCTCAGAATATCTCTGTGTGAGATCAGATCATCGAGTTTTTGTGGTCTGTATTTCTCAACCCTGAAAAATAAACACAGACATCATCCGACGTTATATTTTACAAATACTTCATATTCACAATAACACTTATAGCTGTTTGGGGCCTTTGCAATGCGCTTCTACTTTACATAGTCCCAACTGTTGTGTAGCACTTAAGTCGATATTTAACGTCATGCGTCACGCATTTTTAACACAAACTTTCAACTTTATGGTCGGTCAAAGTTGCACCAAAACAGTGTTTGATGCCTAATTTACTTATTTATATGAGATTGTTGTGCTTGAAGCTAGCACACAACTTAGCACTGATGACAGACCTCTACATGTTAGCTGGATAGCACTGACAGTTTGAGCTCTCTGTGACATAAAAAACAACTTTATATCTTACCATGGTAGATTCCTGGTCTGTAGAGAAGCTTTACTTGTCGAAGCCATGTGTCCTTCAACTTTAAATTCAGCACAAAAGTCTGTTAACACTTATAGTTTTGGGCTCTTGCTCTCCACGTCCTCAGTCAGTGGCCCTATTTGCCGCGCTCCACAACAAAACGTTCATTTGCGTCAGCACGTACAGCCAATCGGATCACTGTGATGTCATATGTAGGCGGGGTCTGTTGATATGATGGGCCACTGTAAAAAGTGTGCACAGTGTATATACTTGAACAATTGTAATTGCTATTAGAAGTTAATTTTGTCAGTTTTACTGGATTACTTTTATTATTTTACTAAACTTTACTTAATAATTTTTTTTTCAACATTTGGCTTTTACTTTTTATAATTCTTAACTTTTATCTTCTTTCACTTATTTAACTACTTACTTTTCTTCCCTATGGATTCTTCTTTTTTTCCTCTCCTTGTTTTGCTTACTTGTTCTTTCCTCTGGTCATCGTGGTCTCAGGTTATGTTGTTAGTCTCTCGTGCTGACTGGGTTCTCCTTAGGTTTTTCTGTTTTTGCCATACATTTAGAGTTTGTTTCCCCTGATTAGGCTATGTACAGCCTTGTAAAAAGTGAAGCTTATAGAAAACACTTTCTTCCCTCATTTCAATTTTTTTAGACAAAAAAAAAAAAAAAAAAAATCATGACAAGCTATATATATGCATCTATAAGTATGTCCTGTATGCAGGTTCTTATCTCCATATCAGTTGTTTCTGACTTTTTTTTAATAATAGCATTTATGTGAAATGGTAAAATACATTTATGGGGTCGATTTCTACAACATTTTGATATGCATTGTCCATGACTGTCTTCAAAAAATCACCATCAGATATAATAAAGACCACAAATATTCCACAAAGTGAGACGTAGGCAGTTTTGAAAACATTTAAGAGATGAGAAAACTGGATATGCATTACCATCCCACTCACAATGGGCGACCATACAACATTTATCAGTAGTTTTTCCCTTCATACAGTGTCTTGACAAGAGATGGTTGTCAGACATTGTAAGCAATTTTAAAATTTGGTTTAAAGTAAAGAATGAAATAAAATTCCAGACAAATGAATCCCTGTCTTCTTGTCATGATAGACTATTGTTTACTCTTCATTTGATGCCTAGCAGGATCCTCACCTTATTTTGAATCTAATGAAAAGTAAAGAGACATTTTCAAACAAGTTTTTGGCATAAAAATTGTTCAGAGGACATAAATTCAAAGCTTAAATATTGTGTAACCTGTTTCAGGTGTCTGTATGAGGACATGGCAGGTATAAGTTACCTATTTTTTCGTGATTCAATATGATTATAGAGATGATCACTTATCATCTTAAGAATGTTAAAAGTGCTACTGCTTTTCCCCCCTCAAACAGGCCTGGGCTCGATGCTTCTGCACTTCTGGTGAATCTCGCGAGAGCGGCCCCTCACGGCGGTGCCTGGGCGATGCGATGCTGTTGCTGTTGCTGTGGGTTTGATTGACAGGAAACATGTCGGAGTGGTGGGAGCGAACCGGGATGCAGCTGCTGCCAAGGGAGACAGGGAGTACCTGCATCCAGTCCACACATCAGCACCTTTAATAACCACCACGCTTCCCCACGAAACGTCTGCTTCTGACGCGCCGAGCAGCTTCTCTTTTCATTTAAAAACCACCCATCTGAAAAGGAAGGGGCACCCGATGGATGCTGTGGCGAACCGCGTAGTCCCGCTCGGTTTCTCCACATTGTGTTTGATTTAGCCTCCAAGCAGAGACACCCTGATGAAACAGCAGGAACTACGAGGACTGTTGTTGCAATGGAGTCGACTCTCTCACGGCTCAAACAGCGTCTGTAAACCTACAGCATCTCGTTTCATGGCGTTTTGCAGGTGGCTCTGCTCCGTGGGCTTCTCCACGTTTCTTTTCTGAATTCTTCTTCTTGCTTTTTTTTTCTTTTCTGATTTTTTTTTTTTATCAAAGTGCACCGAGGGGATAATAACGACCACTGCTCGCCAAACTATGAACGAGGAGATGACAAAAAGCGAGGAGCAGCATCTTAGTTTGCAGAAAGCCTTGCAGCAGTGCGAGTTGGTGCAAAATATGATAGACATAAGCATTTCTAGTTTGGAGGGTTTACGGACCAAATGTGCCACATCCAACGACTTGACACAGAAAGAGATACGAACGCTGGAGGTAAGCACCGACTGAGCGGAATATCTGCTGTGCATCTCCATCTGAATCAATACTGGGGCTGTCACCGTCTCTTATTTATTTCTAGGCCACTATGCATATTTTTCAGCGCCTTTTCTATGTCAAACTGCTTTTCTCTTGTCTGTTTTTCCATTGCATTAATATGCACGGATCCCAGCTGAAGCCCGCTGCTATCTGTTTTGTGCAGTGCAATAAATCAGGGATCTACGGGGCTGCAGTGGGCTGTTAAAGACTTGCGCATTCTGCAGGTGGCGGGGAGAGAAGGTGGCTCTTCTCCATCAGAATAATATCTGAGGCAGCCGAGGCCTATAGGCAGCCCGTGTTTACAATCCAGTACCGATACGGCAGCCTGCGCATCTGTCCTCGCAGCGCACCCAACAGGCCCTGCTGTTATGCAAGGCGAGCAGATGACTGAAATTGTTACCAAATATCGTTATCCGTTCAATTAGCCCGTGGGGTATTCCGTAAATTGCGTTACGTAATGCTCCATAATATCCCGAGATACCAGACTGTCCGTTTTGAGACCACTTAAACCAGTCCAACACCCCCCTCACACCACTGAGAGGCTGTTACAGACATAAAGTGCTATAAGGTCACTAAAGACTCACTACAGAGCAGGACAGACAGGGCACAGCACTAAAGGCCTGAGAGAATGTTTAGTGATGCCTCAGGAGATTAAAACAAATATCATTAAGTGAGATAAGGGGCCCATAAACTCACCACTGAGGGTCTCTGTGTACCATCAACACACATCAAGTCTCAGGAGAGAGCTTATTGAGATGTTACATAAAAATACCATAAAGCAAAGTGCCACACATTAGTCAAACCTCAGTGGGCTACACATGGCAGATATGACACATGTATTGTTGTATTTTGTGTTTGAGTTATTAAGTTAAGTGTGTAAGCTTTGCAAGTAATGTACTTCAGTCTGGTTATAGACGTTCAAAATGTTCCCTGAATGCATCACGGAGCACTTTTGGTACATGCATTTCATTTTTTAAGCTAAGAATTCAAAGCTTGATCAAGAAAAGACAGATTGACTTGGCTAAAGTTGAGTTGCTTATTTAAATTACGTTTTTAATAACCATAATTGAGAACCTTTACAGATACCTTTGGTTCAATTTTGGTTGTGATTTAGGGTTTCAATGTGTGGATGAAAGGTGAAATGAATGGACATATCTTCATTTGTTGTAGAATGAATCTTGTATCTATTTCCAAAAGAAAAAAAAACTACAAACTGGGGATCTTAAAACATAAAACCTCAGCAAATACAGACATTTCTGTCTCAAACATGATGTTATAATCAGTGCTTTTATATTTAAGGGGTAAAGAACAGGGGCAAGGTAGCCCACCGCTTTTGAGTGTAAACTATTTTTTTGTGAGAAACTCTGGATGTTTTATTTTTCTCTCACCTTAAATTAACATTTCTGTTCACTCTTACTGGACAATTATGCTTCCAAAAAACTCCAGAATGGCTGCATCCAAAACATTGTCGGTGCACACAAGACTTTATTCTGAGTGGGCAGTAAAGTAGCAGCAGCAGCAGCAAGTTTTTCTGTAGATTTCTTTTTTTTTTCTTTTTTGCATTGTGTCATATTTTATTTGTTAGAATTGTTTGCAGCTGATCTGTCAGACTTCCAGACCACAAGCTGCTGGAAGAAACATGTGGTGCCTGCAGAGGGCAGCAGTTCAAGTCAGAAATGTGCCAGCACCAGAGAAGAAGACGAGCCAGTGCAGACAAAACTGGTCCCCAAACATTCATAAGTTATTAACCAGCGTCTCCATGCTCCACTGAACTGAATGCAGGAAATATGAGAGATGAGGAGTCTTTGTTAAACACCAGGACAGTGGAGCAGCCGGCTTCACCTGGTGTGGCTTGTGTTGAGTGGTTGTGTGCTCTGCTGCAGCTCCTACAGAGTGAGCTACATCAGATCCACTTTCTTTGAAATTGTTTATCATGAGGTCCCTTTGAATCAATATTTTGCGAAGTGAACATAGTGATGAAAGTTACAGCTGAGTCTTTGCTGCTGAAACAACAAACCAGGCTTGGTAAAATGTCCCAAAGTAGCATGAAAATCTTGATTTGATGTTGATTTTTTTGAATATTTTTCTAAAAGAAAAGTCTCCCCATGCTTCATTTTTACTGACTTATGTGCACTTTGACATGTTGTAAAATGTTAGCATGCTCCTTTGGTCAGGAGGCTGTAAATCCATCTCAGTCTGGTGATTGGTTCCCAATGTGGGGTCTTGTTCCCTTAGTAGGGGTGCCACAGATCTCATCTTATACAACCTCAGATAAAGCAGCATTAAAATACATATTCGCCTCTTCTTTTTGAAAAACATTAAAAACCAATGTTTTTTTTTATTAACAGGGGCTCAGATTTCCTCTGAAGTTTGAAGGACCTCTTATTTAGAGAATGTTAAAGACTTGTTTCATATCAGGTTTTAAGCTTCTTACTGTAAGTTTTTTTTTTGAAAGTAAGTGGAACATTTCCACTACTCAAAAGTGATAGTAGAAAGTTTCAGGTTATTCTTGGTCAGGACGAAGGCCTTTCTTTTAATTTGGATCCAAAATTCACTCATGAATAGGTCAATTTTTGCCTTCCTTTCCCACTAAGAACAAATATCTGTCACTGCAGCTCCCTTACAGTCAGCTAGTTCCTGGAATGTCTTTTTGGTTTGGTGCTGGACATCAATGCTGTTCTGTGGGAAATTAATGTCTGCAGCAGCTGGAACTGGGTATATAAGAATAAGTTTGTGACACAGAGTCGTTTAATCAATATAAGACTATAGATGACCATCTCAATTGCCCTCTAAAGCTCTGTATTAAGCCTGGTATGTACTTCTTTGCTGACACCGGTGCACATACGAGCTCTACATACTTCTGTGTCGATGTGTCCCTGTCACTCTACCCACGAGGACAGTGTTGTCTGTATGATCATCAGATTGCCTGTTTTCAGGTCCCCCTCATGGGCAAGATCTGGTAGAGAAAAATGAAACCTATGTGGAAGTGGTAAAAGTTGTTGTTCATGGAGAATCTTCTAGAGGCTGGCTGCAGAAAGACCAGAAGTCACGTACATATCAAGTAAAAAAAAAAAACAGACTTTATTGCATTAAAAAACATATTTACAGCCTGGTTCAGAAAACAGCTTGGGCCTGAAGCACTAATAAGATAGGACGCCCTATCCACCTTTTTTTTACCTGACTACCCATAGTTCATAGCAGTTGTCGGTTTTGCTCTTCCAGTTATGTTTACATTGTCATGGAGACCACAAAGCTGATGATGTTAGCCTAGCTGTAATACTCGCTCTAATAACCAACTTTAAACAGCAAGAAAGCAACAAAATGAACAAAAATCGGAGGTGGAGTCATAGTGTGCATGTTTAAAAAAAAGTTTACACTGAACCCTGTATTATTGATTTCACGAGAGTTGTTCTGAGCTGGCTTGCGGGTGGTGGTCAGCTATATTGTTGCAAGGTAACCAGAAGTCGCTAACCACCACTGGAAGTCAACACCCATAGGTTTCTAAAGAAACAGGTGGATAGCTGTAAGAAAGGAAGCTCAAAGCTTGCTTCATATCCAAGATGGCCCCGTCCACCAGTCGGTTTCCTTTGACTGTATCAGGAACAGACGGGTGACGTCGCGGATACGACGTCAATTAAGTTAATTAGTCATTAGGTGTTAAAAACAGGGTTTTATGTCATGTTCCACAATGATTGACAGCTGCTGTTCTTGTGTAATTTTCAGGTATAGTTGCATATGTCAGGAAGGAGAGCCAAAGAGCCACTCTCAAAAGAAAAATAATAAAAAAAATATTTTTGTCACCCTGCTCCACACAGATTCTCTACTGCACAGAATCAGCTTTAGTGTTTTTTCAATGCAGAAGTATAATCCAGGCTTTACACTGGATTATCATTAAAAAATTTCCAAAAGTTAACGACTCAGGACTCAGAGATATTTTTGAGCCAGGCTGTAAAATGGTCTTTGTTAAAAAAAAAAAAAAAATCAACTCAAAATCTTTTTTTTTTTTTTTTTTTTTTTAGCTTGGTGTGTATTAGTGCTACATGACATTTGGAAAAAATATCTGCAATATTTTTGTTTCCTGTGATATATATGGTAAATTTTTAAAAAGTTAACAGCTTCCCTTGATCAGCCAAATTCTCCCTGACTGTCCCTGCAAATGATAACAGACTCTCACCTAACTCCGCTCACATTCACCACTCCCTCTCTCCCTCTCTCTTAGTAGCTCGACCACTCACGCTGCACGTCGCTCTGCCCCGACCCTGATAACAGCAGGTGAGATGACAGAGCGCTGAGTAGGAGCTCTAACTGTGCCAGTTCTTGCATGTAATGTAAAATCTATGAATAGATGCTCATTTAGATTTATTATTATTATGACTGGGAGTAGACAGGCTACATAAACTTAGTTGAAAGGCTCAAATATATTGCATTACTCGCCATACAAAAAGCCCACATCGCAATGACGATATGGAACGATACATTGTGCAGCCCTAGTGTGTATGTGGTATCCGGACTTTCTGCAGCCAGCCTCTAGTGGAATCTCAAAGAACTGCAGTTCCTCAAAGGTGTCCATATTGATGAATTGGATTTGTTGCAGACATCATAAAGCTATAAAGCTGAGCTGTATGCGTGAGCCAGGAGAGCAGAACTTCACCTGAAGCTGCAGGAGTTGTATATCTGTGCAGAAGTTTTTGGATTTGGCACTGATTTGCACATGCCCGGAAAATGCCGTAATTGTCGCAGTGTTTTGAAGGATGATGATAAAGGCCTGAATTTAGGTCAAAGTCATATATTGGTAGCATTGTCGTTGTTGTTGGCCATCGTTTTTCTTTTGATGACCTTCAATTTAGGCTACAGCCTGCTGTTAAAACACATTTCATCAGCAGGAGCCAACAGAAACAGCTGGTGTGGCTAAAACTTGTTTTGAATACTTTTTATTAATTTTGTCTCATCTCATGATGTTTTTTTTTCTCAGATGATGTTAAACTCAAACTTGACAGAAAACCTTAAAAAGGAATGAAAAGATATTAAAAACATGCTCAACAGCTGGTGCATCAGCATGGTTTTTTGTGGGAACTAGGTCTCTTGTTCCCTCAATGACAAATGAGTGGTCCACCAGGGGTTTTGATCAGGATCACAGTGACGTCAGCTGTATGAAAGCCTCTCTCGTTAACCTGATCTATAATGAGCGCTGAGTGTTTGGGAGATTCCTCTACGACATCCCTGTTTTCCATCGCTATTATTAACCTGAAGGACCCAGATTGAGCCTGAGACACAATTTGTAAGAGCTGTTGAGCAATGACCTTGCTTTAGCCCAAAGCTCTACCAAGAATAGCAGCCTATATCATTACCTGGATGAAGTGTTAATACCCGTTTCCATTAATATGATTACGCATTGACGGCAGTATCCCTTGGATACAAGAGAACGACGGACACACATAATGAATGATCTGTTTTTGTGAGGCTTTCAGAGGGATACAGACACAGGTTAGAGCCTGAGGTGGCCTCCAATTATTCATTTCATGTCACCACAAAGAGAGCAGGCCGAAATAAGTGTTTTTATTTCACCATATTTAAATTAATAACACGGAAAAAAAGGCTTATTGGTGTTAATAAGGAACTTATTTCTGCTTCACAGGTGGTGCCGAGATATTTTACTTTCAGAGTCAGGAGGTCTATGACGGTGAGAGATGGTTTAAAGCTCTGTTGCTCTGAGGGTCGAAGGGTTCGTTGGTCTTGACAGAAACTAGGTCACACAAACAGTTGTCCAAGCACATCCAGAGGCACAAGTACTTATTGAGATTGCAAATGGCCACGCTTGAAGGGTGCTGGAGCCTCTCCTCGTTGTGCCAAACAATATGCCTCCCTGATTTTGTACAAATGGGAAAAGGGTGGTAGACTTTGAGATAGTTTCTCTCCGAAGGCACAAGAATAAAAAAAATAAAAAATACAGAGAGAGCGATCCAAAAGTTACCATGCTTATACCTAACGATCTGCTGCATGACGAGGGCTTTTTATGATTGTTTTAGTGGCGTCTTTGACCTTAATTGATAAGAGTTTGAGAGAGAGAGAGGCAGGAAACATGGAGAGAGAGTGAGTGACAGCATGTACCAAATACTGCCAGGACTTGGAGTTGATCCTGTGTTCAATTTGTTTTAAAAATAATCAAATTTTCTTTGACCACAGGGGGCGCCAAAATCCACACAAACAGAATTTGTCACAGCAGATATGAAAGAAATGTTTTATGATTGATGTTGACAGAGCTGGGAAAACGTTGGGTAAATCATTATTTTACCGGGGCAGAGCCGCTTGCTAACATGAGAGAAATCTTGAACAGATTGTTTTCTCTATGACGATGGGTCAAAAAAAAAAACCTCATCCATTATCTTTTCATCATGTAAGATCTAGTAGACTATGAAGAGACAGTCATTCTGTGAATAAATGTTAGGCTAATGTTTTCACTCTGTTTTGGTCCCCTCCACTCAGCTCCTGAATACTTAGATAAGTTCCCTCGTTAGCTGCAAACTGTTTGCAAATTTTTAATCTCATGATGACAGCAGTGTGAACTGAGCTGCACAGTAAAACCTCAGGCTGGCATTCAGGATGTTAAGTTGTTGTTTGTTATAAAGCAGTTTGATTACAAGGCCTGTGAAAACAGTTTTATGATTTCTTCTAGAGAAAGTATGAAAATGAACTCTGAGGATGTCACTTTTCTTTTGCGTTCCCCAAATTTACGGCAGTGCACTTTTTGATTGTTTGATGACATGACTGCAGATGCAATGAGGTTTACAGATTCTTCAAAGCTCCTGTCAGTAAAATTACAACCAGAAAGTGCAACTTGCGCTCTCAAATCTGAGCATCCCAAGATATTAAAAACTCATCTTAATTTGTCATATTTTTTTCACGTTTTCTTCATACTCTAAATTTTGTAATAATAATACATTGAAGTGTTTCTTAAAAGCATCCATGGTCTGTGGGGTCCTGAGGTGGATGGGCATGGGGTTCAACAGTTCTGGGTGGGTGGGGGAGGTTTTGAGGTGCAGAGCATGGCTTCCGGGTTGGGGTTTGCTGGGTGAGGAGTTCTTTGAGGTATAGTGGGGCGTTACCATAGATGCACTGATGGGTGATGAGAGTGACCTTTTCCTTTTTTTTCCTTTCCGTGATAAGACGCCTTTGAAGTGTGTGGAGTACTGGGGTGATGTGTTTGTGTTTTCTGACTCTGAGTAGTATCCTGGCTGCGGTGTTCTGGATTCCCAGTAGTTTGTGGAGACTTTTACTGGAGGTCCCAATGAAGAGGATATTGTAGTAGTCTAGTCTGGATTAGATGAAGGTGTGGATGAGCTTCTCAGCATCAGATACAGTGAGGGAGGGGCAGAGTCTGGCAATGTTTTTTAAGTGGAAAAAGCCAGATTTGCGCAGATATTTGATGTGGTTTTCAAAAGTTAGGTGAGGCTCCAGTCTCACACCAAGGTTGGTGACAGCAGATTGTCAAGAAAAGGTGATGGGGGTTATGGGGGAATGATTGGACCTGGTTGGGGGTCCCAATAAATATGGCTTCTGATTTGGAGCAGTTCAGTTGAAGAAAGTTATGACTCATCCATGCCTTTATCTCCTCCAGACAGGTGGTGGTGATGATGATGATGATGATGATGATGATGATGATGATGATGATGATGATGATGATGATGGGTACGGATCAGTTTTGATGTACAGCTGGGTGTCATCGGCGTAACAGTGGAATGAGATTCCATACTGGCAGATGCCATGACCAAGGGGGGAGAGCATGTATATTGCAAAGCGCATTGGGCCAAGTTCAGACCCTTGAGGAACATCGCAGGTGAGAGGAAGTGTTGTGGACTCTACAGGTCCCATGCTGACAAAGTGGGTCCTACCAGAAAGACAGAACGTAAACTAGTCCAGGGCAGAGTTTGAGAGTTCAATAACTTCACAGAGGTGCAGCTTCTTTGAAGATGAAAGTTACCAATGTAAAAGGTAAAGCCCTGTCTTCGTTTCCACGGAGCATTTATTTCTCCTGCTCATGAATGTAGATGGCAAAAAAAGAAGAAGTAGCTCTACATGAGAGATTCTGCATGTCCAGTCGCCCCAACAAGGCGGCAGACAGACGGTAAAGATAAGTAGGTGTTAAAACAAGGATAAATTTCAGCAAGTGGCTTGCTATTGTTAGCCTGCTATAGCCCTAGCAGCGTATGTTTGTGCACCTGCCCACAGTGGCACCAGTATGTTCTATCCAATCTGGTATCCTCCACAGAAAGAGAGTTAAGTTTGCCTCGATAAGTCTGCTGAGAGTGGAGCATCACAGCACTGATGGTTGTGGCCCGTATGTTGTGTCCTGTTAAAGTGCTGAGTCAGGCTTAGCATTATAAACACTGCCAGACCAAAATCTAAGCAAGTGTTTTTCTTGAAAAAAGTCTTGTTAGATGTTATGAACCACATTTACCAGACAAGTCCAGTGAAATGTTTTATTTCAAGACATTAAGGACAGATTTTTTAAGAGATTTTATTTACAGCTTTCATACATATACTATGATTTCCCAGTCTTTCATTGCTGTTAGCTGACGTTGACAAAAAATAGCATAGAGTTGGGTTGAATATTTTCATAGTTTTTACAGACACTGAGGTAAGGAACCTTTCAGAGTAGTATACAGCACTGGGTAAGTGTAAATAGGGCTCATGAAATCCAATTGATCTCTTTGTAGCATACTGTTGTAACAAAGGATTACGTACGGTGGCCCTGAAGGTCATCAACACAGACTTTTTATAACCACAGAAAAGGAGTTAATGGAAATATTTTATTCAATGCAAAAAATTTGCAAAACTGCAAAAATAACCAACAAAAAATATTTTACTTAATTCAAAAAACATTTTGTGAACAGCAAAAGAATTTTATAACACAAAAATATTTAACCAGTTAAAAAACTGTACTAAATGCAAAAATAATTTTCAAAACACAAACGCATTTTACTTAATGCAAAAAAATGAAAAAACGTTTAATGATAAAAAAATATTTTATGCAACATGAAAATATTTTTAAAAACAATGAAAAAATGGTTTGCATATCATGTTTTCTCCTCCTATTGTAAATTTTGAGTTCAGTTAAAACTTTTGTGTTTTTTTGTCATGACATTATTTACCTTGTAAATATTTTGTGTTCAGTGCTTTTGGTCCTGTGAGATGTTTTCTTCCATGGAATATTTTTGTGTTTTAGTGAAGTGTTTTTAGACATTAAGAGAAATAATTTAAGAATCCTGAATGTCTGTGCAGTTGACCTTCTGGGCCACCATAGCCACCAAGTCAATACAAGGAAATTGAGGTGGACTGCTGATGTGAACCAATTTTTTTCAAATCCATTAACTTAAGATATGATTGATTAAAGTTTGAAATCAAAATTTCAAGAAAAAAAAAATCTAAATTTCTTTCTATGGCTTAACAGCCAATGAGGATACGTTTTAGTTAATTTTGACTTTATGGAAAGGCCTTTTAATTTTTGGGTTTCTAAAACAAGCTCAGTCTTTTTATTTGGTTCCTCTCCGTCTTCTAGGCTTATTTTTCACTTATTTCATTCAGGTTCTAGATAAGAAGTATTTTTTATATTTTGTTGTTTAATTCTTTGTTTTGGGTCCATATACAAACATATTTCAAATAATTATAGAAGAGGAGCATGATTTAATGTAAGAACATGATATAGAATAAGAAGCAGACACTTTTAGCCAGAAGTGTGTGTGTTTCTCTGTGGGTGTGTGCTGAGCAGTCGCCTCATCGAGCGGAGCGTTAGCAGCCGTGGGCAGCTGCTGCAGGCTTTTCTGCTTTCAGAGGTGACTTGCGAGTCCCTCCTCCACTTTGGTTTGCACTGATGTAGGCCAGCAGCGTCTAATTTCTAGCAGTCATTTTGTAGGTGTTTGTTTGGAAGTAGGCCATTCAGATGTATTGTGCCAAAGTCTTCAAGCATCATGTCACTCACTGTGGGCCTGACAGGACATTATTCTGCTGTCCTCTTCAGTCAGACCAGCTCTTCCTGCCCCACAAACATTCAACACAAATCGTACCTCTCAGTGAAATATAAGCATCTCTGATACAGCTTTAAATCTCAATCTTTCTTTTATGATTTGCACCTTGCATGCTTTTGCTACTCACATTTTCAAATTAGAAAAATGGGTGTGTCTCAGTGAGATGTGAGTAGTCAACATATAAATATTGTTTGGATAAATAATCACGTCATTTTAAACTGTATAAGATTATTTTTCAGTGTTCTGCGTTGCTTTCTAAATCAAATTTAATATGAATGTGCTGGAATACAAAGAGTTCAAGTATCATGCTCTTCAAAAAAAATTAAAGCAATATGATTTTTTTTTTAAACCATTTAGGTATGCTAACTAGGGCTTGGTATGGAACTACAGCTCTTTTATGGTACCGAAATGCTTCAGTAGTATGGAGTATCAAAATACACCTCATCTTTCAATGCCAATTTTTGGTACCCATAGGGTTAATCATGTGATCAAGATCTGATAAAGCCCCCAGTGACTGGCTGTAACGTTACACATGGTTGTGGCATGGACAACAGTGTTGGAAACTCAGTGACTTTGACGCTGTATTTAGCGACTTTTCAGACTCCTATAGCAACAAATCTAACGACTCTTCTGGAGTCTGGAGACCGATATGAAAGCATGTATGGATCTCCAGCACCATCTGCTTCTCACTGAGCAGCGGTTGCAGAGCCCCTCCCATATCCAAAACACTCACAGGCAGACTCCTCTGTTCTCAGCAGCCCCTCCAAGCTGCAGCCAGAGCAGACGACTGCATGCAAATGAATTGCGCTTGTCTGTCTCTTTTTGGTCTTTTTTTTGTTGATCCCAAGCTACAGCTGTCACTTTTACAATTTTTTTTTGTTTTTAATAGTCAAGCCGATTGGTCCATCCTAACTTCTAATGTTATTTACCAGAAACACAACTCCTATCAACTTGATCGGGATCAAGTGCAGCTCTCTTTTTGTTTACAATATTTACCTGCTGATGAGAACACACACACTCAGGCCTTCCTGGAGCACACAGGTATTTACGGGCCAGCTTTGAGAGTTGTGGGAACCTGTTGCACCCTGTCTCTCCACCAAAGCAGCGGGTTGCTGTCAGCAGACAGAGGAGTCTCCTTCACGTAAGCTTGCATCTCCAGGATGCAGCTAATGAGTTATTAGTGTTCAAACACAAACTTTTCACCTCATGTTTGAACAAATGTTTGAAACCCGAATATAAAGTGACAGCCCTATCCCAAGCCGGATAAAGGAGGAGGGCTGATATTTTCACATAAAAAAACAAGAATGGACAGAAGAAGGTTAATTTATAATTATAAACACATTTAGGGTGTACTCAGTATATACTGACCTGTCACAATTTTTTATTGATGCTCAGCCCTAATGCTGACTGTTTTTTTTTTTACCACAGTGTCAACAGGCAGAGGTGAAATGTGACAGCTACCTTTCTGCTGAGTAATTTGACAAATTGGATCACGTCATCTTTAGCTAGTGAGAATAAAACACTGTTTACGTTGTTTCAACCAATCAGAATCAAGTGTTTAAAAAAGCCAAATAACAACATGTGATACTCACTGATTAACCTACAGTTAATCACGAGGATTAATCAGTGAAATCTATGATTTAAATCCCACCCTGTTCTCCATGTTTGTATTCAACAGTTGTGTCTCTAAACTTGCCTCCGGCTGTCACCTTTTTCATTTTGTGTTTGTGGTTTGGCGTGAACAGTCTGTTGTTGTCCCTCTTTTATCTTCACTGCTGCTGTTTATTGTGTTTTTATCCATTAAAAAAAAGAAACAACCCACAGCCCTGACCTCTCAGAGAGAAACTCACATATGAATTAAATGCAGGTTTAATGTGTTCATGAAGCTTTATGTTCAGGTTGAGTAACTGAGGTGTAAACGGGGTCATGGTGACACGAAATGTGTTTTTGTGTAAAGCTGGGAGATTCAGATGAACTTTTAGAATTTGTTTCCAGAACAAACACAGAAAAAACAGACAAAATATACGACTGTAAATCATGACACTTGCATCGGTGGAGCTGTTGCTGGAAACCATTATATCTTCACTCGGTGTCTACAAGAGCTGTCCAGTATAACCACAGCTTCCACCCACTAACCACTGAGCAGCATCACAGGAGTTAAGTGATTTTAGCGGTTTAGGAGCAAAGAGTTTTGAATTTATTCCCTCTGCACTGGTTAACCAGGATGTCCAGAGGTTTGAGTGACTCTGCAGCAAACTAAACCTCTCTGACGGTAACACTCTGAATCTGAGCAGGGGTGGATACATCTCTTTAAATTCACTCAGTGTTTCTAGCTACTTTGGCTTTTAGTTCATAAACAAATGGGATGCTGCATTAAGAAACACAACACAGTTCACCAGTGACTGTGATATTAAACTTGAAACCAAAAGAATAATAGCTATTTTTTTATTTGTTAGAAGTTTTTATGACTTCACAAATCTGATTCTGCATTACAGCTGCCGAGTTTTATTTTAAAGCTTTACAACCCAGGACAGGGTATTTGTGCTTTGATGACGAAAGCCGCCCCACTACGCCCTCTACTGATGAGTGTACCAGCCCTCCTGGCTCCTCATGTCCCCTAAAGCCTGAGACTGATAGGACAGATGTACAGCGAGAGCCAGACCATCACTGGGGTCAAAAAGTGGGCGCCTGCCTTCACTGATGTTTCACTAAGTTAGGCCCACGTCACTTGGAGAGGATCCCACTGAATGTCAACCACTGGTGTAGCACTATTAGTAAATAAATAAAAAGTTAATCACATTTTTGCTTCCCTGAGCAGTAAGCTTCTTCTACCTTGGTTTTTCATCATGCATCAAAGGGTCAATCACTGACTTTGTTGTGAAAACTTTTCTCACATGTGGAAAATACTCTATGATAGTCACTACTTCACAGTTTATTTTAATACTCCCCCATCCCTGCAGTCATAAGGAGATGGAGATCCTCTTTTTTTTTAACTTCCTCTCAGAACTCTGTCGCGCTGCAGAAGTCAGTTTCTCTCCAGCTGTTAATCTCACACCTGGTGCTGCACCTGGATCCTGAATATTTGCACGTTATTATGGAAGATTTTTTATGTGATATCAAAAAGTGAACAGCTTTCAGAACCAGCATCTGGTGCTTATACCATATGACAACCAGGGGCAGGTACAAACAGCTGAAAAAAACACAACAAAAATAAACAAAAAATACATTTTGAAGATGATCTTAGAGTTACAAAGAGACTTCTTGTTCCTCCCCCGCAATAAAAATAGATTTCTTCTTCAGGAAAAAGAATCAAGAAAAAAAATTATCTTCTTCAAACACCTTTTGATTTTTTTTCTGTTCAACTATGGTACATTCACTTTAATGTTTTGAAGGATTTTGCCCTTTGGACAGCCCAGAAGCTTCATTCATATTTCTTATCATGAGATGAAACTAAAGAAGATAAAAAGTTCCTCATAATAATAATAATAATAATAATAATAATAATAATAATAATAATAATAATAATAATAATAATAATAATATTTATAATAATAATAATATTTACTGTAAAATAGAAACAGTAAAAAATAACAAAAAAATAAATAAAAACAGAAGCAAAAGTAACATCAAGTTAAAATGGATCAATGAAAATTAGAGACTGCAGCTCAGAACAGATGGGTTTTGATTTGAACAGGGCTACAGGATCAATATTTCTAATCCTGATGAAAACACAGGCCAAAGAAGGCGAGACCAGAAACAGCCAAATTCTGTCAGTTTTTGGAAAAATATTCTTCAATGAGATTTAAGAACACAAGTTGCAATAATCCAACAGCAGCATTAAGCCAGCACATCTTCAGCAGCATTTTTATTTTTGAAGGAATCTTTAATTTAAATCAGTGTCTGTCTTCTTTTGTGAAGAAATGTTTATTGGTTAAGTTAATAGTTTCAGTTTGAGAACTGCCCTTTATTTTGGTACCAAAAGAGGGCATTTTAAGTTGGTAATTATTTCTGTGCTCAAATCTGTACTTTTAACACGTAATGAGTTGTTTATGTTTTTTTTTATTGATGATGTTTTTTTGTGCTTATTGGGTCACAATTTTCAGGGTTAACAATGTTATGATTCATAAAGAACAGCGGTGATCAATACTGGGGAATTTTGGTATCTATCTATCTATCTATCTATCTATCTATCTATCTATCTATCTATCTATCTATCTATCTATCTATCTATCTATCTATCTATCTATCTATCTATCTATCTATCTATCTGATCACCAGTTACACTGTGAGAAACATCACTCACTGCTGGAGGTTACCGGGATACTTTTTTTTTTGTCTGAAAATCCTCTGCCAAAGACCTCTGTGTCTGTGTCAGGGGTCTGGTTTTGGGGATCTCCTCCTCCTCGGTCTGTGGTGCTGTTTTATGATTTTTTTTTTTTGTTCTAACAAAAACTGCTTCATGCTTTTTTAGGGGGCACTTGGCAGAAAAAAAAAATCACAGAGGCTACGTTACTGAAAAACGTTTGAGAACCACTGATGTGATGATGTGATGTACATCCAGCCTCTGCTGACTCTGTGTCCTTGTGTGTTTTTTTTCTATCTTCAGGGGAAGTTGGTGAAGTACTTCAGCCGCCAGCTGTCCTGTAAGTGTAAAGTGGCCTTAGAGGAGCGCAGCGTCGAGCTGGAGGACTTCCCTCGCCTCGGACACTGGTTCCGCATCGTCAACCTGAGGAAGGAGGTCACTGAGGTAACGTTCTACCTAAAGAGATGATCACATGATCCTGCTCAGTGACATAGTCAGGATGTAAAAACAATCCATCACAGTAAAAGAGTTTATGTCCTTTTGGGTTACAACACAGAATGTTCACACACAGAGCATCTATCATGAGACTCTTTGAATAAAAACCTGCTCTCACTCCACACTCGGAGGGTTTGGACGGCCCTTAGTGCAGCTTACCTTCCATGGGAGCGTGCAGATGAAGAAGAGGAGATGGAAATAAAAGGGATGAGGAGACAGGAGGGATAGAAGAAGAATAAGGCGAGAAGGAGAGAAATACATAAACAAACCTGATAAAGCTCTCATCACTACAAACCTCAAGTTGGGCTTTGAAAACGTGTCTTGTTTACAACATTTTCTGACTCTGTTCAGACAGATTTTAGATTTAAATACCAAAACAATCATCAGATGAATCAACAGATAGAAGAATATCTTGGTTGCAACATTTGACTTCATTTTCTGACTCATAAACCATCCAGTGATCTATAACGTCTGTTTTGGAAGCATCTGGGCCATTCCACAGAATCAGTGCTATGTGCTTGTTGTAAATCTCTAAAAATAAAGTTGATTTTTTTCAACTCTAAATCTGATAATAAACATTGAAAAAAAAGTGTATTGTTCCATCTCAAGCAGCTTTATTTCATGTTTTAAAGCTTCCTGAGCTGAAGATGGTTTCATGTTTCTCAGTCCTGTTCTCTAAACTCATGTGAGGTCTAAAAATCATGTTTAAAGTCTGTCAGTTTATTTCCTGCTGCTTTTCTGCAGCTCTCTGTGGCAGCTTGGTTCACTGTTAGTTTTATATTCACACTGTGAAACTGATCTGAAATCTCAACAACTGAAGTCATTAAAACTCTCAAATGTCAAAATGCTAAAAATCAGCATGAGTTGAACTAATATTCAGACTAATAAATCAACTGACTAGAGGACTAGAGGACTCTGCTGGCTCCTAGTCCTGGTCCTCAGTCCTGGTCCTCCTCATTTGAGTGACTGGACTGAAAGTAACAGGAATGAGTTTTTAGCAGAGAATTAGCAAAGAAATTAAATATAGACACATGGTGTTTATGCTAATAGCATGTTGACATTTAGCACATTACAGTGAGTCAACAACAACAAAAAAATTAAAATAAATGAACAACACCAAAACTAATGAGAGCTCTGAACCCCTCAGTCAGAGTGTAAATATCATCCAATATACAGAAACATAAAGGAGTCAACTTACTCTGGGCCTTCCCATGTCCTGCAGAGGATCTGAAAAATGCTACTTCCTGTGGACCATGTGACACGTGGAATATTCCAAATTTTTCAGAGGGGTTGACGTGTTAGGGTAACAGGACTGAGTCAAAACACAGGGACAACACTAAAGAGTGAATTTTTTTTTACTATTTTTTTCTTTCTTTTTTAAAAGAAATGAATCTTAAAGTATAGTGGGGATAAGGAGGAACACAAATATGTCAAAAATATGACATTCCTGAAGGATTTAAACAATAATATTTTCCGGTGAAGTCTAAATTTAGAATCAGGGACAGACAGCAAATGCTGTTTTTCCAGTGTTCAGTGTACTCTAAATTAATATTTTATGTTGTTTTTTTTTATTATTATTATTAATATACAATCAGATCAAAGAGCAGGACACTTGTATTGAGACAAAATGTATTTTACAGTTTATTTTATGGTGCATTTAAACCTTTTTCTTCCTGGGGTCGCAAATGGCACAGATTCAGTGGAACGGCCAATCTGCATTTTTTCTAATTTTATCCAGTTCAGA